>CAWUFW010004761.1:0-72500 GCA_963921515.1 Calotriton arnoldi
CTGAGTCAGTGGCAGGAGATGGCATGTGTTTGGAGTGACACATTTCAATCAATCAATCAATCAATCATGTCACTTATAAGCGCACTACATACCCGCGAGGGTCTCAAGGCGCTGGGGGAAGAGGGGGTGGTGCTGCTACTGATCGAAGAGCCAGGTCTTGAGGAGTCTTCTGAAGGCCAGTAGGTCTTGGGTCTGTCGGAGGTTGGTGGGGAGGGTGTTCCAGGTCTTGGCGGCGAGGTGGGAGAAGGATCTGCCGCCGGCGGTCGTTTTCCGGATGCGGGGGACTGTGGCGAGGGCGAGGCTGGTCGAGCGGAGCTGGCGGGTGGGGGTGTAGAAGCTGAGTCGTCTGTTGAGGTAGGCTGGTCCGGAGTTGTGGAGTGCTTTGTGTGCGTGGGTGAGGAGCTTGAAGGTTATCCTCTTGTTGACAGGGAGCCAGTGCAGGTCTCTCAGGTGGGGTGTGATGTGGCTGCGTCGGGGGATGTCGAGGATAAGACGTGCAGAGGCGTTCTGGATGCGTTGCAGCCGTCTCAGGAGCTTAGCCGTCGTTCCTGCGTAGAGGGCGTTTCCGTAGTCCAGCCTGCTGGTGACGAGGCCTGGGTGACTGTTTTTCTTGTTTCGGTGGGGATCCACTTGAAGATCCTGCGGAGCATTCGGAGGATGTTGAAGCAGGATGAGGAAACGGCGTTGACCTGCTTAGTCATGGAGAGGGTGGGGTCGAGGATGACCCCTAGGTTGCGTACGTGGTCGGTGGGTGGCGGGGCTGTTCCCAGTGATGTTGGCCACCAGGAGTCGTCCCAGGCTGAAGGGTTGGAACCAAGGATGAGGACCTCCGTCTTGTCCGAGTTCAGCTTCAGGCGGCTGGTCCTCATCCATTCGGCGACGGCCTTCATTCCTTCGTGGAGGTGGGCTTTGGCGGTGTGAGGGTCTTTGGTGAGGAGAGGATCAGCTGGGTGTCGTCGGCGTAGGAGATGATGTTGAGGTTGTGCTGTCGGGCGGCGTGGGCGAGGGGTGCCATGTAGATGTTGAACAGCGTTGGGCTGAGGGAGGAGCCTTGGGGTACGCCGCAGATGATCTTGGTGGCCTTGGATCGGAAGGGGGCGAGTCGGACGCTTTGTGTTCTGCCGGAAAGGAAGGATGTGGTCCAGTCCAGGGCCTTCTCTTGGATCCCGGCGTCGTGAAGGCGTGTTCGTAGTGTGTGGTGGCAGACCGTGTCGAAGGCGGCTGATAGGTCCAGGAGGATGAGGGCTGCTGTTTCTCCGTTGTCTAGCAGGGTCCTGATGTCATCGGTGGCGGCGATGAGGGCGGTTTCGGTGCTGTGGTTGCTGCGGAAGCCGGACTGGGAAGGGTCCAGGATGTTGTTCTCCTCGAGGTAGCGGGTCAGTTGTTTGTTGTCGATTTTCTCGGTGACCTTCGCTGGGAACGGGAGCAGAGAGATGGGTCGGAAGTTCTTGAGGTCCTTGGGGTCTGCCTTGGGTTTCTTGAGTACACATTTCCACATGTTCTCTTGGATGTCCAACAACTGTGTATGTGGTGCATGTGTGCACATATGATTAGTCGCATACAACAGGCACCAGACAGATGGGTGCATGGACAGGTAGGATATGTGTGGCATGAATGACTGTCAGGCAGACAATGGGCTTCTTCAAATCAGTGTCAGCACTTATTGCAATGTCTAGCAAATGATGGCAGGGCTTGCTCCGTGATGTGCTGTACTTACTGTGACGTGTGTGGTCAGTACAGGTGACTAATGTTGCTCTGTTTATCCTTATTCTTTGCAGATACATCCACGGCCACAGGAGGAGACAGCTCCACGGACCAGGAGGAGCGGCAGAGCCAGACTGGGTCCACTGCAGGGGAGACCGAGGGACCCAGTGGCACGGAGGGTGAGGGAGCCCCACTGAGGAGACCTCAGCTACGACCACCTCGGCTGGGGACCACAGCACTTCCAGTGAGGACTCCCTTGTGGAGGCGAGTGTCAGCAGACCAGAGACAAAATCAAGCAAGTCTGCCCCCACCACCACCACCATCTCCACCCTCCCATCTGCTCCCATCCCACATGTCCGTGGAGGCTCCAGTGTAGGGGAGCGTGTCTCCTTCATGCCAGGCACCGCACCCCCTGCCTCTGTCTCCCCTGCTGCCCTGAGTGTGGAGTCTGTGGACTTGCTTAAACAGATCCATGTAGGGCAGACATCAATGCTGAGAGTCCTCCATGCACACACGGGTCTGTTGACACAACTGGTGTCATTCATGGAGGGCATGTCATCTGGCATGTCTGCCCTACATCGGACCAATCAGTCCATGGCCTCCTCACTGACTGCAGCAGTGTCCCTCCTGCAACAGTCCCTCACCCCTCCTACCTCTGCCCCATTCACAATCCCCAGCACCCTGCCTGTCCCAAGCACACACACACCAGCACAGGCACCCACCAGCACAGACACAAGCAGCACACAGACACACACGCCAAAATCCAGACGCACACGCACGCACAGTCAGGGGACTGATATCTCACTCACAGGGGATGGGGCCCAGACACACACACACACGCATCCACAAGCACTCCGCAGTCCTCAGATGCCTCTCCCTCCAAAACCCCTTCCCTTGCCTCACCTGCAACCCCCCTCCCAGAAGCTCTTCCTCTGTGAGCTTGGCCTCTTCCCCACAGATACATCTGACACGAAGTCCAGGCGGAAGAGGCGACCACCACACACAGAGGGGAGTGCCCCTCACACCCGGACACCCTCCCCCAGGCACAGGCAGGCTGAGGACCCCATTCGAAAGTCCCCCGGACCAGGAAGGGCAAGACCCCACCACCACCACCACGCAGCTCCACCACACAGTCTCTCTCCTCCATCCCCCAGGCCACCACTCCAAAGGTTCCACCGCCACACCCTGCCCCAGGTTCCCCCACACACCGATACCGCATCCCCAAACTGCTTAGGCCCTCCCCCTACCACTTGCTCTTCCACCCCCAAACCAGATGCTCTGCCTGTTTGTGCCACTGGTGTGGAGACCGGGCCCCCCCTCTGTCCTGCCCACCTCATCTGCCCCCCTTCCACTCCCTTGGAGTCATGCACTGCAGTGGAGTCCACAACCACCCCGTCTGACTCGGGCACTGCAGTGGGGACCCAGTCCACTCCATCTGACCGGCCCACTGCAGTGGTTGCAGCACCCACACCATCTGACTTGTGCCCTACAGTGGTGCCGGCCCCCACTGAGTCAGACACATCCACTGCAGTTGCCGGTGACACTCCTGCACCCACCACCCCTTCACTGCCTCCTTCTAGCATCCCCTGATCCTGTCCCTGCGGTGACTGGCCTGCCCCTTGTATGCCCCTCCGAGGGGCATGTCCCCTGTCCGTACGAGTGCAGGCAAGCAATGGGTGACAAGTTGTCACATATCACCCTGTTGGGACTGTGTATTTGGACTGGCCATTGGCCTTAGTTTCTTTTGGACTTCAAATTTTCCTTTCACATTTGCTGAATAAAGCCTCTTTTTGTTTACTAGTGGTTTTTCTTTGGAGGTACATGATGTAGATGAGTATCATCATGCATTTGCAGTTGTAATAGTGTTCAGATCATGAAAATGAAGTGTTGCTGTGATGGACTCCATGTGGTCCATGGGATATGTGTCCTGTTGTATTCTGGATCTATAGCATCCTTTGCTGCAGTCTGAGGGTGTAATGTTCAGCATTTGACACAGGGATGTACGTTTTGCATTTGTAAAGTAACATCTTTGTCTTACACTGATGCACATCTGGTGGGCTTACCACTGTTCAATGTTTCTATGTCCCTGACTGTGTGCCCAGCTCCACTGGACATGCAGTTTAGCACATCAATGTTGAAGGACTTATCTGTGTATACAGTGCAACTTGCTTGACACGTGTTTTGGGTGTATGCAGATGACTGACGTGACACTCCCGTACCCAGGCTGATGTGAGCAGTGTGTTGTAGTTGTTGACTCACTGACCGAGTGTTCTGCTGACATGTTTGAGTCGTGCACAGACAAGGTTTGGCACAGCGGACCTTCCACAGGAGTGGAGTGCCCGCATGGCAGTGTGTAATCCCGTGACATTGGCTGGGCCCGTGTTGTATGTTGTGTGAGCATGTCTGTGTGTGTTCCCTTCCCTTTTCCTACACAGGCTGTGTCCCTAGGGATGTTCCTGTTTGTGATGCTTGCTGAGTTGTCCTGTGTTCATCCAGCATCTTGGACCTGGTTTCTCCGGGATGTGGGTGCATGGCAAACTAATGTTCATCAGGTTGTCATCCCTAGTTGTCTTTGTTGTCAGGGCTGGGGATGTGGGCAAACACAGATGGTACACAGTCAGGATTCCCCTTGGCAGTTGTTGGTTACACAAGTCATGTAATTTACAGTTTGTGGTAGCTTTCAGTGATTGTGACACGTTGTGTGTGTGACTGCTGCCACTCCTCAGGGTCAGAGCTGCAATGTTGGAAGTTGTCTATGTGTGTTCTTTGTGGGTGACCTTGGCTTCTTCATTGGTGTGTGACTGTGGCCGGGATCCCATTGATTGGGGTGAATTTCACGTCATGCCCATGTATGGCGTACTGTGCAGTGTGTCAGACATTCACGAGTCTTGTTGACTGGCCATGTGTGATGGGTTTCTGCACCTAGTTCCCACCACCACCCCTGGGATTGTCATGGGTGCATGTGCAATGTCACCAGTCCATGTGAGCTTCACTGCTGCACATTGGTGGAGATCAAGGTGTGTGGTGTTGAGTGTGTGCAAATGAGAGTTGTTGCACGGCTAGACCCCTACCTCCATATTGGCCTTGGCTGACAGGCCGTGCTGATTGATTTGTGCTTGTGTAGGTGTGATGGTAGTTTGTTGCTCAGGACACATGACTGTGGTTCACAGTGTGAACGACATCTAGCTTTGTCATCACAGTGGGATTATCATGCAGGCCAGTGTCACCACAATGTGGGGTCCCTGGGGGTAGTGCTGTGGTGGGTCTGTGTCTTGCTGTGTTAGTTGCTGTTCCTACAAGCTTGTGTGACATGTGTAATTTGGGCTCCCTCTCATCTAACAATGCCTGATTGCCCACATAGGGGAATCCGATCCATGAGTTACTTTTGTGTGGCACTGTATACACATCTGTGTAATTGGGATTCAGGCCTCCTCATGTGTTGTGTGGTTGCCTGGGGACACTGGCACCCCCCCCCCCCATCACCTGTTGTGTTTGATATGCATCGTGAGGCTGCCTGTTTGTGTTTGTGCATCTGCACCACTGCATTGGCATATCTTTAGTGTGCCATTGGCTGTATGTTGTTTGGTGGGTTTCCCCTGCTGTCCCTGGGACTCCTGGGTCATCAGTCAGCACAATGATCATGGTTCGTATGTCCCATTGCTGCCATGGTATGGTATTTATTCACCTCACATCTACAGTCTCCACAGGATATCTACATTTGTGTGTCCATTGGTGCAGATATGTGGGTCTGCATTATGATGGTCACTTCTGTCATTGTGTAATTGATGAATGTTGACAATGTCAGCCCCCATGGGTGATGTTTGTCTGCACATGGCCAAAGGTATGTCTTATTTGCACTGCACTGTTTGCCTCACCCAATCTATGTTGCTATGGGACACAAGCACTACTTTGCCACTGATATGTTTGTTGTTCTGTGACCAGGAATCATCCATGCTGTTTGGCAGTTGCAGCTTTTTCCATGACAACACTTACCTTTTGGTCACTGTGATGATGTGGGTTTAGACCCCATTGCCACAATGTTCAAAATGTGCTTCAGCTATGGACCCCACACTTACATTTTGGTCACTGTGATGATGGGGGTTTAGACCCCATTGCCACAATGTTCAAAATGTGCTTCAGCTATGGACCCCACACTTACCTTTTGGTCACTGTGATGATGGGGGTTTAGGCCACAGTGGTCATGGTCTGCTTGCATTGTGAAGGCCACACACATGTTTGTGTGACACATGTGATAGGGGGTCACATTGTATGTTCAATGTCATGTTCAGTGTTGTAGGCATTTGACACAGACTACACACTCTTGTCATGATGTTGGGGGGATGTCTTTTGCTGACATTCCTTATGTTGGAGTATGCTGGTTGTGTCATGCATTACACGTCCTATGGGTGGGGATGGTAGTAGTGACAGGCATCTGGCCCCCCCTGAGTAGGAGTGGTGGTAGTGGTAGGCATCCAGCCCCCCCCCCCCCTGAGTAGGGGTGGTGGTAGTGGTAGGCATCCAGCACCCCATGAGTAGGGGTGGTGGTAGTGGTAGGCATCCAGCACCCATGAGTAGGGGTGGTGGTAGTGGTAGGCATCCAGCACCCCATGAGTAGGGGTGGTGGTAGTGGTAGGCATCCAGCACCCATGAGTAGGGGTGGTGGTAGTGGTAGGCATCAATTCCCCTATGTGTGGGGATGGTAGTGGTGACAGGCATCCAGCCCCCCATGCGTAGGGGTGGTGGTAGTGGTAGGCATCCAGCCCCCCATGAGTAGGGGTGGTGGTAGTGGTAGGCATCCAGCCCCCCATGAGTAGGGGTGGTGGTAGTGGTAGGCATCCAGCCCCCCATGAGTAGGGGTGGTGGTAGTGGTAGGCATCAATTCCCCTATGTGTGGGGATGGTAGTGGTGACAGGCATCCAGCCCCCCATGAGTAGGGGTGGTGGTAGTGGTAGGCATCCTGCACCCATGAGTAGGGGTGGTGGTAGTGGTAGGCATCCAGCACCCCATGAGTAGGGGTGGTGGTAGTGGTAGGCATCAATTCCCCTATGTGTGGGGATGGTAGTGGTGACAGGCATCCAGCCCCCCATGAGTAGGGGTGGTGGTAGTGGTAGGCATCCAGCCCCCCATGAGTAGGGGTGGTGGTAGTGGTAGGCATCCAGCCCCCCATGAGTAGGGGTGGTGGTAGTGGTAGGCATCCAGCCCCCCCTGAGTAGGGGTGGTGGTAGTGGTAGGCATCCAGCACCCATGAGTAGGGGTGGTGGTAGTGGTAGGCATCAATTCCCCTATGTGTGGGGATGGTAGTGGTGACAGGCATCCAGCCCCCCATGAGTAGGGGTGGTGGTAGTGGTAGGCATCCAGCACCCATGGGTAGGGGTGGTGGTAGTGGTAGGCATCCAGCCCCCCCCTGAGTAGGGGTGGTGGTAGTGGTAGGCATCCAGCACCCATGAGTAGGGGTGGTGGTAGTGGTAGGCATCCAGGCCCCTATGGGTGTGTATGGCATTGGTGATAGCCATCCCGCCCCTATGGTTCTGCTGTTGCTAGTGTACGTCATTTCTGCATCCCTATGTGTGTGTGACATATGTCGGGTACGTGTCGTTTGTTTGTGTAGTGGGTGTTTGACTTACCGTCTGCGCCGTACGCGTCCGTACCGGTTCCAGTAATAGATGTACAGTATTGGTAGGACCTGCGCGATGGGATTCATGGTTGGTTCGTCTCGTTCGGGTTTCTCGTGGCTTCGACTCGTACTCGTAGCTGGCTTGTTCGTCTCGTAGCCGTGGTTCGTCTTGTGGCGCGAATCGGAGCTTATGTGCGGCTCTCCCGGATGCTCTGACGTGCCGGACGTAGCGACCAGTTCGGCGCGTACGGATTGCGCATCGTACTTGTCCGGCCGGAAGGTGCTGTGTGTTTACTTCCGTGCGACTCGAATCGGCATTTCAGGATCCAGCTCGGTCGGGGAACTGGAGATGGAATGGGTACGTACGGCTCGTTCGGAATTTTAGCAGTAATGCGCATCGTACTTGCTCGCTCGGACGACTGTTCGAATCGTTCGGGAAAAACGCGTTCGGCACGTATTTTTTCCGAACGAATCGTATTCGGTGCGCTTCCGGCCGAGATCGGAATCGACCCCTAAGTGTTCAGGAGCCGAATTTGCAGTCACTGCAATACACATCAAGAAATATTCTAAACAACAGGTAAAGGATGGCGAGAGTCATAGTATATATTTTGTGTCCATCTGTTTCCGAGTGGGTATTTACGGACCTTTGCTATGAATGTACGGGGTGGAGGTGTGACGTAAGAGCGCCAAAGCGTTGGCGAATCATGATTATGCCTTGTGTCGGGGTGATGTTAGAGGGTGGAGGGTGTGTCAGGTTAGTAAGGCAGTTCCTGGTGACTTGTGCCCCCCCCCCAATTTCCATTCATGCAGCAGGGCACTATAAATATGACAGTCCTGTGGGAGCGCTTGTCATTTTCGTCTCAATCACCATTAGGTAAGCTTTCCAATCGGGCGGTGGGGGGTTGGGTGTAATCGGACGGCCCGGTATGTTCTCATAGGAGATCTCAAGCTCGTCTATGAGGGCTCTACGCAGATCGGCGAGCAATGTTTGAGTGGGAGGGGCTAAGTGCGATTTCCAGCACATAGCTAGCCTCCACTTAGTACCATTGCCAGATTTAAGAATTTATTTAAGGCCTTACGTTTTGCTGTTAATGAGGTGATGCCCAACAGAAAGTGTGGGCTGTCCAGTGCAATTGTCCTGCCCATGGCCTCTGTGAGTGTGTCGACTATTGTCGCCCAATACATCGTCAATCGCAGGCACCACCACACCATGTGCATGAATGTGGCCTCAGTTTCGTGACAGCGGGGACAAATGTCTAGGGAACTAGGGTACATCCGTGCCAGTCGTTGGGGGGTGAGATATGTATGATGGAGATAATTAAATTGTGTGGATTTGACCTAGCGTTTACTGAGATGATCTTAGGAATTCCCAAACATTGCTCCCATTGATTGTCAGTTGATGTTATCGAGAATGCGCCATCCCAAAAAGCCCTGAGCGCCATGAGAGGGGGTACGCCATCCTGTCTCATTGAATTGTACAGCATTGGGATAGGCCGTCGGCCAGGGCTGTGTACGAGTAGTGTTTGAAGGAGTCTGGATGTCTTAGGTTCATCGTGTGTCCTGCCCCATACCTTGTGTAGTTGGTGTGTGAGAGATGCATACAGAAGAAAGGATCTGGGAGGGATCCCATAGTCGTCTAACAAGCTCTCAAACATACAGAGAATCGAGTCAGAGAACAGGTTTTCTCATGAGGTGACACCTGCCCTGGCCCAGTCCGCCACCTCCGGACGAGGGCCCAGTGCAGTACAGCCGGGCATCACCCAAAGAGGCATGTCGGGGGCATAAGGAGGGATGGGTTGCTTCTTTTGCAGGTAACAAGATCAACAGGAACAGGCCGTAGACATTAGGATGTTACCTGGTCTCTTTGGGATTGTGGTCTCGGACTCCATCAACCACTCCAGCACATTGTATTGGCGTAGTCCAGTCGCCCAGCATCCTAGTTCCATGACATTATGGCCAGCCACCCAACGCACTGGCCACTGCAGCTGTGCGGCTGCATAATAGTGCTCATAATTAGGGGCTCCCAGCCATCTTTGGACAGTTTCCTGTTCTTACACCATATGAGGGATGTCAGCAGTGACTTGAGATTTCTGAAGAATTTCCGCGGCAGTAGAAAAGGGAGGGCAGCAAAAAAGTACAACTGTCTGGGCAGGAGCAACATTTTAGAAATGGCTATGAGCCCCATGGGTGAAAGCGGTAACTCCGTCCAGAATGATAGAGAAAATCTGGCGCTGGTTATCACCCTGCCCAAATTTCCATCTAGCAAGTCCTCAGTCGAGTGATACACCTGTACCCCCAGATATTTAAAGGTATCACAGGACCAGGGGAGCAGGGTTTGCAGTAGTTCTTTTCTCTGGTCGGGAGTCTGGGAGGTCATAGGGAATAAGAGAGATGTGTCCCAATTCACCTTCAACCCAGATACTCGCCCAAATCATTCCTGCAGCACCATCGACTCCAGCAGGACTGTCACAGTCCCGTGCAAGTATATCAGCCCATCGTCTGCTTATAGTGAAACTACGTGCCAATGATTATATGCCCTAATATCCCAGTCCACTGCATGTTGTCGTAGTGCACAAGCCAGTGGCTGCATCACCAGTGCAAACATGATTGGTGACAGGGGGCATCCCTGCTGGGTGCCTCGTTCTATATCGAAGGTATTCGATATTATGGATCAGGTCCTAACTTGTGCCGTTGGTGAATTATACAACAAGGAGATCCACTTTAGAAATCGGGGGCCTATCCCAAAGCCAGTTAGTACAGTATGAAGATACTGCCAGCCCAAAGTGTCAAACGCCTTCTCGATGCGTTGAGCATGCCCAATCCATCAACAGGAAGAGTCTGCGCAAATTGAGGAAGGTGTTTCTACCGGGTATGAAGCTGTTCTGGTCACTGTGCACAAGAAGTTGAGTTATCGCAATGAGTCAATTAGCCAGAACTCTGCCAAGAATCTTAGAATCAGAATTCAGGAGGGGCAATGGGCGGTAGAACCCGAGATGTAATGGGTCCCTGTCCCAGGTCCTGGTAGTTAAACAGGCAGCTCAACACTGGTCTAGGCGGTCATCCGGGGGGACGGGAGGATGAGCCAACACCCTTTGTGCCCTTTCTACTGGAAAGAAGTTGGATTGTTTGCCCCTTAAGACCTCGTTGACCAGCAAGTCTTCCAAGAAGAGCTCCCTTTGAATCAGTCGGGCAGGCCAACAATGCGGATGTTGTTCTGAAGAGGCTGGCCTTCTGCGTCATTTATTCTCTGCTGTAGTTGGCATACCACCTCCTGGAGTGCTTGGATGTGGGATTGTGTATCTTTGACTCTGGAATGGAGGGACACCACAGTGGATTCCGTTTAGTCTACCCTCTCCTTCAATTTCTTGATCAGCGCATATGAGGCCAATGTCGATCTTGAGGGCATCCTGGCTCTAGGGTAGATTTAATGTCCAAGATGATTGCCAGTATCTCACTGAATTTCGTGATGTTGTCCCGCAGGGTTTCCTCCACCTTCTACCATCCTTCCTTTGTATATTGAAAGCCCAAGTCTGATGAGAGCACAGGAGGGTCCATGGCTGCACTGGTATGAAGGGGCTTGCCCCGTTTAGATTTAACAATATTGTACCTCAGAAAGACTCACTCTATTAGCCGTGTGGCTGATTTCGGTGGGATAGGCAGACTCTATGCCTCACAGTCCTCCTGAAGAGAGATGCAGCAACTCACCTGACAGGCCAGTACACACAGCAGGCCTCAGTGTCCTCGAAATAACTGGTTGCACCTCAATTGTGCTTACTGCAGGACCATGAGGAGAAAAGATAAGGGCAGTCGGTCCTTTATCAGCATTTGGCGTGGATGCGGCCTTAAAATGTGTAGCCTCAGTCTCTGTTGGTGGAGCCAACTAAGCACATTTGTAGTCTAGGCTGGGATTGCTTGGGCCCCTTACGAGCGGTTCTGCAGATGAGAGAAGTGGTGGAAGGGGGTCGTGTATTGAGTGCATCTTAGTGAACTGTCAGCAGTCCGCTGCTTGTCCAGGTGCATCCTCCCTTTTCAAAAAGGGGTTGGGGCCTTGGTCGCAATGGGCGGAGTTGGGGACCAAACTCCCCACGGCGGCCGCAAGCCAGGACAGTGTTTCCAGTCTGGCCTTGGGGGGTGGGCCCTGACGTCCACCTCTAGGCCCGTTGGCCGCTCACTTGTCCTCCACTGCCCCCTGAGCACGGCAGCCGTCCAGTTGGTGCACGTGGGCTCTGAGGCCACTCTGCATGGGCCGTCTGCTCCACAGCTCTGCACCCGCACCTCTGCATTGTAGACATTCCTGCAAATTTACTAGTTTGCTGCAGAGGAGGGTATTGGTGAATAGCTACTCCATGCGGGGGCTCAGGAGTCATTAAGGATGCTGTTTGCTGTGGCAGTTCACCGGAATTCAGAGGTGAGCAACAGTCCCGGACAGCCATCTTAGCCACAGCCCCAACATTCAACAGTGTAGTTTCAAAACTCAGAGATGGCTATGGCGCCTCCCGCTAGCGCGTAGCCTCAGGTGATGCTCCTCCCCCCTCCTATGACGATGTTTGGTGGAACAGGAGCGGGAGCGGTCGGACGCTAAGGATTATCGCGGGTTTTTTTAATTTCACCGCGTATACACTCTCGGATGCGGCGCTGTGCTTCCAGCGGCTGCATTGCTTGGCGGCGTTTGAGGCTTTCGGATTGCGGTTTTCCCGTGTTTAAACCGGAGAACTGTTTATTTGTTCAAGTTGTTCAGCTGAGACTGGAGGAGAGTAGAGGATCGGCTAGATTCCATCCGATGTAGTGACCGTGGCTGGAGCCTCTGCAGGAGGGTTCGCGATGAGATTGAGAACCGGAGCTATATGGGTTTTCAATTGACTGAGGCTTGGGATTTCCGGTGAGCCTAAAAACTTTGGGACTGTTGCTGGAGAACGGCAGGAGGGTAAGTCCTGATGAGCTCATAATTTACCTGGCGAGAGACTTGGGCGGTCTGGCATTGGTGTTTTAAGTGGGGGTACCTCGATAAGCATTTTATAATGAAGAAACAGCTGAGACTCGCCGCTGCTGCAGCAAAAGTGGATGCTGCTAAGACTAAAGCACGCACTGCCAAAGGGAAGCTGAATTTGACAGTGACTAAAGTGGGAGGTAAAATGCTCATGCGGAGTCCTCCTTTAGTTCACAAAGCTCCGAAGCAGACGATCTTTCTTTAAAGGAGATTAGCTTAACAGAAGCCTCAGGAATTAAGCCAAGGGATATTGACTTAGCTAGCTCACCAGGAGGTGGCGCATGTTATAAAAATCAAGAGCAAAAAAATGCCAGAGACTTTCCTCTCTTTTCCAAAAACCTCCTGTCACCTCTCCCTGTTCAGATATGCTCAGTCGAACTCTCTTAGCCCAGAATAATCATGACATATTAGAAGAGTCGATAATGTTAGCTGTAACACTAGAGCCAGTAAAAACTCTAGGTCCAGCATCCTCCTCTCCTCTAGTGGTCTCTTCTCCGGATACTCAAGGAATACAGATACAAGTGGAAGATCCGCCGATGGCTTTACTTGATTTGGAACAGCTTAAAATCACTGCGTTAACATTGGCAAAGGCTGTCGCGACCCCGCTTCCTCAGTCCCCGCCTTCTCTTCTCCCTTCTCGTGAAATGTCTATTCAAATGCAATCTAATGAAATTATGACAGTTCAGCAAGAGCAGCAAGACCAAATAGTAGCCTCAGCCTTAGCTTTAGGAAAGCCTAAACCACTGGGTCCTTTGATGCCCGAACATAATAACGAGACTCTATTTGGAATTAAAGATTGTGACCTGGTTCTTGAGGGTGGAAACGAGAAGGCTATGTCATATCAGCTGGATGTTAAAAATATGTTAAATATGATTCTTGAAGAAATACGCGATATGAAAAAAACACAACAAACGGATATCGCAATGATACAGCTGCGCTTGGAGAAGATAGAAGATGCAGTAGCCAGCCTTCCACCTCGAATCCAGGAGGCTGAAGCAAGAATCTCCCTGGTTGAGGACCAAATGAACCATATTTTGCAGCAAGTAGATTTAGCCTCCCGGGAGAAAATAAGAATGGAAAATAAGATCGAAGAACTTGAAAATTTTTCACGCCGCTCAAATCTTCGTATAGTTGGTGTTCCGGAGCGGATTGAAGGCACGGATACACTTAATTGGGTTGATTCCTTTTTGAAGAAGGTTGTGATTCCTGAGTTTACGGGCGATCTGACTGTAACCAGAGCTCATCGGGTCCCAGCGCATTCTTCCCCTAATCTGAAGTTTCCCCGCACTATACTTGTCAATTTTGCAGACTTTCGTATAAAGGAAAAAATCTTGTCCAAGGCAATTTTGTCTAGACAGTTTGAGATCGAGAATGGTGCGAAATGCAGAATTTTCTCCGACATGTCTGCGGAAGCGGCAAGAAGACGCAAAGAGTTTGTTAAGTTATTGTACCTTTTTAAAGCTCAAGGGGCACAAGCCTCTATTGCTCAACAATCCAAGCTCAAAGTCCTTGTGCAGGGGAAATTTCACTTATTTACACGCATTGAAGAGGCGCAGGAACTTCTTAAAGCTATTTCAGCTGGAAAATAATCTGGGTTTGTTTATCCTTTGTATTGTCTTTTTTGTTTGAAAAAGGAGAGTACCATTTAGATCCTGTTACCTCTTTTTTTTCTCTTTTCTTTTTCTTAGGAGGGGGGTAGATCACCTCAGGTGCAATTTCAGGGCACCAATATTAGTGTTTGGGGTGGTTGGGAGAAGGTGGGCAGCGGGGCTAGCCACTTTCTGAAAGGGGAGGGTGTGGGTCACTGGGGTGAAAAAGGCTGTATAGCCAGAAAACGAAGTCCATTTTTTCTAATCTTTATACATCCATTTTTTAGATCAATGCTTTTTTAATACGTGGGGTGCCGTTTAGGTGGTTAGATTTGCTTCTTATTTATTATGGTTAGTAAGGAGATTTTGAAAGTGGTCTCTTTTAACGTCAATGGTCTTAATAATAGAAAGAAAATGCGGGCAATTGAAATGTGGATTAAAACAGAAAATCCGGCGGTAATTTTATTACAAGAAACCCATATACCAGCTGTGAAGCTGTTAGACTTTTCTATGTTTAAGTCGTGGGCAGCCTATAGGGGATTTTCTTCATCTTCAGCCTCCCTTCGAGGGACGGCAATATTTTTAAGTAAAAAATTCCAGGCGGAAGTCGTCAGCTTTGACAAAGATCAGTATGGTCGTTGGTGTTGGGTTACTTGTATTGCTGGACAGAAACCGATAACCTTTGCCAGTATTTATGCTCCTGTAGAGGATAATCCAAAGATATATGAGGAATTTTTCAATCTCTAATTCAAACACCCGGGGAACTGATTTTGGGGGAGATTTTAATGTTTTAATGAATCCTAGAATCGATTCCTCAGTGCTGGCTAAAAAACAATTGAAACCTAAAACTTTAAGAACAATACAACATTATGGGGTAACTTTAGATCTACTGGATCCATGGCGGAGGGCTTTTCCAACTAAAATTGTTTATACTTGTCTGTCTGGTAGATTTCACACCTCATCACGCATTGATTTTTTTTTGGTTTCTCGGAGCTTAAGTTTCTGCCAGCAAAGATTTCTGCAGAATGGATTTTCTGACCATGCTATGCTGGTACTTGATTTACAAATTGGGGAATGTGCTAAGACCCCTAAAAGATGGATGCTAAATAGGCAATATTTATTACAGGAGGACTGGGTGGGTCTTATTGAGATTGAGATTAGGGAATTCCTTGCTCGAAACCTCGATTCTGCTCCCTTAAATACAATATGGGATACACTTAAGGCCTTTATTCGGGGGCTAATTATCGGAAAAGATGCTGAAATTATAAAGAAAGTTAAGGTAGAAAAGCGAGTTCTGGAGCAGAAGGTACAAAGTTCTTATTCTGCATTTCTTAATAATCCTACTGTTTTTAACCAGCGCCAGGTGGATCAGGCTAAACGTGATCTCAGCGCAAGATATTACACTCTAAGCAAATCTTTTTTTCAACATCATAGACAAAAAATATATGAAGAAAGCAACTTTACTGGTAGGTTCCTGGCCTGGCAGGCAAGGGAGCAGGTTGCTTCTAATCAGATCAATGCATTAAAATGCCCCTTAACTGCCTCCTGTACGGATGATCCAGTGAAAATTTGTGAAATAATGCTACAGCATTATGGGTCTATATATGGTCAACAACAGACTGTCGATATTACATCTTTGAGAGACTTTCTTCAGAAAAATTGTTCTCCGACACTTTCAGAGAGTGAGAAATCAACTATGGCAAGACCTTTTACTAAAGATGAGCTGCATGGGGTGATTAAGAATTTACCAAGTGGTAAGGCCTGCGAATTTACCAAGTGGTAAGGCCTGCGGTCCGGATGTTTTTCCGGCGGAATTTTTTTAAGTTTTTTATAATTCCGTGGCAGATTTCTTTTTACAGTTGGTAAACTCAATGTTAGAAGGTGGGGTAATACCAGAATCTTTTAGACAAGGAAACATAGTCAGTTTTAAAAAAAAGGGAAAAGTTAGTGAAGATCCGAATTCTTATCGTCCTATAACGTTATTAAATTCGGATTACAAAATTGTTACTAAACTTTTAGCTAATCGGTTTAATCAGCATGCCTCACATTTGATTCACCCGGACCAAAATGGTTTTATTGCTGGCAGGCAGCTGGGTACTAATACACATTAATTAACGGAGGCATTGGATTATTTTGAGACCCAGAAGATACCTGCATTAGTCCTTCTTTTAGATGCTGAGAAGGCATTTGACCTTGTTGTCTGGGAGACGCTGTTTATTATCTTGCGAAACTTTGGTATATCCTCCAAGATCACGGGCCTGGTCCAAAATCTTTATCTTAATGCTGAAGCTAATGTAATTATTAATACCTCGATGGCCGGTCAGGTTAAGGTAAAACGGGGAACTAAACAGGGGTGTCCTCTCTCCCCAGTTTTATTTGCTTTTTTTATTGAGCCATTGGCGATTGCAATTAGGAACAGCGTTGATATTCGCCCTCCAATTCCCACTATGGCGAAAGTGAAATTATACGCCGACAATATTATGCTTATTATTAAGCCCGAGATAGAGGTCCAGGTAAAAACTTTTAAGATTTTTGAGGAATTTGAAGCGTTAGGTGGGTATAGAATTAATAAAAAGAAAACTGAAATTATACAGTGTGGTGGAGTGGGCTTGGATTTGCACCCTGATATTCTCTCTTGTTTAAACACCAAACCCAAGAGATACCTGGGGGTTTATTTCTCAGAACGTATAATTGATTTATTTCATTTAAATTTTGTCCCGCTTCTACGAAAAATTCAGGATCTGTTTTCACGCTGGAATTCTCTTCCATTATCTATTTTGGGCAGGGTTGCACTAATTAAAATGTCTGTTCTTCCACTTTTTAATTTTCTTTTTCGGCCATTCCATGTATCTTGTTTGGTTCTTTTTTTCCCGAATAGAGTCTATGTTTACAACTTTTCTCTGGGCAAAAAAACCCGCGAATTGCACTTAGCACTTTATACGAAGGGTTGGAACAGGGAGGTTTAGCTCTTCCGAATCTCAGGGATTACTACTTTGCGTATTTTGCACAATATTTATCCAGATTTAAGCCTCAACAACAATCAAATCTTTTATTAATAGTTTTATGAATTTAATGTGTAAGGAAAGTCAGATCCACTCCCCTTTATCAATTTTTAAATCTCCTAAATTGGTGCGGTATAAGTGCCTACAATGGGTTTTTTTTAAACGTCAGGCCCTCTATAAAAGATATTCTATCCCTTTAATTAATTCTTCAACTTTGTTATCTGGCCCTATGTCATTGTCGGGGATTAGAGAATCTACAGAACTTATATCAAAGTGGGCTAATGTTGGATTCCGTAAAATCTCAGATTTTTTGTGGAATCGTAGATGGTTGAGTATGGCGGAAATGTCACAATTGATCATTAACGATTTTCTTCTTCTACGGTCATATAGTATTTTTAGTAAATTCTTCAGTGAATTAGATTTAACCCAAATTTGCGATCAACATCATATAGTCCATGAACTCTTAGAGGATACGGTTGTTAAAAAACCTGGGGAATGGAAAAACGCTTAGCTTTAGTTAAAGGTTTTGATCTTGGGAGTAAGGCAATTGCAAAATGGATGAAACATGAAGAAGTAGAAATCTCAGCCAGTATGTGGTCAGCAATTAATAATCTTAATTTTAGCACGTTAAGAGGAGCCGAATTGGCGAAGGATGTTGTTTTTCAGTAAATGGCAACTTTATCGAACTCCTCTTTTTCTTTCCAAAATTTATGTCAATCAATCGGCACAGTGTTTCCGTTGTATTAACTATCCCACTGCCAACTGGTCACACATTATTTTGCAATGTCCTAGGATTCAGAGGTTTTGGAAAGACATTTTTTGTTATTTGGAATGTGAATGTAGTATTGTGTTAGGATTGAATAATCGTTTAATAATTTTAGGTTTTGATCCAGACCTTCTCCTGCCCGACAAGTTTGTTAAATTTTTATACATTGCAATGGCGGTAGCCAGATCACTTTTGTTGCAAAAATGGCGCACAGATCTCATACCCTCTGTCTATGAATGGGCTCGAAAGATGAAATCAGTTAAAAAGAGTGAACGAACTTATGCTTTACGAGTTGAAGGGCTTAAGAAATTTGAAAAAATCTGGGCAACTTATTTTGATTAAGATTGGGTGGTCACACTGATGTCTGGGAGTGGATATTGCTTTATGCTTGCTTAGAGGCTTAATTTGAGGATTTATGGTTGTCTTTTTTTTTTTTTCCTTCTCATTGTTCATGACTTTTCAGTATATATTGGTGCTATTTATTGATCTTGTATTTTTAATATCTTTTTATGGATGTATTTATGGATTTTAAAATGTTTGTAATCTGGACTTCAATAAAAAACTTATAAAAAAAAATATATAAAAAAGTGTAGTTTCAAAACTCAGTGTCATTTGTATGCATTCATATACGGGAAAAGGCAACTGTGGTGTGAATGTCGCACATCCCCACCCTTAAAGCACAGTCAGTCAGTAATCACTTTATTAGATTTGAACAATGCAAATCTTAAAACTACATAGAACTTCATTAAAACTTAAAGCATAGTCAGATTAGAGATTGATGCTCGTACACTATTATCAGATCTGTTGCCACGATGTGTCTCAGCGAGATCCTGGAAAACCGGTGACTCTAGCTCAAATTGTCCATACCGATGCCAACTACTATGGCACCATTACAGTGTGCTTAGGACTTATCAAGGTCCGAGGTTCTCAACCATGTCTCTTAAGGTGGACTATATTTGGATACATACAAATACTGGATGTGGTCTCCCTCACAATGGGGGGATTGATCTATTTTACATTTTGACTCTATCCTTACGGAGGCAGCTAAATCAGAAAATGTAAACCTGATTGGACCATCAAAATAATGACGAACGCTTATGAGTTTAGTGGAAGCATTATTCGTTAGTTTTAGGAAATCACATTGAGAACAGGTCGATCCTTCCCAAACATATTTGGCTAACTCTCTGGAAGTATATGCTTCTCCTTTCTGACTACAACACTTTCGGAACAAAAACCTTTTTTAGATATAGCCTTGCTAAAGTCCAAGGTTGGACGAAACACAAGTCGGCTGAACCATCTGTAATTTGTCATTACCGGACCATCTATACTGAATCTGTATCAAGACCAAGTAAAAAAAAAAAAAAAAAAATTCCACTCTGTACGAATTCTGGACTTTTGATTAAAAAAGAATGCATAAGCACTAAAAAATATTCTATATAACTGCTGTGTTAGTATTCACTAGGGTGCCATCTTACAAATTGACTTGGTCATCGGTACAACGAGTACTCCATAATTTTTTGTTTTGGTATCATTTGTACATATCTTTGTTCTCTAGCACCATAAACCTTTTTATCCTGTGGGTCAGTGGTTTATGGCTACAGAAAACCAAATGCAGGGAATGACAGGGTTACGTGTTTTAGATCTCGTTTTCCACTATGTATGTCATGTTCACGGTTCAGCAGACATGTCATGTCTCAGGATTTGCGACAGCAGAGTTTGTCAACTGAAAGGTATCCTGCAATTTCATTGCGGGTCCTTCACTAAACTCCTAAATACCTGGAACATGGGATGTCAATCAAAGTTATTTTCTAGAACCTTTTGTTTAACGCCGAATTTGATGCACCGGGGACACAATTTGCCAAAGATCACACAACATGTAAGTGATATTGCAGGGTCCGGAGCACTACAATACAATAACAACATGTTCTTCAGCATTGGCTTTGGTGCTTCATTTATAAATAATTTATAATTAATAAGATTCACCACAGAGAATTTGCTTCTGTCCATGTTACATAAGCATATGCGCAAGATAGAGAAACACATTGTTTAACAACTGCAAAAAAATACAGACTTTGCTTAGAAATACTGGTACATTTGTAAAATAGCTTCCAGCAAAGAAAATGCTAAGCCTTGAAAATCATTAGAAGCAAACTGATTTTGTATCAATTATGCTGCTTTCACTGTAAACTGATCTTGCTTCAAACTCAGCTTGCACCATGTTTGCAGTAGAGTAACAAACATATTTGTGTAATATGTGCTGAAACAGACCCTGGTGTAATATGTGCTGAAACAGACACTGTTTGGTCTATCTGATAGCAAGAAATAAGTTAAACATTACAAAACCACCTTTACTCTATTTTTCACACCATTGAAAAATATATGCAGTCAGGACCCAGCAGTTTTTTGCAATGAATTTAGCCTGTTACACATGGTTCAATGCCCCTGCAATTTACGTTACCTGGTCACGGAGCAGATCATAAGTTAAAGCCATTGTCAAAAAATCTGCCAAACATTAAACAAGGAGTAACAAAATGTTTGGATTGGCTGCTCGAGTGTTTGTGCTGGAATAAATGTAAAAACATACTTTATGGATTCATCCGTGTGGTATGGTCGCATTTGTCACACCAGCACCAGACTCCTCACATACCTTCAAACTCCCCAGCTGCCCCAGAATGTTCTCGATCAACACAAACACGTATCTTCAATAAAAACAATTATTTGAAATTCCACAAAGTTTTGGAAATGGCAGGAAGGCGTCAAGTACATATAAAAAGCGCCCAAAAAGTTTTACGGGAACATTCCTGGATTCTCAGCAACGAAAGCACCAAAGCTGATTGATCAGTTGAGAGATTAGAGGCACAAATCCACTGAGTTTTCCATTAATGAACAATTATATTAGAAAATATATTGGTGCAGAGAAGTGCGCCTCTCACACCGTCAACACTTGAGCGCTTTCAGGTATGGCGGTTGCTGAATGTATTTTACTTGGAGACCCAAGAGAAATGTATTTCACAGTTCAAGAAATATGTGCAAAATGTAAAGTGAAAAACAAATGAAGAATCCAGAAGCAGAGAGATAAGTGCTGGAGTTGGAAATAAACATATACAGCATAACTTCTGGGGCAAGCAACGACAACGGTGGGAGGAGACAGTAACACGGAGAAGGGTGGGTGGGAGGTGGAATGAAACAACACAAGGAAAAAGAAACAGTAAATGCCTTGCTACGTCAAGGCACTATCCCTGACTATCTAAAAGTAGGACAAGTAACTCCCACTTTAAAAAACCTAATGCAGACTGCTCTGATCCTAACAACTTCCGACCTATCTCCAACATCCCTACTCTTGCGAAGATCCTAGAAAAATGTGTCCAGATCCAACTCTGCAACCACATAGACAATTTTCAACTCCTTGACCAACACCAACCAGGCTTCCGTCAAGGTCACAGCACTGAATCTGCACTCACTCATGTTGTGGATGACATATTAAAAATCCTGGAGCTGAATGAATCATGCCTTCTGATACTGCTTGACTTACCTGCCGCATTTTACACGGTTAAACACGATAGTCTACTGAACCTACTGGAAAAAAGGATTGGCTTATCAGGGGTTCTATTACAATGGTTTTCTTCATTCCTCCAAAACAGAACCCAGAGAGTCAAAATGAATCAATCCCTGTCTAAGTTCCACGCGATCACTCTTGGTGTTCCACAGGGATCCGCTCTCTCACCCATTCTCTTCAATCTATTCCTGGAACCATTGGAAAACTCCTTAAAATCCTCTAACATCCACTATCACATGTATGCTGATGACACTCAATTGTATCTCAAAATCGCCTGCCCAGAGGACATTATATCCCTCAATTCTACTCTGCAAAACACTCATCTCTGGCTCACGGATAACCATCTCAAACTCAACGCTGCCAAAACCGAATTCCTTCTCATCTCACCGCCAGATAACATCCCCAAGATCGATCTTTGGATGAAACATCTTACAGCGCTCAACTGCTCTCCTCACATCATAGACTCTGCTAGACCCTTGGAAATTACATTAGACAAACATCTGAATATGCAGGATCACATTTGCGCAAAACATCTGAATATGCAGGATCACATTTGCGCAGTCACCAAAGGAGATAATTACTAGATGAGCATTCTGCGGAAACTTAAAACCTACGTCCCACATGAAGACCTAAAGCAAGCGGTTCAAGCTCTTGTATTGCCCAGGTTGGATTACGGTAGTGCCACACTATGCGGCCTACCTCGATTCAAGTTGGCCCCTCTAAGAGCCTCGCTTAATGCGGCAGCCAGACTCGTCTCTGGAACAAAAAGAAATACACACAACTCCCCGGCTCTAAAATCCCTGAACTGGCTACTGTATTACGCAAGAATTCAACAAAAAATTGCATGCATGACTCATAAAGCACTACATTTCAATACCCCAGATATCTGGCCCAAAAGCTAGAAAAATCAGGGGGTTGCAGACCTTCGCGAAGTGCGCACTCCCTGCTTCTGAAACCTCAACGAGCCCATAAAAAAAAACAGGCTCTAGAGCTTTCTCGGTTGTCACACCTAAGATATGGAATTCTCTACCACCGGATGTTCGTCTAATCTCATCTACCGCCTCCTTCAAAAAAGAAGCTAAATATTTTCTGATGACCAAGTTTTTGCCCTAAGACAACATCCTTATGCTTACTGAAACGTAACCATACGAGCTTCTCTTTATGATGCTTGACCTCCTCATCGCTGACTGTTATTAGAGATCAAGCTTATTACTCTCTTTATTTTCACAGTTGTGTTTGTCATTCATATATGTGACTACCTTGCCAGTCCAACTTATACCCTACCTCCCTTCATGTAAAGTGCTCTGATACCCACAGGGGTCACGTTCGCTCTATACAAAACTTTATAGATAAATAAATAGTAACTGAATCAGTGCGAAGAGTAGATGGACACTAATCAAGAGGAATCAATCTGTGCCTGTTCCATGCTCCAGAGAATAAACAGGAAGTGATGCCTGACATTCACTTGCCAATTAGGAGGCAGCAAAGAGTGACAATGAAGCCACAATGAACGATAAGCAATAGGCGGGCTACAAGCACCTTTTTTTGAAAATAATATCCTTGCAAGTGACAGCGAGCATGCGCTGCTGTCGGCAAGCGAGACCTAAAAATGGGCTCTCTCTTACAAAAATGCAAACCCTGTATTTAAAAAAGAAATTTGATACAACTTTGCTTGTTCCTGAAAGCTGGGAAGATGGTGATCCTAGCACTGCAAACCTTTGGTTGATGCCATTTAAAAAAAAAAAAAAAAACTTATGCTTTCTTGCACAGCATCTCTTCCAATTACACCCCTATCCCTCCCCGCAAAAAAAGAAATAGCTATAGTGTTGCTATTTTACCGGTTTCTTCCAGAGGAATAATCTTCAAGCACTGCATATTTTTAAAATACCCATGATATTGGGAAGAAAGGGCATAAATTTGATGTGGTGAACTTTTGTGGAAAAAACAGTTATGAAGATGTAAACGTGAAGTACCCCTAACATCCGAACAGGGGCCTAGCATCAGGCGGGAAGGCCCTAGCAGTCTAGCAGGAGAAGCAATCAGAATCCATTATGTTAATAGCCACTATGTGGCATAATAGGTTAACACATATTTGGTCTCAAAGTCTTAAGTGATTAATCCAAGTTCACACACCACACACAACTTCTCACCATTCTCTCAGCACACGTCTAATCCAGGCCACCAGTACCATCTCTTAATTCTTTGTTTGGTTTTCACAATGCCTGCATGCCCTTCATGACACAATTTTACAATTCTGGTTTGCAAATGAGCGGGAGGAATCACTCTATCTCCTCTATAAACATTTCCATGTACCACAGACAGCTCACTTCTAATTTCCCAAAAAGCTTTCAATTCTTTCTCTACTACATGCTTTTTGGGCCAACCCTGTTCCACACAAACAATAAGCTGCTGTAACGTGGTGTCTAAGGAATATTGTGTCTTCCACTCTTCTTCATCAACTGGTGCCATACCTTGGTCATGGACCAATGCAATATGGAAATCCTCCCAATCATTTCTCTGACACTCCTACATTTCAGTAGGCATGCATGAACATTTCTGCACCTATAATTTCACCCTCACCCATTATAAAAATAATATCCAGCTCTCCGTGATACCTCCAAAGCAATACAGAATGACTTTTGTTTGAAATGTATAACTTCCCACTTGGCTCTCTATTTTTGAACTGGAAAACCAATGGTCCGTACCCAATTATGTCTATTTTTGCACCCGAAAATCTTTCTGGGTGAATATCCATTTGTAAATGTTTCTCCCCTAACAATTTGACAAATTTTGTTCTCCATATATCTTCATTAACAATTGAATGAGATCCAGAGTCCCCATACATCTGCACTTCCACACCTCCAATCATCATCAAACATAAAGGTTTCTTCCTTCCCCCTACAATTTTGTCATTAACATTCAAAATGAACAATTCTTTGGACTCAAAACTCTTTGTGTCATTGGCAGAATCATAAATAGTAAGACTTTTCTTTTTGTCCTTTTCGTCACTGGAGCTACTGTCGTGTAGTTCCTACAAATCTATATAGGATCTGCATGTTTATAGACAACAAAAACTGTGGTATTGGTGTCCAGACTGATTCCCGACACCCCCACCGGATATGTTCGCCTGTATACCAGCTAGCTCTTCTTACCAAGGAGAGAATAGTTCCTGGCAACTATCAAACATGACAACCCTGTCCCATCAGGGATCGTGGAAACAGTGCAGTACTTTTTGCTCAGTCACTCGTGCTCACTTTGTCTCGGAGAGATACACAGAATAAACGGTGGGGATGTTTTTCAATAAGTATTTATTGAGCCAGCGTCATTCTAGTGTAAAATAGGTGTGCTGAAACAACCATAAGACAGAAGCAGATATAAATGATTATAAGTACCAACAGAGTAAATGGATGGTAGATTTCTACCATAGTGCTAAAACAATGAATATATGCAAGCATATAAATACATGACAGTAATAATGCGTACTCCTACGATGCAACCCTAACTAGATATACCTAAGTGTACCTAGCATGTATGTAAGTGTAGAGCCAAGAATCCAGCTAGGATGAGGCCAACCCCATTACCTGGTGCGAGAGAAGGAAAGACCCCGTCTTGGTCTTGAGATGGAGACCCCGCGAAGGATGTCAGACCACTGCGTGCTGAAGTGTCTGTGTGCAGGAACCTCAGCGCCTCCCGTCAGTGTGTCAGCATGTAAGTCTTTCTCCTCTACCTACCCCGGCAAAGATGTGGTGTATATATACCCAAGAGGTACCCTCAGGGGATTCTACCTTGCTGTGTCATGTCGGTTGAGGATGACGGAAGGGAGGACCCTTATACATAGTTATTATGCAGAAGATGGTAATCCTGCTGTGATTCTGAGAATCCTCATGCATAATTAATGAGGCTACTTTTCGGGGAAAACCACACAATATTTATGCAGTGCTTAACTAGGCAAAAGGTCAATACCAAATTTTTTTATGTAGTACAATGGTACGGTAAATGTGGGTGACGGGTCAGGTGACTACTTAAGCCTATATTGGGATACCCTACGAAACATAACACTACCTTCCTCCACACATTTAACTCTGTTACCCTTCTTACTGGATGCAAGATGTGAACTGCTATCACATCGATAACATCTAAAAGTCACTTTCTTTTTAGGATACTGTAGGAAGGTGGGATCCTTCTGCATGGTTACCCCCACTTTTTGCCTGGTGGTATGCTGGTTTGTGACTAGTCTGACTGGGATCCTGCTAATCAGGACCCCAGTCGATCTGCTTTCTCCCTTAAATTGTTATGTTCAGTACTTAGGTACATCCCAGATTGGATACTGGGGTACCCTTATCAGTCCCTAGTATATGGTACTAAGGTACCCAGGGCATGTGTGCAGGTACCCCAGAGGCCCTCCAGGGGCTGAAGCATGTTTTATACCACCCATGGGAGGCCATTCAAAATGGAGCTACAGGCCTGCCATTACAGCCTGTTTAAGCTGGTGCTAGCACCACTTACTAAAAATATAGGTTTCCTATATCTAGGGTCACTGCACTTAAAACCTATAAGTCACCCCTATAGCAGGCCTTACCAATCGTGAAGGCAGGGTACTTGGTTCTAAGTGTGAGGGTGCCCCTGCATGAGCAAGACACCCCTACAGCCTACGGAGTCCATTCTCCTGGGTTGTAAGTGAAGCAGCCATATACTATATAGAGGGGCACAGCGTAATTACGCGATGACCATCTCGAAATTGGCTGAAACTAATCCTATCATGTTTGGTATCAAACATGTTGCAATCATACCCCCACACCGTAAACGGTTTGGGAGGTATGATTCCAAGCACTGGAAGAGCCCTCCGTTAGGCTCTCAGTGTTCCCGGTGCCAGCCTTCTAGACCCGGACAGCAGAAAATGGTTTCTGCTGACCAGAGACAAGATTCTGCCCTCCTGCTGCTGAGCCCAGCTCAAGCAGGGGGAAGGCAGAACAATAGGCATCCTGTCACAGGGAGGTGTGACCACCTCCCAGACAAGATTTAGTGTATTGGGACCGGGTGGGTGCGCCTGCCAGCACCACTAAATCTGCATGAGTTATGGGTTCCAGAGTAGCGTGCTACTCGCCAACAAAGTGCTTCAACACCCCATCAGGGGTAACAGGCGCTATATGAATGCAAACCTTTCTTTCCCTTCTATCCCTCCACTATCCTTCTCACTCCAAATAACTGACTAATATCCACCACTCAAATTACTTTCATATTTCACCATACTAATTCACCACTAATCCTTTATGGGTTTCCGGAGTAGCGTGCTACTACGCAACAAAAGCGATTCAATACCCCATCAGGGGTTAGAAGCGCTATATAAATACAAACCTTCTTTCCTCTTCTATCCTTCTGCTATCCTTCCGAATCCAAATAACTGACTAACATATCCACCACTTAAAATTTACTTGCATGTTTCACTATACTAATTCAACACTAATCCTCTATGGGTCCCGGAGTAGCGTGCTACTCGCCGAAAAAGCGCTTTGACGCCTCGTCAGGGGTAGTAAGCGGTATACAAATGCAATTACAATACAATACAATACAATGAGGGGCACATTTGGTGTCCCCGTGCATAGTCCAGTTCAAACCAGTGCTGGGAGCTGTTGGCTCCCGCTCTGGCGTGAAACCGGACAAAGGACATGGGAGTAACCTCCCCCCTGTCCAGACCCTCCCTTGGGAGGGTCCCCTGAATCGTCCCAACCCTTTCTTTAGGGTATTTAAGGGCTTACCTGGGTGTAGGTCCCTAGATTCGTCTAGGACAAGATTCAGATCAGACACCACTTCTTCTTCTACCGTCTGGGCACTGTGGACTTCGCTGGACTTCGTTTGGGCTCGACTTCGTCTCCCTTCCAGTCTGCTGGATCGTCTGTGCCTGTGCACCATACATGAACCTTCCAAGGCCTGTGGGCATCAAAGACACCTGAAGGAATCTCCCTTAAAGTGAAGGAGTCACTTCCCTGCATTTGCAGGCACCGCAACTAAGTCGACCGGTCTGCTAATCCTGAGCTCCTCCGGACTCCGTAAGGTTCTGCAACACAGGTGGTGGTTTTCCACAGCTATCGAGGCCTGCCCTGCCCTCTCACTAAGTTTGAGGCCAGTATCCCTCGTGAGGGCTGCAATAACAGAATCCCTGTGCACCGCATCAACTTGCAGTTGCAAAGGCTTGTTGGCTTCCTTCCACCAAGATCTTCGGGCTCCAAGTAGCCCCAACCTCAAGCATCTCCAGTGACCAAAATCTTCGTCCACATCGCATCGTGTGCACCGTGGCCTGCATCTTTTGGTGAGCTGCTCGAGGTCCTCTTGCGACTCCAGTGCCTCCGGCCTGTGGGTCCTGTTAAGGGTCATCTTTGTTTCTTTTGGGCTCTCCTGATTGCTCGGGGCCTGCCCTGACTCCCCTGTTTGTGGTGAGTCCCCTGAACTTTGCTGGTCCCGACCTTGCTCCTTCTTCAACTCCTGCGTTGGTTGCATTTGCCAAGGCTTATTGGTGCTCCCGCGAGACACCGACCCCTCAGCACTCGACATCCTTCGTGGCAGAGCTCGTGCATGGCTCCTGGTCTTCCTCAGCATCGCTTGGTCCTCGCTGCTGCAGAGTCAAGGTCCTCGTCATCTCTCCTGCAACACCCGACATCGGAGGGCATTCGTCTTACAAGTCTCCTGGTCACTCCTGAGTGAAATAGACTCTGCTCCCTCTGCTTGCAGGTACCTCTCAACTAGAATCCACCTTTGGATTCCACCGGACACTTTCTCCTTCTTCAGCAGCGGCACTTTCCTGAAGTCCTCCACTGGGTTCGACAGCGGTTTCCGACAGCACTTCACACCTATGCACCCGGCTTCCCAGGTGTAGGTAACGTGGGTACTAGGGTATCCACAGGTGGGGTGGCTCTCCAACCTTCTGTCTTCCATTGGGTTTCTTCAGGGCCCACTGGGAAGGGTCCTTAATCTTTAAGAATCCAACCGTGACTTACACAGACTTGTACGGAGCACGCTGTCGTGTTCCCACACTGCACACGCTCTCCTTGGGGTTCCTAGTCACTCACCTTGGGTGGTTCCTTGGGTCCCCAGCACTTCTACGCCCTCTCTCACATTGCCTTGACCCGAGTCGTGGTTCTTATATCACTTTCTTAGTATATGGTTTGGCCCCCCCCCCTGGGGTCCACTGTGTATTTCGTGCTATTTACTCTGTTTCTTAGCAAAGTATTTTTCCATTCTCAACAAGTGTCAAGGAAATTTAGGAAGCATGCTTTCCACTCCACCCATTTCAAACAAGGGATTCCCCCCGGCCAGCCAAAATGCTTGAGGTGATTGAAGAGAAAAATTCAGTATAGCCATAGTGAAGTTTACAAAGGAAATTCAGCGTCCCAAATTCAACCAAAAGTTGGATTAGTTTGCTGAAATATTGCTGGGGCCAACTGCTGATAGCTAAGTCCTGGACAAGTGTCCTTACTATACCCAGGAGGGACTAGTTCACTGATCGACAAATTTTTAAATAAGCAAGAAATAAATGGAGGTCACCAAATACCAAAATACCCCAAAAGAAACGAGAAACTTTACTTCACCCAGTTTCCAACGATCATTTCCTGATGGCATACACACAACCAACACTTTGAAGAAAAACAGTGCCATACCGATGGAGCCTCAGCTTGTTAACAAAAAATAAATGAATAAATATGCTGCCACATCACACATTGCATGACCATGCAGCGTGATTGAGCGTGTGCTGCTGTCAGGGTTCCGCCATCAAGAACCAATACTGTTTGTTGCGCAACCATAATTCCCAGTAGTCTGAGCCATGAATGCTTACCTGCTCGTAAGAGACTCAGAGTTTTTGCAACCGGCTGCAGGGTGTATGGAAGAGCCCACAGGAGGTGGGCGAACACAACCAGGGTTGCCGGTCTAGTCTCTCGCGGCTGGTTGCAGGCACGAGGACAGACTCGGCTGTAAAGTGCGTCAGCAGAGTTCGGAGATGCGCACTTCACCAATGTTCGTGTCAGAGTGTGCATCTCCTGCGCAAGCGCTCAGCTAGTCAGGTGATAGAGTAGATATTTCTCAAGCATGCGTAGTATCTAGAATAGGGTAGTGTTCGTGGCGTCGGTCAGTTAGTTAGGGTTTTGAGTCACAGAATTACTTTGAAAACTGAAGGAGAAAAAAGATAAAGAACTGAACAGGGAAAAGAAGTCCGCAAACCGCAAGTATACTCTGTAAAAGAAAAGGTTAAAAAATCAATTAAAATGAGTAAAATGCAAATGCAAGGCAATTGACTCCGTAGTACTAATGAGCTTCACACACTAGGGAGTCAAAAGAAAAGTAAAGACATATGTATATATTGGAAATACATCCTTTGAAAAAGAATAAGAAGAGAAGCTAAGGCTTTTTGCTTAGAGGGTAAGTGAATGTACATTGAGAATGTAAGAGAAAAGAAATTTAGTAGAGTTTTAGAAAGAAGTTTAATGGTATCCTGTTATTAACTTACTGTTCACGAGAAAAGAATACCAGAAAAGAGGGACACCCAGAAGGGCGTAGAAGTAAGACAGTAAAGTGAATCGAGGAAAAGCGAGGCAGTCTCTTCTCTGTCCCCTTCCCCTTTCCCCCGGTGGGGTTCACGTGAACGTCTGTAGTTCAGGGGTTCGCGGGAAGGCTTGCTTAGGGAATTTGGAAAAAATCTACATTCTGCTCCTGAGAGTTATCTGAAGAAAATCGTGAGTACCTCTTTGGTTTTCTGACAGAGTGAAGTGCCCATGTAGACTCACTCTCCCGAGCATAATGGCAGAGGGTTATGACTTAAAAATCTTGGAAAGATTCTTGAAGTAATTCAGTAGGAATTGATGGCAGTTAGAGAAGAGAATAAGGCTCTTAAAACTGAAATAGAAGTTTCGAGAAAAGAAACCTTAGAGTTAACCGCCCGTATGAGGGGAGAGAGTTCAGGTGTGAAGTTTAACCCCTCCACTTCAGGTGCAGCCACCTCAAGCGCTAGTTCTACTCAGAGTACTGGGACTACCACGCAAGTAGTGCACTTCTTGGCTCCCATTATTCCCTTGGCGCCACCAGAAAGGTTTAGTGGAGATCCTCAGAAGGCTCACATTTTTCTCACACAATGCTCATTGCATTTCATGTGCCATCCGACCGTCTTTCCTGATGCACAGTCTCGAATTGCCTTTATCCTCTCGTACCTAAATGGAGACGCTGCTTCATGGTCCATGCCCTTAGTCACACAGGAAGCACCGATTTTGTATGACTTTGAAGAGTTCAAAAAAGAGTTTTTCCGAATATTCGATCGGAGGAAAGTAGCGCAAGCAACAAATAACGAACACTTGGTATTAAGGCAAGGGAATCGAGAATTGGTAACTTACCTTGCGCAATTCAATAAGTTGGTCGTAGAGACCGAATGGCCGGAATGTAAGAGAGCTGCGCTGTTCTATCGTGGTCTGAAGGATGATCTGAAAGACGCCCTGGCCCAAATTCCTAATCGCTCCATGGAGGTGTCGGCTTTAATTGACCTAGTCTTAGAAATTGATTATAGACAATCAGAGAGAAAGGGCGAGAAAAGACGAGAATTTCGACCAAGCATTCCCAGATTTGATCGAGTGAGAACAGATGTTACAAGGTCAGGCGAGAAAGAGCAAGGCGTGGAACGGATGCAAATTGGGACGATAAGAGGGCCAGTCACGAAGGAAGAGAAGGATAAACGAAGACAAAAGAATCTCTGTCTTTATTGTGGAACTAGCTGCCATTTCATTAAGGGGTGTCCCAAGAAACCCAAGGTCTACAAGAAGGAAAGCTTGCAGCACCACCAGTAGGAGGAGTTGGACTGGTGGATGCTAAGGTTGAAACAACTCCAACAGGTCACCAAGTGGCTAATACCCTGCAATCTTCGGCTCCGCATCTTATTTTGACTATGACCTTGAAATTCAGAGAACAAACCCTCCAAGGAGTGGCCGTGATGCTAGATTACGGCGCTACTGGAAACTTTTGCGACCTAAAGTTTGCCTCCAAGGTGGGATTAGAAGCAATCCCTAAGGCTAAGAGTGAAGCTGTAAGAGCCGTGGATGGGACGAACTTGGCATCTGGCCCCATCGTGAGTCACACAGAAGTTGTAGAGCTTATCTCCGCAGAAGGTCATCGGAAAAAGATTCAGTTTAATCTTATTGATGCTCTGCAATTCCAAATAATCTTGGGACTTCCATGGCTGACAGAACATAACCCATTAATAAATTGGAGTGAGAGAACAGTGGTTTTAGACTCCAGTTACTGTACAGAACATTGCTATCATGAGGATTTGGAAGTTGGGAAAAGAGGTCCAGCAACCTTGCTGTGCGAGAACAAGATGATGGTGTGTGCAGTACAAGCTGTGAATCTTCCAGTCGAATACCTGGAGTTTGCTGAAGTGTTCAATGAGTCGGAAGCGGAAAAACTCCCACCACATCGATGTTATGATTGTAAGATAGATTTGGAGCCGGGCGCGAACCTTCCTTGCAGCCGAGTATATGCACTCACCGAGACAGAGAATCAGCATCTAAAAGATTATCTGCAAAAGTATTTGGATAACGGGTTTATTCGTCCTTCTCAGTCCCCGGTCTCCTCTCCACTTTTTTTCGTACCGAAACAAAATGGAGGGTTGAGAATCTGTATAGATTACCGAGCTCTGAATAAAATAACTACGAAGAACCGTTACCCTCTACCTTTGATCTCCGTCTTGCTTGATCAGCTGAAAGATGCTAGAATTTTCACGAAATTGGATTTGCGGGATGCATACCATCTCGTCGGAGTTCGTAAAGGAGACGAGTGGAAGACCGCCTTCAGAACAAAGTACGGATTGTTTGAATATCAAGTTATGCGTACGCCCCCGCAGCTTTTCAATATTTTATCAACGACGTTTTGAAGGAATTCATTGACCAGTGTGCCATTGTGTACATTGACAATATCTTAATTTATTCGCCATCCGAGGAAGCGCATTAATTGCAAGTCAAAAGAATCCTGCAACGTTTGAAGGAAAACAGCCTGTACGTCAAGCTAGAGAAGTGTGCCTTTGGAGTCTGGTCCGCAAATTTCTTAGGATTTATCATCGCTCCTGATGGTCTTACCATGGATGAGAAAAAGATTGAGACGGTGCTTAACTGGCCCCCACCTACTACGGTGAAGGAAATGCAAAGTTTCAATGGGTTTGCACATTTTTACCAGAGGTTCATCAAAGATTTCTCCCAGAAGGTCGTGCCCATTACCAAACTATAGAGAAAAGAAGTTCCGACCCTATGAACTACAGAGGCCGATGAGGCCTTTCAATTTAAAAAAAAAAAAGCTTTACCTCAGCACCAATTTTACTTCATGCAGACCCTATGTAACCCTTCTACCTGGAAACAGATGCTTCTGAACAAGCCATTGGAGGTGTGTTGTCACAGAGACACAAGGAAACTGGACAGCTGCATCCTGTAGCTTATCGCTCTAGGAAATTACAACCGGCAGAAATCAACTATACAATCACGGAAAAGGAGCTATTAGCTATAAAAGATGCTTTCCAAGAGTGGAGACACTATCTCCTTGGCGCAAGACATGTGGTTACGGTGTTCATGGTTCACAGGAATCTACAATTTTTAGAATCAGCTAGGATCTTGACTCCACGACAGTTGCGGTGGTCCTTGTATTTTGCAGACTATGACTTCGTGATTACCTACCAACCAGGCAAGAACAACAGCAAAGCGGATGCATTGTCTCGGATTGACACTGATGGGAGAAAAACCCCCATAGACGAACAGAGAATCATTCCGGAGGCTAAGATCATTTGAGCCGTAGTCGAGGAAACCTTGGAAGAAAAGATAAGGAAAGAAATTACAGAGGAAAAAATGCAAGATTGGGCCCAAGAAAATCCAATACGAGAAGTTCGCCAACAACTACCGTTTCATTCAGAGGCCTTATACCTACCCACTCAAGAACTCCAACAACGGGCAATGACAGACTGTCACGACAATCCATTAGCCGGCCATCCGGGAATTCACCGTACTGAAGAATTATTGAAGAGACAATTCTGGTGGCCAGATTTGACAAAAGATGTTCGGAAATATGTAGAAGGATGCGAGACTTGTGCACGAAGAAAGCCGGATCGACGGGCTCCCCAGGGCTTATTAAGACCCTTACCAAATCCTCCTTATCCTTGGCATACCATCACAATGGATTTGATAGTAGAGTTGCCCTCTAGTCAGGTGTATAATTTGATTCTGGTAATGGTAGATGCCTTCTCTAAAATGGCTCATTTTGTTGCCCTGAAAGGAAATCCCACAGCAAAACAGCTAACCACACTATTAAACCTACACCTGATAAAGATTCATGGAATCCCTAAATCTTAATTTCAGATCGGGGATCCCAATTCCTGTCTCATTAATGGAGGGCCTACACCAAGAGGTTGGGAATTGAAACTAAGTACTCCATGAGTTTCCACCCGCAAACAGACGGGCAATCCGAAAGAACCAATCAAGAGCTAGAGAAGTACTTGAGGTTATTCATATTACATCAGGAGGGAGATTGGCCAGACCTCCTTTGGGCGGCCTTTGGACGGCAGAGTTTGCACACAATGATGCTAAAAATGCTTCCACTGGATACTCACCCTTTTACCTAAACAATGGGAGGCACCCGAACTCTACCGTTTCAGCCCAAGAAGTAGCGGTGCCTGCAGTACAAGATTTGGTCCAACATCTGACTGAGGTACATGAGTCAGCGACAAGGAATTTGGTTTTGGCAAAGGAACGCTATAAGCGGAATGCCGATAAGAGAAGAAGACCAGAAACAATCTTGCAGGGGGGAGACATGGTTTGGTTGAATACTAAAAATTTGAGACTCAAAGGGAACAGGAAGTTTCAACCACGCTTTGTAGGTCCTTACCCAGTAGAACAGGCAATGAGTCCAGTAACCTATAAACTGAAGCTTCCCCCACAGGTCAGGATACATCCGGTATTTCATATATCCCTGTTAAAGAAAGTATCACCCTACTTAAAAGAGTCTAAACCTCCACAACCTCTTGTGGCCGAAGGGAAAGAAGAGTTTGAAGTCAAGAGAATCCTAGACTCGAAGTTAGTGCGAGGAAAGATTTACTATCTGATAGACTGGAAAGGTTATGGGCCTGAGGAAAGATCGTGGGAAGAGCAAACTGATGTCCATGCCCTTAAATTAATAAAGGCCTTTCACCGGCAACACCCCCATAAGCCTTGGCCGGGAGCCCTGGCCTTGCAAGGGGGTACTGTCAGGGTTTCGCCATCAAGAACCAATACTGTTTGTTGCGCAACCATCATTCCCAGTAGTCTGAGCCACGAATGCTTACCTGCTCGTAAGAGACTCAGAGTTGTTTCAACCGGTTGCAGGGTGTACGGAAAAGCCAGCTGGAGGTGGGCGAACACAACCAGGGTTGCCGGTCTAGTTCTCGCAGCTGGTTGAAGGCGCGAGGACAGACTCTGCTGTGAAGTGCGTCGGCAGATTTCGGAGCCACGCACTTCACTAACGTTTGTGTCAGAGTGTGCATTTCCCGCGCAAGCGCTCAGCTAGTCAGGTGATAGAGTAGATATTTCTCAAGCATGCTTAGTATCTAGAATAGGGTAGTGTTCGTGGCGTCGGTCAGTTAGGGTTTTGAGTCACAGAATTACTTTGAAAACTGAAGGAGAAAAAAGATAAAGAACTGAACAGGGAAAAGAAGTCCGCAAACCGCAAGTATACTCTATAAAAGAAAAGGTTAAAAATCAATTAAAATGAGTAAAATGCAAATGCAAGGCAATTGACTCCGTAGTACTAATGAGCTTCACACACTAGGGAGTCAAAAGAAAAGTGAAGACATATGTATATATTGGAAATACATCCTTTGAAAAAGAATAAGAAGAGAACCTAAGGTCTTTTGCTTAGAGGGTAAGAGAATGTACATTGAGAGTGTAAGAGAAAAGAAATTTAGTAGATTTTTAGAAAGAAGTTTAATGGTATCCTGTTATTAACTTACAGTTCACGAGAAAAGAATACTAGAAAAGAGAGACACTGAGAAGGGCGTAGAAGAAAGACAGTAAAGTGAACCGAGGAAAAGCGAGGCAGTCTCTTCTCTGTGGGGTTCACGTGAACGTCTGTAGTTCAGGGGTTCGCGGGAAGGTCTGCTTAGGGAATATGGAAAAAATCTACATTCTGCTCCTGGAAGTTATCTGAAGAAAATCGTGAGTACCCTCTTTGGTTTTCTGACAGCTGCGCTGCATTTCATCAACTCCTAGCCGAAAAACACATGTCTACTATCGGCACACAATAGGCTCCTTCCGTAGGCGTTCCACCATAAACAAATATGGTGGCACGTCGCTGCGCTGCATTCCACAACTTCCAACTAGCTCACAATAGGCTCCTTCGGTAGCCGTTCTGCATGTTCTATATATGGAATGTCATACGCCAGAGGTGAAAGAATGAAGTGACGGAGCCTCACTAGCACCTTCGTTTGTTTTCTCTCCCTCCGCTGCACTGTTTATCTATTTTTTATGTTGTATTTTTTATCTCTGTCGTTGCTTCCCTACTGCCTTCCTAATAAGTAATGCAATTTCCTTTGGTTTTGTACAGTGTGTATGTAAAGCGCTCTGATACCCACGGGTCTAGCTAGCGCTATATAAAACTTTTAAAATAAAAAAAATAAATAAAAGAATGGAAGATAGGAGTGTGAACCGGCTTGGAGCTTTGGGATACCTTCGAAAGATGCCGCTGCAAACTGCAAGAGGTACCACACTAAACACGGTCAGCCCAAACCACAGGAATATGCGCTCTAAAATTAAAAGATAACGATTTCTAGCAAAAAAATACTCCTGCAGCAACTTCCGTAGAACTGCTACAAAATCCACACAATTCCTTGGGTAGTGCGGTTCCTTCTTTCACGCGATAAGTTGAAAATACTCCTTTTCCTTCCAATATCGTGGGTTCTTTGGTGTTTCAACTCTGCTCGTCGCCAAATTGAAATCATCAATCCACGCAGCGTGAAAAGTGAACTTCTTATATTAAGTTGAAACACCAGAGTATGGAGCGGACACCAGGGCAGCCTTCACTGCTCCCTTCCCTTGCATCTGCAGGGTCTAACTCCCTCAGGATCTAGAACTCGGCCGGTTCACGGGCATACCTGCTTACATACAAATAGCACCAAGAATATACAGGTGCAATTTATATACATAGAGGAAGATGCACCCGCTGACACACAGCACACATAACAATAAATGAGTCCTCGCTTAGTCACTACAATGACGAGTGTTTACCAAAGTAAATAAACAATGACCAACGTGCTCCCATGTAAGGCCGTTGGAATGACATCACCGTGAGGTATGACACATTCATCCACTCGCCTCGAGTGAAATAGCCATTTACTAACCGTGCTTTCTACGATAACGAGGGACAGCGCTCCCATTCGAAGATGGCCGCCGCATGTAATGTGTGGGTGGTCTAAGCGCACCGCGTGCTCGCACAAAACACTAAAGTGCTTAGTCCGCCCTCTCTGTCCTTGGTGCCGACCACCGTCTGTCACAGGTCTGCCCCCTCGTTCCCGCCAGGCTGTGAACCTTCAAAGAGGGCCCCAGCATGGCCACGCCCCTCAGCTCAAAACGTAATTGTCCCTTCCGCGCTCGGCATCTCCGCATGCGCATAGGCATTCAAGCGGCCGTGCTCACGCGCAGACTGACGACAGCGGCCGCGCGGCGTTGTTTTCTCCGCGGTGCGCAGTCGCAGAGTGGCGGCGCCCGCCTCCTGGCCTCTTTGACAGTGGCGCGCGTGCGCAGTGTGAGTGCGCGCGGGTGTGAGCGGCTCGAGGACGGGCGCATGCGCAGTGAGTCCGCGGCGCGAGGACAGAGCAGGGCCGCCACCGACCCCCTCCCGCCGCACCATGCCGCTCCTCCACCGCAAGCCCTTCGAGCGGAAGAGGCCCCCGGCCGACCTGCGGCCCGACGAGCACTTCTTCTACTGCCGCGTCACCAACGAGATATTCCGCGACTACGAGTGAGCCATGAGGGGCTTTCGGGGGATAAAGTGGTTGGGGAGGGGGGTCTGGGACGGGGGAGGCCTTCATGGTGACCAGGTGCCACTTGTGTTCACTTGCAGTTGTTTTGTCTCTTAACCCTTGTACTTTTCGGCGCCACAGCTGCGCCCACCCCCTCTTGTTAATTCTCCTACCCCTGGCCCCCACCACCTCCACTCTGGTCCCTGTCACCCTCAGCCCCCACCTCTCCGGGTCTGCCGTGGACCCCCCCCCCTGTCCGGGGCCTCTCACGGCGGATTCTCGGGTGCTGCGAGAACCCTCGCCCCCCTCTCTTATCTCTTTTGTCTCAAAGGCACCAGAGCAGCTTGAGTGCTGAACAGAGTGAGGGGCAACTCCCTCCCTGCAGGACCCCCTCTTCTGTCCAGGAGGATCCTTGTCCGGTGCCAGCTACCTGGAGCACCCCCGTGTAGGACCCCCAGCTCACAAGGGCACCCTGTGCTGGGCAGTCTGAGGAGCACCCCCGTGTAGGACCCCCTGCTCACAAGGGCACCCTGTGCTGGGCAGTCTGAGGAGCACCACTGTGTAGGACCCCCAGCTCACAAGGGCACCCTGCGCTGGGCAGTCTGAGGAGCACCCCCGTGTAGGACCCCCAGCTCACAAGGGCACCCTGCGCTGGGCAGTCTGTGAGGGGTACCTCAGTGTAGGACCCCCAGCTCACAAGGGCACCCTGTGCTGGACAGTCTGTGAGGGGTACCTCAGTGTAGGACCCCCAGCTCACAAGGGCACCCTGTGCTGGGCAGGCTGAGGAGCACCCCCGTGTAGGACCCCCAGCTCACAAGGGCACCCTGTGCTGGGCAGTCTGAGGAGCACCCCCGTGTAGGACCCCCAGCTCACAAGGGCACCCTGCGCTGGGCAGTCTGTGAGGGGTACCTCAGTGTAGGACCCCCAGCTCACAAGGGCACCCTGTGCTGGACAGTCTGTGAGGGGTACCTCAGTGTAGGACCCCCAGCTCACAAGGGCACCCTGTGCTGGGCAGTCTGAGGAGCACCCCCGTGTAGGACCCCCAGCTCACAAGGGCACCCTGTGCTGGGCAGTCTGAGGAGCACCCCCGTGTAGGACCCCCAGTTCACAAGGGCACCCTGTGCTGGGCAGTCTGAGGAGCACCCCCGTGTAGGACCCCCAGCTCACAAGGACACCCTGTGCTGGGCAGTCTGAGGAGCACCCCCGTGTAGGACCCCCAGTTCACAAGGGCACCCTGTGCTGGGCAGTCTGAGGAGCACCCCGTGTAGGACCCCCAGCTCACAAGGACACCCTGTGCTGGGCAGTCTGAGGAGCACCCCGTGTAGGACCCCCTGCTCACAAGGGCACCCTGTGCTGGGCAGTCTGAGGAGCACCCCGTGTAGGACCCCTGCTCAAAGGGCACCCTGAGGAGCACCCCGTGTAGGACCCCCTGCTCACAAGGGCACCCTGTGCTGGGCAGTCTGAGGAGCACCCCGTGTAGGACCCCCAGCTCACAAGGACACCCTGTGCTGGGCAGTCTGAGGAGCACCCCCGTGTAGGACCCCCTGCTCACAAGGGCACCCTGTGCTGGGCAGTCTGAGGAGCACCCCCGTGTAGGACCCCCAGCTCACAAGGACACCCTGTGCTGGGCAGTCTGAGGAGCACCCCGTGTAGGACCCCCTGCTCAAAGGGCACCCTGAGGAGCACCCCGTGTAGGACCCCTGCTCACAAGGGCACCCTGTGCTGGGCAGTCTGAGGAGCACCCCGTGTAGGACCCCCAGTTCACAAGGGCACCCTGTGCTGGGCAGTCTGAGGAGCACCCCGTGTAGGACCCCCAGCTCACAAGGACACCCTGTGCTGGGCAGTCTGAGGAGCACCCCGTGTAGGACCCCCTGCTCACAAGGGCACCCTGTGCTGGGCAGTCTGAGGAGCACCCCCGGGTAGGACCCCCAGCTCACAAGGGCACCCTGTGCTGGGCAGTCTGAGGAGCACCCCCGTGTAGGACCCCCTGCTCACAAGGGCACCCTGTGCTGGGCAGTCTGAGGAGCACCCCCGTGTAGGACCCCCTGCTCAAAAGGGCACCCTGAGGAGCACCCCCGTGTAGGACCCCCTGCTCACAAGGGCACCCTGTGCTGGGCAGTCTGAGGAGCACCCCCGTGTAGGACCCCCAGCTCACAAGGACACCCTGTGCTGGGCAGTCTGAGGAGCACCCCCGTGTAGGACCCCCAGCTCACAAGGACACCCTGTGCTGGGCAGTCTGAGGAGCACCCCCGTGTAGGACCCCCTGCTCACAAGGGCACCCTGTGCTGGGCAGTCTGAGGAGCACCCCCGTGTAGGACCCCCTGCTCACAAGGGCACCCTGTGCTGGGCAGTCTGAAGAGCACCCCCGTGTAGGACCCCCTGCTCACAAGGGCACCCTGTGCTGGACAGTTTGTGAGAGGCACCTCAGTGTAGGACCCCCAGCTCACAAGGGCACCCTGTGCTGAACAGTTTGTGAGGCACCTCCCTCCCTGCAGGACCCCCCTGCCCCTGGGCAGGGGTCACTCTTCTGTCAAGGGGGGAGACTTGTGCGGTGCCAGCTACCTGGAGCACGCACGTGCAAGACCCTCAGTTGGCGGGGGTATGCCCAGACGTGGGTCCCTTGCTCACTTTGCCACTGGATTCAAGCAAGCCTGGCTGATGACGGCTGGAATGCCAGAAACCGGTCCTAGGATGCTTGTTTCCGGTCCAGGGAAGACATGGCTTGGCAGTTCGGGCTGGACTGTTCCCATGAGGCACAGGGTCAGACTGATTTGCATATGGTCATGTCTGAACTGGGGTGGTGGAGTGAGCTAAAGAATGATGATGGATTAAACCCAGATCAGTTGACTGGGGGTGAGTGTTTGATTGGCTCAAGCGTTCCGTCCATCATCCCCTTTTGTATCCCTCAGTTCCCAACGGCACCCTGTGCTGGACAGTGTGAGGGGCACCTCAGTGTAGGACCCCGAGCTCCCAAGGGCACCCTGTTGTGGACGGTCTGTGGGGTGCACCCCAATTTAGGTCCCCCAGCTCACAAAGGCACCCTGTGCCTGGGCAGTCTGAGGAGCACCACTGTGTAGGACCCCCAGCTCACAAGGACACCCTGTGCTGGACAGTCTGTGGGGGGCACACCTGGGTAGGACCCCCTAGCTCACAATGGCACAGTCTGCTGGACAGTCTGTGAGGGCAACCCCCGTGTAGGACCCCCAACTCACAAAGGCACTGTGTGCTGGACAGGCTGAGGAGCACTCCTGTGTGGGACCCCCAGCTCACAAGGGCACCCTTTACTGGACAGTCTGTGAGGCGCACCCTGTGCTGGACACTGTGAGGAGGACCCCCAGGTCACAAGGACACTGTGTGCAGACCCGTTTATTGGGGCGGGGGCACCCCATGTGCAGTCCAGTTTGGGGGGGGCACCGCATGTGCAGGGCCGTCTGTTGGAGGGGGCACCGCATGTGCAGGGCCGTCTGTTGGAGGGGGGCACCGCATGTGCAGGGCCGTCTGTTGGAGGGGGCACCGCATGTGCAGGGCCGTCTGTTGGAGGGGGGCACCGCATGTGCAGGGCCGTCTGTTGGAGGGGGGCACCGCATGTGCAGGGCCGTCTGTTGGAGGGGGGCACCGCATGTGCTGGGCCGTGTGTGGGGGGCACCCTCTCTGCAGGACCTGTGCTAAGTTGGCTGCAGCACAGGAGCCGGGGTGCAGGAGGATGAAAAGGACGCAGTGACCGCAGAACGAGGGCTGTCCCTACGGAGAAAAGTCTGCACCTGCTGGCTGGCTGCAGCAGGGGAGCCGGGGCACAGGAGAATGAAAAGGACGCCTTATCTGTAGAGCTGTCTGTACGGAGACAAGTCCGCACCTACCGTCCGGCTGCATCACAGGAGCCGGGGCGCAGGGGAATGAAAAGGACGCAGTGCCTGGAGAGCGAGGGCTGCCTGTATGGTGACAAGACTTTACCTACCGGTCGGCTGCAGCACAGCAGCCTTTTCATCAGCAGGGTACGGGGACTAGAGGGAGCCCACACTTTCCTTACGTTGGTTTATGGATGAGCCCAGGGTTTGCTCCCAAAGCCTTCCTCTGCATGTCCTCGTTCACCTGAAGGCTTCCTTCCAGGAGCTGGTGTCCATATCTTGCTGCACCTTGAGGACATGCTGCTTCAATCTCTGGGCACACCTGTGAAAGGCGGGGATGGTGCTCTTATTTCAGACTCTTGCTGGGTCCATAATAAAGGCCTAATTTGAGTGGTCTTCAGGCCTCCTTTTGTTCGAGTCTCCTGGCTGGGAGCAGTCAGAAGCCTCACACCTAGATGCAAATGAAGCGGAGGGGAAACAAAGGCTCACACCTTGTTAGCACTTCACACATACTTAAGACAGGCAGCTTTTTATTTTGTTCAGTCACTGTTAACAAGCTACGCATGCACTGTAAGAATGTCAGATGTGTAGGTCTGTCCCAGTAGTTACACAAAATAAATAGCATTTATAAGGTGCTTACTACCCGTGAGGAGGCGTTGAAATAATTTAAGTATCACTCTTTTTTCTTGTATTGCGCTACTCATCCCAATGTAAAATGTCAAAGCACTTTACATCATATGGACATATTACATATACAATAAATCATATAGTTTGTAAATCAATGTACAGGATGTTACATGAAACAGTGGGAGTCTGCAAGGTGCAGAAGTCACATCTTTCATAGCTCACTGTGCTGTATTAGGACTGCAGTGCAACTGCAAGTATCATAAATATCTCGGTCTTAAAAGCAGCAACCACTTACCTAGCTACATAAAATAAAATGTCATTTGCATGTTACATGATGTGCTTTGCTGGAGACACATTAACCTTGTATGCTACTTTGAGTCAAAACTGAGGCTAGACAAAACACAGATCTTTCCAGCAAGTGCAATAACCTCCAGAGTTATCTTCCCATTATTATTCACTCAGATTTACTGGGAACACACATCTCTGCAGCAGGTGCCTTAACCCCATACATTTAAAAAACAACTATTTGCAACCAATTAAGCAGAAAAGATTTACTGTCAGTTTTCTTTGTTGCCACTTTCTTTGTGGCAGAATTAAAAAAAAAAAAAATATATATTTTTTTTAAATGAATACGTTGAGGCCCGTATTTTGCATCAGGGTTAAGTCACTTTTCTGGCACAACCCTGAAGTAAAATATTTGAGATTTACAGTACCACACAAATCCAGTTTGTGCGGGTTTGTAAAAAAAAAAAAAAAACCTAATGCAAGGCAGCATCTTGCCCTGCCTTGCGTTACCTTGCGTCAGGTAGGCATTCCATGGGTGGCGCTAGGGCGTTCCTGCGCATCCATCAATGTATTTTGATGCAAACCCATATTTACAAAGACTTGTAAACATAGGTTTGCACTGAACTGGTGACTATCTGAGGCTGGCGTAACAAGGAGAACTATATCCATTTCTCCTCGTTTCTTCCTCTTTGCATGTATACTGCATTCTGCAGCACACATACAAAGAGGAAATAGCCTCATAGGATAGTTTTTCGTGGCTTTGGGGGAAACTCCCCACCCCCCAAAAAATACACAAAGCAGCCCATTGCGCTGCCTTGCATCAGGTAGGTTTTACATGGGTGGTGCATTGGTGTTCCTGTACATCCACCCAGGTATATTGTGTGCAAATAATATACGCAGTCTTCTAAAGGCAGGCACATTAGCTTTCCTTCTATCAGATCTCGAGTTCCACTTCCCTGTAAAAGGATCGAGGTTTTTCCCTATTTGTGTGGCGACATTCCAGCTAGACCCGCTAGTGAGTTCAAGTCTTGGATGTTCCATGATGACTTTGAGAAAGTCAGAGTGCCTCCACGCTGTAGTATCAGTCAGAGCAAGTCCAGTATTGTTGGCCCAGTATTCAGCCTCACTCGCTGGAGTGGAGGGTAGGAGTGTCCTGTCACGTGTCTGCGGCCCGGTGGTGAGCAGAAGACTGGATGCTACGGTGGAGGTGGCAGGCGTTCACACGCTCCTCCGCCTAAGTGAGAAGCCTCCCTGAATTCAGTGGCAGGTCTTGGGTCCTCCTGGATTGTTGAATCACTGCACTTCCTCCGCGAGTAATGACTTGCTTCTCCTTAAAAGCTGCACACTGCTCCAAGGCGACAGCCCTCTCACTTCACCACAGCCCCTGTCCTGGCATATGGGGTTTGTGACAGCGCACACAGGAATACGTCCCCTTCAGGTCACAGCTTTGCACAGTGCGATGGCCCTCTTCTCGATAGAGCAATGCACCAGGACGACAGCCCTCAGTCATCACCGCGGCCCCCATCTGGCATACGTAGGTCATGGGCAACACACAGGTTTTCTGAATTCACTTTGCGCAATTCAGTCACTAAATAGACAGACCTCTCTTTATTTCTTCTATTTCACATCAGAGGTCAATGTTCTGTCTTTAATTCTTGGTGCATCAGGTTAGAGTGTGGCTGGCAGATAGAAACTACATGAAAGTTGTGTAAAAGTGCATTATATTTGTGGCTTAGATTCTTATTACTATATTCCAAGAAGGAGTGAGTGAAAAAGTGATACAGGGTTTGTTCACCTTCCTAAACACCTAACCATAGAAAAACAGGAGTGAACCCCTACCATTGCTAGCCTATCTCTCTATGCCAGCCCAAGAGGATCCCCCTATGGTATTAAAAAGGCACTCACCCACTGAAATTCCAAGTGGCATGCTTCATCATAGAGTCCTGGTTTCTTATCATACATGGTAGAACATTACAGCCTTTTAAATCAAACATAAGAGAAATTTGCCTAGGATCACAGAATTTTGTCAAGCCGGGAAGCTGGGATTGATCTCAGGTTTTTTGCTTTCCCATTGTTAATTTCGGCCATTAGATGGACATGTCTTTATTTCTCCTATTTTACATCAAAGGTTAATGCTTTGCCTTTAATTCTTGGCAAATTAGGTTGAAGCATGGGCGGTGGTATGCAGATGCTGCTACTGTGCACTTTTCACTTCAAATAAGGACTGCCTTGCATAATCCTGCTTGCTCGTCCATGACCGAAATATTTCAGTCTTGTGCAGAAGTATCTAAATCGGTCACACCACAACAGAAAATGATTTCCAAACATTTGAAATTGTGTGCTTTATTTATCAGTTCTAATCACTAAATGTTGAAGAGCTGTTTTCCTTGAAAGAAGACAAGTGGCATTTTTGTAACTCTGGAAATTCAAGAGTGCTGGTTATGATGTGTTAAATTTTGCTAAGTTGTTACCATTTCTGAGGTATGGGTGGGTTTGTTTTTTGCCCTTCTCACACCGAACTAATGCTGCGATGTTGCAAAGTTTGCAATGTACTTTATTAAAACACAATAACACAGGTTAGCTTTGTTGTTATGATGCTCTTAGGTCTGGGAGACTGATGTAATTCAGAGTTATGCTATCTATGAAATGATAGATCATGTGTGATTACCTAGGGCTGGCTCCTTCAGGATGAGGTTACAGTGAATAGGTGAGTCCACAAGTCAGTTTTACTGAAAACAAGCAGGCTGTCTCTGCTGCACCATGTTGGCAGTGTAACATGTCTAGAATATTCAGAGGTCTTATTAGCAAGCAAAGTCTAGTGTAGATTCTGATTGCTGGCAATAGTTTGTGGGGTCTCTCGCTGTTCCTACATCTCCCCACTTGGATAGTTCTTCTATGCAAACTGGTAATATTTCTTCTGGAAGTCCAATATTTTCTTGAAAGTGCTAGCTGGGACTGGAATTGCAAATGCCTTTTTCTTGTGAGTTAACTTTGCCACCATTTCCATTTCATCCTTGGATACTGTGCAGCTTACACTTATTTTGATGTGGAGCTGATACCTCTTACTTTTAAATTTATGGTCCATTCTTTGTGTGGACATTCTGGTGGTACTGATTCCACTGTGAGCTGTCAGGTTGCACTGGTGGATGTGAGGGTGGTTTAGATATAGTTATGCCAACAATAAGTACATGAGAGATGTCTGCTGCTAAATGTGGAGGTGACATTTTAGGGTAGCAGTGTGTAACTCGTAAAAACATAAACGCAGAGTCCCAAACTTTTTCTTAGGGTCCTATTGCTGAATGCTAAGGTTGCAATAACCTTTTTCTTTCACTACCCTAAACTTGCTTATTCTTGCAGGTTGTTTTTTCATCCCCTTTTCTGCCTTCATCATTGTTTTCTTATCTCTCTCCTTTCTTCCCTTTCTGTTTTTCCTCTCGTGCTTTGGGTCATTGTAGGTGAAAAATTAGCCACAATCTCCTAAAATGAGTGCAGGTGGGTAAGGCTGAGTGAGAATACTTCACATCGGAGAGTGGTCTCACCTCCGGAGAGAGAGCGCAGGCAGCTAAAGCAATCACATCTACATGGAAATGTGCTGCATATGGAATATTCTGCCTGGTTGAGTAGGCTGGAAGGTATTTAGTTTGTTCAATCCTTGGGTAGAGGAAGCTTTACGCTGACAAAAGGCAACATTGTTTTATGTGTAGCTTAGAAAAGTGTGAATCGTCTGCCTAAATCAGCAGGGTTTGCATGTATACTCGAAATGTGCTCAAATATACTAGTTAGACCTGTTAAACATATGTGAGGGCTTAAGATCTGATGTCGCTTCTTGTGATGTCAATTCCTGTGATGCCATGTGCGATGTCATGTGCTGTGATGCCATGTGCCGCAATGTCACTTGCATACTGGTTAACTAGGTTAGTCTCCTCCCCCTCTCCCCCCCCCCCACTTCTTTTTTTTTTTTAGGACATGTGCCCTGCTTCCCCGTTAGGGGCACTTGGGGACCTTGTGTTGGCCCATATATCTTTTGTTTTGGTTATTTTGCTACTTACCTCCTCAAAACGGGGGAGCCCTGAGCAGATACATCTACTATGTTCAGTAGGTTTCATTTTCCCAGTCTGCCCCTTAGAGCAAGAAAGCCTTTCTGATATTTGCTTTACTTTTCTAGCATAAAGTTCAAGACAACAAGGGCTTGTTCTGCTGGTGTAGAAATAGCTTGTACTACTGCTACTTTTCTTTGTTAGATTAGTGCCACGTCGGGCCCTTTGCCGATTTGTATGAACATTGTCTGCAGCATTTATTATTATTATTTTCAGATTTATACAGCGCATAGCTGCCCCAGCAACGAGGTGTCCCAGCGCTACCCCTACAGTGCCCGTGAATAATAACAGCTCTGGAGAAGGGAAGAAAGTTATGCTGGGAAAAGCCAGGTCTTTATGGCTTTCCGAAAGGCCAAGTGGTCTTGGAGCCCTCTAATAGCAATCGGGAGGGAGTTCCAGAGTCTGGCAGCCAGGACTTTATAAGAGCGACCACCAGCCCTGGCTCTTAGAGCTCTGGGGATGCATGCCAGCCCTTGAGCAGCTGACCGCAGGCAGCGACTCGGAGCACACGGTGTTAACAGGTCAGATAAAACCGGGGGGGCTTGTTGCATCAGGATTTTATGAGCGACGCATAGCGTCTTGAACTGAATTCTTTTCTCTACCGGTAACCAATGTAGTTTAGGTAGAGATCTGGACACGGAGCATGTTCTCGGAAGCGCCAATAGAGTGCGGGCTGCTGCGTTTTGTATCCTCTGTAGGCGTTGAATACAGGATTTATTGGCACCTAGGTAAAGGGAATTGCCATAGTCCAATCTAGATAGGATTGTGGCTTGTATTATAGTCTGCCGGACTTTAGGCTCAAAGAAGCCGAGAAGGGGTTTTAGTCCTCTTAGGAGCCCAAAGCAAGTCCCTGCAACTACTTTGGATTGGGCATCGAAAGAGAGCCCTCTATCAATCCAAAATCCCAGGTTCTTAACCACCTCCTTTGGTGTTGGTGCTGGTTTTAATTGATCTGGCCACCATTGTTCTGACCACATATCGCTGTCTCTACCAATCAGCAAGATTTCCGACTTACTGGCATTTAGCTGTAAACAGTTTGTTGTCAGCCAATTGGCGACTGCCAACAAGTCCTCCTTAAATTTAACAAGATTGTTATTGCAATTCTTGGAGAAGGCGGTGACTAGTTGGGTGTCGTCGGCATAAGAAACCAACGATAGCCCTCTGCTTCTTGCCATCACTACCAGGGGTTGTACATAGATGTTAAAGAGCACGGGGCTCAGTATCGATCCTTGTGGAACCCCGTGTTTAATCTCCAATTCCTGGGAGTGATATGGTGGCACTAAGACCTGGAAAGTTCTGCCCTCTAAAAAGGAGCGAAACCAGGCCAAGGCCAAACCCTCAATCCCTATCTCCTGTAGCCTGCACAGTAATATCTTGTGCGAGACAGTGTCGAAAGCGGCACTTAAATCTAACAGAATTAAGGCCGTAGACTTTCCGTCATCTAAGCTATTACGAATTTCCTCCGTCACTGCCAACGGAGCCGATTCCGTACTATCGAGAAAAAGAACAAGAGGACCCAACTCACAAGGAGCCTGGGTAAGTAACGTTTCAAAAAACAAGGGCTCCTGTGGAATGTAAAAAACCTTATAAGTAATAATCAATGCACAATGGCAATTATAATCGGAAGTGATGTCAGAAAGAGAACTCTAACTCCACACAAGGGATGCAGTTTATCCAATATAAATTTATGTAGAAAATATATACATATTCAAAATCTTACTATTTTTAGAAAAACAATACAACAATTAGTGTCAGGTGTCCCAGTGAAAAACAGAACCTTTTTTTCATACCAAATACAAAAAGTGCAACAAGGATATTCACAAGGTTTCACTATGAAATTCATGCGACCAAAACATTTGAAATCAATATTACAACACTAATCATCATTGTGTGTGTTGTGCAATGGTTCGCATTGATCTATTGTCGACGGCGTTTCGACCCTCAATTGAATAAAGGGTCTCCTCAGGACCTAGAATGTAAGGACACCTAAGGGTGATCCTGCACTGCCTAGTGTAAAGACTGTGGCACCGTGTGAAGAGTGAAAAAGAGAACTTACAGGGAACCCAGCGGGGTGCCCATGTAAGGGAGAGAGAGGCAGGCAGCTGTATACATTGGCCGGAGAAACTCGGCGATACAGGGCGCTTTGTAATGAAGACGCTGTGCGCAATGATAAAGGCACTCCGAGCGGAGCAATAGGTATACAATCGGGGATGCAATAATTCTCGGTGTGAAAGACAGTCGTAATCACAGTGATTGAATCCGCATAAATACGAGGGAGCAGCGGCACACGGCACGTCTAGCTCGGTGCAATGACTAATTGTTGTATTGTTTTTCTAAAAATAGTAAGATTTTGAATATGTATATATTTTCTACATAAATTTATCAGTCGTACTGACATGGGATTCAGTGACCTTAGCTAAAAAAGGGAGCTGAGAAATGGGGCGGTAGTTACCCGGTTCATATGGGTCTAATGATGCTTTCTTCAAGAGAGGTGTTACTTTCGCGTGCTTCCAAGCTAATGGTAGGCACGCTGATGTCAAAGATAAATTAATCAGTTCCCTGGCCACTGGAAGAATAGGGTTACAGAATTGGCGGAATTGGGCAGGTCTCAAGAGATCAGCTGGAGAGCCTGATTTAATTTTCAGGCAGAGATGTTCAGTCTCCCTAAGGGATATTTGGGGGAAGGAACACAGTATATTATCTGGAATGAGTCCCCTGTCCTTATACCCTTCCCTCTGTGTATGTAACATAAGGGGTCCGTAGACCAGCTTCACACGTGGATTTCTAGCTCACCCTTTTATCTGAACAGTGGGTGGGTCTGGAGGAGTTCAAGCAATGGCTTCATATTCACTTTGCACTGCTATATGAGATATTTTGGCTGTTGCTTGTGCGTGAGGCAGCTCCCTGATGTAACCCTGCCCTCGTCAGCGAGCTGAGAACCATTGGAAGTGGAACAAAATGTTAACCCCAGAGCGGCGTATGGGATACAAGCCTGCTCCTGGGCGCTAATTGCCTGCTCGTCCTTGGCTTGTAGACTGCTGTTTGAAGGCATTACAGAAGGGATTGTTTCACCGAAGTGTAGATTGGCTTGGGGCGTTTTGTGTACTATGTAAAAACAGATCGTGTTGTTGACATTTCATTCCGGGGGAAGAATTATGATGCCAATCCGTGTTTACATTAGTGTTATTAGAGCATTGTTATTCCAGAATCGCATTCTGTTTAGAAGAGACACGAATGTCTTGCGTTTGTTTTTCAGTGTCTGGTGTGTGCAATCTTAGAAAGCACTAAGGTCTCTAATGAGATGCTTGCTTAATAAGTACATCACCGATGAAACAAAAGCTTTCTGCGCGCCTGCTGTCCTTTGGAAATCCTACAGTTTGCATGTCGAATGAGCCAGGCCCTTGGTTCTAGCAGTACTTGGATATGCAGAATAAGAGATGCCCTTTTGTTTTATATAAGGATAATGTAGTTTTTTTTTCTCCATTCCTCATCTCGGAGGTAAAGAGTATGATCATAAAGTGGTGTGTTCCTCTGCTTCCACGCAAGACAAGACATTTAATTGTTCAGAAGTAACGTTTTCGATGCTTAATGTTTTCACTTTTCGAGATATTGATTTTCACAGGTAAGTAAAATGTTCACTTAAATGCGTCTTTACGTGGTAATGCTTTCCTATGGAGAAAGTCATGTACTGCATACAGTTACTTGCAATAGATTTCCGGGGGTACCCTCCAGGTCTTAAGGTTGTAGGGGGACAAGGTCCAAAGAACCACCAGCAGTTAGTATTTACCTGCCCTGGAGCGTCCGGGTGCAGAGGCTCTCTGGTCAAGTTAGCTTTGCGCTCTGCTCCAAAGGAGAGAGGAGGGCGACTTAGGGACATATCCGGGAGCTCCCAGCAGGGGGCTCGGTTCGTGAGGGCTCTGGGAACAAGGGAGCAGTGTCTGTTCTCGGGAAACTGGACTGGGGCGCTTGGGTGCAGAGTGGTTAGGTCGGCTGAACTTGTCACAGGTGCTCACAGTTGTCAATCTCACCGGTTGAGGGGGCAAAAACAGGACAGCTAGGCCACTCTCAAAGTGGGTCTCTGCGGTGCTGATGTCCCTCGATGGCTGCTCGGTCTTTGGGTCCGTATTGGACTCCGACTTTGGTTGCTGCAAGCTATCCGTTACCCCGGGTACTGGTGCTGTGTGGCTCCTGTTGGTCCTGGCGTCTTCTCACTTGGTGGAAAGACGGAGTTGACCTTCTGGAGCACGACTACCTCTTCCTGGGCGGCTGCTGCGTCAGTGGATCTGGAGGGCGCAGAACGGTAGATCAGACTTTGCATTTTGGTGCCTGCAAACTGCAGGGGAGTAGCTCCTCTACTCCAAGAGAGATTGCTGGCAGTTTGCAAAGTGCTGGCCGCCGGCTAGGGTTCTTGGCAGATGCACAGTGGTAGGACGAGTTGGTTTGTCCCGATTGTCCGGTCAGGTGCAGGCAGAGTTTAAAATATGAGCGGTAAGGGAGGCTTCACTGTTTCTCAACTGGACGATAGGCCATGCATAGTGGCAAATGACCATAATAGACTGAGCCCAGTCTTGAACTGCACCCAACCCCAGAAGCAGTCCATTATCAAAACTTACATGTGGACATTTCCCATTGAGCACAGCCTTTGGCCGTGGGCTTATACCATGCCCCCATATAATACAATTTGCACAGCATCTAGCTGTGTGCAGAGTGGGCATGGCCTGGCCTTCGGCTCAGCACTGTGCTCTGCCCCTTTGGCCTCACTGGGTGTTGCTAAAGGTAACACTTAGTTGCAGTGCCTGGCTGGCTGACCATTGTGCTCTGCCCTGTGTTGTCATTAGCCGATGTGCATGGCCTTTCGCAGTGTTCGCAGGGGCTGATTGCACGCCCTAAGGAAAAACACTGACCAAAAGTAGTCATCGCTGGAGGTTCCTATGTGGCTTGCAGTCACTGTAGCAGGGTTTGTGGAGCCAAGTGGTCTGTGTTCTCTGTTTTGAAATCAGCACTTTACTTTTTGTAGTATGATGTGCTCCTCTTTGTGGGCATTTCTTTGATCCATGCAATGGCTGAAGAGGAAATGTTCCCTCTTAAAGTGGGATTATTCAAATTTGGAATCAGTGTTCACTAGTCCATGCAATAACAGATGTATACAATTCATTAACCCTATAAAGCCCATCAGACTCCTTTTGTTATGCATATGCATCAGGCTAGTGAACAGATTTACACCAAACCATAAAAGACCCTACCCTGATTAAAGTTCTAATTTAAATGCAATGTTGGTAAAAGAAAAAACTCCTATGTCAGCTAGAATAGAAAACACTACATTGTAATTGTATTTATACAGCGCTCACTACCCCATACGAGACTTTGAATCGCTTTCCAGCGAGTAGCATGCTACTCTGGAACCCAGGATTAGAGTTTAGTAGTTAGTAGATTAGTAATAAGTGTTTTTTGTTTCCGAGAGCTTTGGCTGTGTTAGGTTCGTGCTCTTGATTTCTTGTGTGTTTAGTGTAGCGGTAAATTATGGGAATGGATTTGAAAGGGGAAGTGTTTTTGTAAGTAGTGTTTGTGTGTGCCTGTTAGTTGGGTGAAGGCTAAAAAAGGAGGGGAATGTTTCAGACTTCATAGAAAAGTTTGGTTTGAGTCGGGTAGGAGGGATGGGACAAAGGTTGATGGGCGTGATTTAGTTTATTTGGAAAAAAACAAACTTTAATTTATACATATACACATGAAACTTGCTTAAGTTTTAGTGGCTGCATAAACCCCTCTATATATGCACCTATATGTACATAGAAGCAGCAATATTTAGATGGTCTGATGAGCACTTTTATCTTGTGGTGAAATAGGCATTTATTTGTTATAAATAACTGTAATTAACTTCTACATACATTTATGCACATGACCCATTCTTGAAACCTCTCCCCTCCCCAAGTTTATCATTCTACCCTGGACGTATCTGTATGAAAGTTGAAATGCTGAAACTTGGCCAGTTGTGCTCATTGTCTGCCGAATGTCATGCAGAGTTGCCAAACAGCTCAAAAGTCATAAGCAGCCTTTACAATGGAAGGCAAGAACTACACTTCCAATTGCTGACTATGTTATGTATAATACGTAGGTATACACAAACACTGTGAAAAAACATTTAAGGGCAAGTTAAGGTTCATGGATTTGTTAATATTGTCTACAAGACAACCTAAAAAAATAGAAATTTCACAGGTTACGGTACCACTGTAACTCACCATTTCTAATAAATAAAAGGCACCAAGAAGATTTGAATGAGATACCGAGTGTGTTGCTGAGAATTGATTCCTCCACTAAGTTGAAGTATGACTAAAATTTAAAATTGTGATTGTATTTGTTGGTAAATCTTGGAATTTCTTTTAAGCATTGACTTTGAGGACATGATCTTTAGGTTTATTGTTATGCTCATGACTTGTTACCACCCCCCCCCCAATAATATAATACCGTTTGAATGCCGCTGTATGATACTTTTGTTTTTGTATCGTGCTATGCTGCTTTTTAGGCTCCTAAAAGTCTGTCTAATCCATGTGTAGTTGATTTATAGTCTATGTAACGTATTACTGTGTGAAATGATGTGAAGAGTGTATGTTGGTGGTGAGACTTATGTTAAAGTAGTGCCTCAATATTTGAATGTTGTGTTAAGTTTGGTTTTGCTGCCGATATTTATTGCCATGCCAACCTTGATTTTCTTTTTTTTTTTTTTTTTTTTTTTTGCAGTCAATGTTGTGTTTTTTTTTTTTTTGCTAACTTGTTGATTGAATTCTCTCCCTCGCCCCCGTTCATGATGGTAATTGTCTCAGGCCGGAATAAGCCTTATAGTCCGGGCCACTGGAATTGTGGATTCTGCGAGTGCACGGTTATTCGCATAAGTATGGACTTGATGGATCTGCCACAATACAATGCATAATCTGCAGATTTTAGCAAAAAAATAATTTCTAGCTCAAATGGATCAAAGTTACTGAAAACATGGCGATACATGTTCCTGTGCACTGGAATGCCCTTCACAAAGGTTGACTGGTCATCTTTAAATTGTGTATTGGTATATTTGGGTGTTAAATTGGTTCTAACAAGGTGAAATCTTTTCCCAAACGTTAAAAATGTCACAATATAAGAAGTAATACGATCACAAAATGTGCCACTTAGGCTGCATGATTTCCCTTTAATTGCAGCATAATTTAGAGAACCCTGCTGCTTAATTTTGTTCTCTGTCGCATAATTCCAGTGGCCTGCCTATAGTGTCCCTGCTTCATTGATCATTAATTGTTCTTGATGGCAATGCCTGTTAATTTAGTTTTGAGGAATTTTCTCAAGGGCTGCAAACCAATCATCAGCCCTGGAGAGCTTTGTGTCGGATACATTGGAATTGAAATCATGGCCTAAATAGTACAAGCTAATTTGTCTTTGAATTAATTCTGGGAGGTGGGCAGACGCTGGTTTTAGGTATATAGGCAGCACGTCCGGCTCAAGATATGAGATGGAAGCATTGGGCATATGGAATTGATTAGCTTTACTTCTCCTTGAACAGGCATTCCTATTTCCAGTATTGACAAAGTTCCACAGAGCTGATCTTGTGCTTCAAAGATCTACATCTAAATGTCTGGTAGTTTATCAATTGAATAGATCAGAAGTTGTGGATCTTACTTTGCTAGTGTGAAGGCTACGGACGAGCAACTTCGGCAAGTAATCCAGTGGGTGCTGATCCTATTCTTTATGCTGAGAAATAGTGATTTGAAGTTCTTTTCTTGGCTGGGAGCCAATGGAGGGACTTGAGATATGGTCCCAAAATTCTAAGCAGAAAATGAATAGCATGATTCTGGAATCTTTGGGGATTGATTTGTTAGAGGCCAGTTGGAAGGCTGTTGCAATAATCAGTGCTGGATATCGCCATGCAAGGGTTGGGGCTGTTTTCTGAGAGAACCAATTTTAGTATAAGCAAGTGGTGAAAAGTATATTTCTTCCTGTTAATGGTTCGTTTCTGTGAGGTGTAATGGTCCCAGTCAGTGAGGAAGCCTAATAGTCCCATGTATTATTATATAAAAAATAAATGGGTTCAGTAATTAATGTTTACGTTTCCCATACATTAATAAAAAATGATTGGCTCTAGCTATTAATGACCAATACCAGCATAGAGTTCTGAGTATCGGGGTAAGTGAGCATCTTTAGTAGCTGCCTTGCCCAAGATGGTGGTGATTTTGTGCCCTCTATACTGCCCTCAAATGCTAGAGCGGTATTTCATAAAGCCTGGCCAGGCCTGACTAAAGCTGCATTGTTTATCACTTCATGCGCTGTTGTGACATGTTGAAGGTTTTTTTTTTACCATCATTGTTCACATAGGCCAACGGAAGCCAAATGTATTAACTGTTCAGAAATGAGATTACCAGAGGAGTAATGAGTCAGTCATGTAGACGTTTGACATTTTACCATTGGTGGCCACAGGTATACCTGCTTGTCGCACAAGCTGCTGGTAATTGTGGTGTTATCTTTCTTGCGGGTGATGGGAATTCACTGACAGCTTCTTCGTCCTCTGTTTTCTGAAAGTTGATGTGTTATCAGTCTTCTGGGGGAAATCAAAGCTGCTTGTCCTACCTGTTGGTGTTCTAGGGATCATGCTGATAATCCATTCGAGCTTGAAACCCAAAGCAGCTGGGAAACAGCCTTTCTGTTTGAAATGTTATACTAGCCATTTCTGTTTAAATTGTAATATAAGGTAAACTATCTATGGCTTAGAATGTGATTTCAGTGTCAGAATCCTGTTGAGGGCCACGGGATGAACAGCGGCTATTTGGCCGAACCATGGTGATTGAGACTTTTTATTCATGCTCTCTCAGCGACTAACCTACTGTGAATCGCGAACAGCTGGGCCAAATACCACCTTCAGCACTTGACTCTCCATGGTAGTGCAGGTTGAGCAGCCCAAGGCTTCTCGCGGGAGGTAGGTGCAAGGCATACACAGATGCAAGACTCAAAGTTCGAACAGTAACCCCAACAGACTAATTATTAATCAAGTACTCGCTTTTGTGATTAAAAGTAGCATTTAATACAAGCGCCCAAAGTATATCAAGAGCACCCTAAATAATATCCGCAGTCTCTAAAGATCGGTGCACTACCGTCAACCTGGGCGGTCTCCATGAGTCCCCCACAACCCCCACCCCCTCTAATGGGGCTGGTTATTCCACATTCGATAATGGAGGCGCTTTTCAGATGTGGCCCACGCTAGTCACCACGTGGCAGTCTTTTTCTGGCCTTGGCCTTAAGAGTAAATTTGCCCACTGCTACATGCTAAATTCATGCAACTCCCAGGAAGGCCTGACAGCCTAGATTAGTTTTACCCGACTTGGGCAGCCGCTGAGTTTAGGGAGGATTTGGGCGCATCTTCTCGGGCTCTGGCCTCTTGATGGCAGAAGGTCGTAATAGCTTGCTGTCTCTCCTGAATGCGATTTTAGGGCAACCACTGTCTGGATGGCATGCAGTGGTATCAGACGTCTCCATATTCGATAAGTGTTACCATGAACGGTGGTTTCTAGGTTGATCCTTCGGCAGTGATTCTCTTGGCATGATGTTCCAGGGCGATGTTCCTAAGCTTCATAATGGCCCCTCTGACATACAAGGGTCATCAACTTTCTGCAAGAGGGACAGATGGCCTGCAGTCTCGCAACTGTCCCTACTGGACATATCCCACTTTGTTCATTGGGGTACACTCTGCAGGATCCCTGCTGGGCATCGCTCCCTCCAAGCGCCGCCCTCCTCATCACGGGGTCTGCTGATCTTGGCGGGCAGGCAGAAGCCTCGTGTTTCAGGTAGTGGTCTTGACTTTGAGTGATTACTCCTCACCCATCTGGAAGACTAGCAAACTTTGGTCCCCAGTGCTGGCTGCAGCAGCTCAAAGTCTTGGGGATCTTCTTTCCACTCTGATGGACAGTAACTTGAGCTCCCACCCTTATAGTCCATATCCAGACACAGATGTTATTTAGTGTCTGGTCTTTTAAAATTCGTGTTGTGGATGCCGACTTTCTGTACTGTCCTTTGCCAAAGGGACAGTCTGTGACAGCAGGAGTACCTGCAATTCCAACTGACCCACAACACAGACTGAGGGAGTAGCTAGGGATCACACCAGGTTGTCACTCTCCACTGAAATATGCCTCATGAAGGCTCAGACTCGAGCCTTCCCGCTCTTTTATAATTCCCTGGTCTTATAGTGCCAACATAATCAGAACCACCATCTTGCCTGGCAATGAACCCAGGCCCTACTGACCTGTAACTATTTCCTCCTTGAAGTAGAGACCTTTGTGCGCACAGGAAGCTCTGCTCCTGTTTCTTGGGAGCACACAAGCTCTCAAATGTCAGCAATCCACATCTCCTGTGTGGAGTTGCAGGTTTTCCAAAATTGAAACTCACAGCATGTTAAGTACCACACACAGGCATTCATACAGCTAAGCATGCACATGTAAGCATCGCTCACTGTCAAGCGCTAAATACAATCCTCATGCACGCCAAGGGTCAGCCAAGTACACAGCAGCTGAACTTTACATCAGTGAACCAGTAGGCGCCACACCAGTGACACAGGTTAATAAGCATTTGCAATGCAATAGGTCTCGCATTTGCGAGAGTTTGAGCTATTTTTATTGAAAATGACATTGCCTTTTATTTATGTTTTGGTTTTTGAAACATAAATAAAAGCCATTGTCATTTACAATGCTAATAGGTCAAACTCGCGTTAATGCGAGACCTATTGCATTGCAAATGCTTGTTACCGAAAAGCCCTTTCCACAGCGCATACTGGCTCCTTTAACGTTACTCACAAAAACAAACCAGTACAGGTAAAGCACGAGATGGCTTTGTGTTACCAAAAGCACAATGCTCCAGCACTGGAATTTTAATCAACTTAGTGGCAGAACTTAAATCCCAATGGCAGGAGTCAGGAGGCCTCCCAAGGAACATATTAACCTGTAATAATGTGCTAGAATCTGTTGGAGGAATATGGTTAAAGACCAGTGTGCACACTAATTAGAGGCTTGTGAGTCCAGGACAGTGTCTCCTATGAATGAGCAGTGCGGACCCTGAGTAACAGTCTCTTAATCATGCAGTTTTGCCATCTGCACTAGTCCTGTTATCAGCGCTATTCTTATCGTTGTCATCGGCGCTAGTCTCGTTGTCATCGGCGCTAGTCTCGTTGTCATCGGCGCTAGTCTCGTTGTCATCGGCGCTAGTCTCGTTGTCATCGGCGCTAGTCTCGTTGTCATCGGCGCTAGTCTCGTTGTCATCGGCGCTAGTCTCGTTGTCATCGGCGCTAGTCTCGTTGTCATCGGCGCTAGTCTCGTTGTCATCGGCGCTAGTCTCGTTGCGCTAGTCTCGTGGTAATCGGCGCTAGTCTCGTGGCGCTAGTCTCGTTGCGCTAGTCTCGTGGTCATCGGCGCTAGTCTCGTTGTCATCGGCGCTAGTCTCGTTGTCATCGGCGCTAGTCTCGTTGTCATCGGCGCTAGTCTCGTTGTAGTCATCGGCGCTAGTCTCGTTGTAGTCATCGGCGCTAGTCTCGTTGTCGTCATCGGCGCTAGTCTCGTTGTCATCGGCGCTAGTCTCGTTGTCGTCATCGGCGCTATTCTCGTTGTCGTCATCGGCGCTATTCTCGTTGTCGTCATCGGCGCTATTCTCGTTGTCGTCATCGGCGCTAGTCCCATTGTTGTCATCGGCGCTAGTCCCATTGTTGTCATCGGCGCTAGTCCCATTGTTGTCATCAGAGCTATTTTCATTATCATCACCACTAGTCCCGTTGTTATCATCAGGGCTATTCTCATTGTCATGGGCACTAGTCCCATGGTTATCAGTGCTATTCTCATTGCTCTCAGGATCACTAGTCCCATTGTTATCATCAGTGCTATTCTCATTGTTGGCATTGGGACTAGTCCCATTGGTATCATCAGCGCTATTCTCATTGTTGGCATCGGCACAAGTCCCATTGGTATCAGCACTATTCTCATTGTTGTCATGGGCACTAGTCCCATTGGTATCATCAGTGCTATTCTCATTGTCAGGAGCACTAGTCCCATTGGAATCATCAGCGCTATTCTCATTGTTGTCATGGGCACTAGTCCCATGGTTATCAGTACTATTCTCATTGTTGGCATGGGCACTAGTCCCATTGTTATCATCAGTGCTATTCTCATTGTTGGCATCGGCACTAGTCCCATTGTTATCATCAGTGCTATTCTCATTGTTGGCATCGGCACTATTCCCATTGTTATCATTCGTGCTATTCTCATTGTTGGCATCGGGACTAGTCCCATTGGTATCATCAGCGCTATTCTCATTGTTGTCATGGGCACTAGTCCCATGGTTATCAGTGCTATTCTCATTGTCATGGGCACTAGTCCCATTGTTATCATCAGTGCTATTCTCATTGTTGGCATCGGCACTAGTCCCATTGTTATCGGTGCTATTCTCATTGTTGGCATCGGCACTAGTCCCATTGTTATCAGTGCTATTCTCATTGTTGGCATTGGGACTAGTCCCATTGGTATCATCAGTGCTATTCTCATTGTCAGGAGCACTAGTCCCATTGGAATCATCAGCGCTATTCTCATTGTTGTCATGGGCACTAGTCCCATTGTTATCATCAGTGCTATTCTCATTGTTGGCATGGGCACTAGTCCCATTGTTATCATCAGTGCTATTCTCATTGTTGGCATCGGCACTAGTCCCATTGTTATCAGTGCTATTCTCATTGTTGGCATCAGCACTAGTCCCATTGTTATCAGTGCTATTCTCATTGTTGGCATCGGCACTAGTCCCATTGTTATCATCAGTGTTATTCTCATTGTTGGCATGGGCACTAGTCCCATTGTTATCATCAGTGCTATTCTCATTGTTGGCATCGGCACTAGTCCCATTGTTATCAGTGCTATTCTCATTGTTGGCATCGGCACTAGTCCCATTGTTATCAGTGCTATTCTCATTGTTGGCATCGGCACTAGTCCCATTGGTATCATCAGTGCTATTCTCATTGTTGGCATGGGCACTAGTCCCATTGGTATCATCAGTGCTATTCTCATTGTTGGCATGGGCACTAGTCCCATTGGTATCATCAGTGCTATTCTCATTGTTGGCATCGGCACTAGTCCCATTGGTATCATCAGTGCTATTCTCATTGTTGGCATCGGCACTAGTCCCATTGGTATCATCAGCGCTATTCTCATTGTTGTCATGGGCACTAGTCCCATTGGTATCATCAGCGCTATTCTCATTGTTGGCATGGGCACTAGTCCCATTGTTATCATCAGCGCTATTCTCATTGTCATGGGCACTAGTCCCATGGTCATCAGTGCTATTCTCATTGTTGGCATGGGCACTAGTCCCATTGGTATCATCAGTGCTATTCTCATTGTTGGCATCGGCACTAGTCCCATTGGGATCATCAGTGCTATTCTCATTGTTGGCATCGCACTGTTCCTCAGTGAAAAATCTAAAAGTTTCAAAAGAGCAACCTGTGCCCAAACTTAGCAGTCCGTCAGGAAGTACATCGAAGAGCAGAGCCCTCCACCGCTGCAAGTAGCTGAACTGAATGTCCAAAGGAACATTTTGCGTGCGTGGTGTACATTTATCTGGAGTTCGCCACCAAACCTGTTACACTGTAATCAAACATTCCTCCGTACATCCACGCCAAAGACCGTCAGCAGAAAACACGGGAGTTCTGCCTCACAGAAGTCCGAGGAGCAGACTAAAGATGGGGCAGACATTTTTATACTGTGTGAACATAGTGCAATGCATAATACTTCAACACTTTTAAAAGCAGCTGCAAAACTTATTTCAGATACTATCTGGAAACAAGGCAGCGGTGTAAAAAGCACATGCGGCTGAAACTGCCTCCTTGAAACGAAAACTAGACAAGCGGCAGTGAAAGCGATCGCGAAAGCGATCGCTATTGTTAAAATAAAAAAAAAAACACGCCTGCGAGCGCCACAGCGAGCCATCTGGTTTCCATTATCGCGCCCGTGTCTGGGCACGATAATTGAAACCACATGGCATCGGTGCGCGTAATAGACACCGATAGGCCATGGGCGGAGCAATGCGACCGCCTTTGGCTAATTGCGTGCTGTCTTTTATACAAAGACGCACGCAAAGGCCAATAGCGTGGCCCAAAAGGAATCGCACACGCACGAGCGTGTGCGATTCCTAGACCCGTTTTCAAACCCCCCTACCAAAGGACTCTCGCTGCGCGAGCAGTGCTGCACACTGCACCGCTAGGTGCGCACTGCTCGCGCAGCGCGAGACCTAAAAAGGCCTGTTCATGCTACTGATTTATGAAATACAAAACTGGTACTCTGCCACCACTGCGCTGCTGTCTCTTAACTCCTAGCAAGGGCATGAGCCCTCTACCCCTATAGGGGGATTGCTTGGTGTGTCCTTCCCTGTCTTACAAGACCACATTACCACAAGTCTGGCCTAAGTTGTGGTGCACATGCATGATCGGTGTTAGTCCATAATCAAAAATCCATACCAGAGGTCTAGATATCCATGCTGATGAGTAACTAAGGGTGGGTACGAGTCTGTTGCTGTGCAGGGGACTTAGTTTTTTAACCCCAACATTGGGCGGGGCGAGGGAAATAGTATGGCTGAAGCATCGAATGTCACGGTAAAAATATACTTTGGCGAAGGCGGGCCTAAGGCAAGCCCATCTGCACCTGGTCCGTGCTCGGCACCAGCCATGCCACCTGTTTTCATCAAGCTCAGGGTCCACGCTTAGCCTACTCTTCGTTAGAACTGCACTTGTTACACTTTGGTTTCACTGAAAAAGTATGTGTTTAACCTCTTATAATACCTTACCCCCTATTCGTGCTTACTCTTCATACTCCCTACCAGGTCTAGATAGGACAGAAAGTAATGTCGACATGTCTTCTGCACACACCATGAAGTCTGGGAATGCTTTAGCGATCTTGGCAGAGCTTGTCAACGTACACTCCCATCATAAAAGTGCTTTGCACATTTTTGACTTACTTGGGGATTAAGTTTTCCTTACCGAAACCTGGATGTCGGAGAGCTCAGCCCTGGATATTGCAATAGCGATCACTGAAGGATACACTATGCTTCACTGTGACAGAGTAGGAAAAAAAGGCGGTGATGTAGCTATTGTTTTTAAGCACTCTTCCATCATGTCCCTTGTTTGAGCTAACAGAGCTCCACTGGGCAGAATCGCTTGGTTTCTGTCTAGCACATCAGCCAAAAAATCCGGGGCAGGGGGTCTAGGTATTTCGACGCCTGGGAAATTCTGACCTTAGTCTTAGGTGACTTGAGTCTTCTCTGACCAACAAGGCCGACTACAGCTTAAAAACACGACCTCCTAGAATATGAGGTAATTTATAAATCAACCCACTCATTCTGCAGACCCCACCCTCGACCCTATTTTTCCAAATTGTCAGGTTGCTGTTTGAGATATTGAAATGAGTGATGGGACAGACCATGCCATGATTCACTTTGCGTGGTTGGTGGAGCAGGTTCCTTTAGGTAGCATGATTATTCCTTCTTTACCTTACAGAAACTGAGCTAAAGTCACTAGTTCGTAGATAATGTCCACTCTGACAACATCCCGCCTATGAGTGGAGATACCGAGGCTGATTCTCTGGCGGTTAATGCCTGGTTGCTGCATATGGCAAATACTGTGGCTCCTATCAAGGAGAGGTTTGCTTTCTCCAAGAGCAGACTCCCTTCTGCTCCATGGTTTGACGAGGAACTCGGGAAGCTGCACAAGCAGTGTATAAATAAATACATTTGGAAAAGGGTTGGAGAAAGAATTACTTGCTTTTAGATGAGGAACATTATAAAAAACGTTAAATTATTACCGATCGATCAAGAGGGCACAACCGGATTTCTTTGCCAATCAAATTGCTGAATCTGGCAGCAAATCCAGAGACAATTTTAAGATTGTCAAAGTTCACCTAACCTGATGCTCTCCATCAGTGGTTAGAGGCCTTTCCTAAGCTGGTCATAGCTATCTGACTTTTTTGGAAATAAAATTAGGGGCATTATAGATCCACTTAACACTGCTGTGCCTGATGACCCACTTGACATAGGCGGGTTGGAGGATCAGTTAGTGATCCCAGCAAAGTCTTATGTTCTGCCCTTTGCAGGAGTTTGCGCCGATTTCTTTGGAGGAGTCTGAACAAGCCTTAAAAGTATGCAGGTCTGCCATGCCAGATGACCTGTGTTGTCCTCACATCCTCACTGCTGATTGCACAGCCATTAATTCCATCCTCCACTTTCGTTTAAATAGCTCATAATGTCGGCCACAGTACCTGGTTGCTGGAGACATGCCAAACTAATTCCCCTGTTGAAGAAGCCATCTGCAGACAGATCGATTTTTGGCTAACATCAGTCCTATCTCTGTTGCCTGCTTTCTCCAAGGAATTGGAGAAGTTGATTAATTGCCAATTGTCCAAGTATTTAGAACAGTTCTAACTGCTGCACCCTTCTCAATCAGGCTTCCGCCCTGGCTTCAGTATGGAATCCAACGTTTTGGAGATCATGGTTCTGTTAAGCTGGTAATGGGAAACGGGTTGTGTTGCTACTTTTAGAGTTATGCTCTAAAGTTCTGTGTGCCCCAGGGCTCTGCTCTGAGCCCGATGTTCAACATTTATATGACCCACTTGGCTGTGTTGGTGTCCTTTGGCATTCAGGTTGTGTCCTACGCCGACGATGCGCAGATTCTCTTAACTCTTAATAGAAACTTCCAAACCACTTGAGTAGATTTAGGGCCTGTTTAACGGCCGTGTTACAGTGGATGCATTTTAGCAATCTACAGTGCAACGCGAGCAAAACAGAAATCCTGCTATCTGCCTCGCTTTACTCTATCTGGGATGGCAGGTTTTGGCCCAGACTTGCCCCCAATCCCTAACCCAGCCCCCTCAACCCAGTCCCTGCGACCATAGCACGTAATTTAGGGGTGAAGTTTGACAATAGAACTTCTTTTGGCCCGCATGTGAATGACGTGGTGGGCTTCTGTTTTGGAGTTCGAAAATCACTTAAGAAATGTCTGTACCTGCTACCAATTCAGTTGCAGAAGTCTGTAATACATGCTCTTATCACTTTTTGGCTTGACTACTCCAACTCTCTCTACTGGGGTCTACCTACATATCAACTTAAGACTCCAGTTGGTCTAGCATTCTGCTGCTCTGCTTTTATTAAAACTTCCTGGAGGCCATCCCATCTGTCAACACCTTAAAAAGATGCACTGGCTGCCCATAAAGGAGAGAGTATTGTTCAAGGGGCTCATGCTGGCCTATAGAGCCTTCTACCAGGCAGGTCCGTAGCACCTGACCAAGAGAATTACTCCAAGAACTCTACGTTCCTTTAACGCCATGTTGGCGGGGGTCCCGAGAATAAGAGGGACAAATGGGGTGGCACCTCCTTTCTCTTTTGCCATTGCATGGAATACCCTCCCTAGTCGCCTATGGGCCCATGAAGGATGAACTTAATGTCAAATACAACTTCAAAACCTGGTTGTTTGAATTGGCCCATCAGTAAACTTTTTTTTTTTTTTTTTTTAAATTGGCTATAGGTGGTCAATGTGTCTTTTAGCACCGAGACACTCTCCGAGCAGCTGTGCGCTCTACAAAAACCCTTGATTTATTTTAAACCAGCCAGAAGTCAACAATGCTGAATATTTTCTTAATGGTGTGAGAACTCTCCAGTCATAAATGAACGGTGCCGATCCAAACGCTTTATCTTCCTGTAAAACCTATAAGTATGCCCCAGAAGCCCATTTGACTGTGTTTGAAATAAGATGCAGCAGCATTGCTAAGTTGACCGTTTTGTTTCCCATTCCTTAAAAGAAAACTGTTTTGAGCCGTAACCAAGCGTCAAGGAAAACTGCATATGCTTACGAAGGCACAGTGGGAGCTCTGGGGAGCAACGCAATGGCAGTTGGTCCTGCTCGAGCCTATGGTGGGGGGGGGGAGGGGGCGGAAGGACAGAATGCTTCAATTGTGTACTATACAAGTGCCAAATGACAATCTGCCATTAGTATGGCATTTGCTGATACTAGTGAGAAACGATTGGACTTCTTGTTCCCCAGTCCAACAGGAAGCCTTCAACGCAACACCTGTCATGCACCAACATAGTGCAAATTCCCCTTCCAGTTGGGAATTGCGCTCACATCAACCTTAACCTACAAAAAACCCACCCATATCCCTGCAAAACAAATACTCCACCAACCGCGCTCTTCCACAAAACTGAATATGAACCTGGCCTGCAATAGAAACTTTGTGAAGTCAAAGCCTGAACTACTGAACATTGCTGCTGTTCGATGCAAAAAGATTGTTTATGAATTTTCTTTTAAAACAAATTTTTGTGTCAAACGTCATATACATTACAGAGCTCCTTGACCCAGGAAACATCTGCCATAGTAAACTTTGCAAATCGTTGTCAATGACGATTGAGATATACATTTTTCTTATCAATATTAAAAAAACAATATAGCATTAACACATTAAACCCCCCTGCGTCTCTTTTGCCACTGCATTGTCCACCCCCACAAATCTAGTCTCTTACCACCCCTCAGATCTCCTATCCCAAGGGCCCACACAGCACCATAGATGCCGAGGAATCCACTGGGGGCACTGGATCCAGATCTAGACCTCGATAGTCTGCCCATCTCTTCCAAATTTTGGGATGCTTTTGTGGGCAACCCCTGGCCTTGAATATTGGGATCTCTAACCCCATGCAGAAGTCTAGCCCATTCTTCCAGGCCGAGAGAGAAGGTGGGATTGCCGCTTTCCACATCCTTGCGATGTCCCTTTTGACCAATGTCAGCCCCAGCATTAACAAGTGTCGCTTGTAAATGTTGCCTCCTATACCCTCCATAATGTGTTATTACCAATCTGGGTGAGAAAGGGAGCTCCCACCCCAAGACCTCTGCTAGACAGGCCATTACTCCCTTCCAAAATTTCGTGAGTGCTGTACAGTGCCATATAGTATGAATCTAGGACCCCTCCTCCCGACCACAGCGCAGGCATATCGGGGATGTAACAAGACCCGCCCTCCATAGCCATTGTTTATAAATTTAATGACGATGTCTGTGATTGAGAACTGGTCTTATGGTAAGTAAGTTCTTTCTCCGGAGGAAGTGGGAGAATCCAAAGAATGTAAGCAGGAGTAAAAGAGCAACAAGGCTTGAGCACCTGATGTATATATTGACTTAGTAGGCATCAGCGCTTTGAAGACAAGTTTGAGGATCAGGATTTTGGGTGTGGTGTAAACTGAAACTCTAGTCTATTTCTTTCGAATAGACATCTGTTAAAACTTTAAGAAGGTACACTAGGGAAATCTTATTTTTGTGCCCTTCATAATGCAGCAGTTGTCTGCCTCTACCAAGGGCGGTGCATAAACATCTTTAGTGATTGCAAGATCAGCCACTGTCTGTCAGGTTGCTGCCAAACATGAGCATGCTCCTTTTGTGTTTTATTTTTATCATTTAGTTCATCATTCAAGTTTACTTTCCTACTCACTGAGTGAAAAACAAATCCTGTTGAATAGTCGATAGAGGAAACTCTTTTTGGCAATCTATCAGAAACAATGAAAAGAGGCATGTCTATAGGATGGCAATAATTTGAGTTTATGCACCCTGTCTAGAGTAGTTCTGTGTTAGGCTTGCAAGGCATTGGAGTTCACGTGAGTACCTTTACTGACAATCTGATGCCTCTGGATTTATGGCCATCTGTGGGAATGGATGCACTCTGGCACTATGAGGTGTTTCGGTCCTTTGAGTCCAAGACTCATCCTGGCTTCACAGACCTACAGTGCTGACAGCACTAAAGCGTTACTAGATGCTATCTGCTTTGTCTTTTGTCTTCCTGAGAATTAATGCTCACCAATGTGCTGGCCCTTTCTTAATGTTGAGAACTCGCTGAACTGCAAGGCCCTTTTTAGGTGGTTAGGTTTTAGTGTCTTGTCAGTCTTCATTTTCATGGGAGTTGTAGAGGCTTGGTGGGATTACATCGTAGATCAGCAAGATCTGGGTTTTAAGAAAGAAGATCCATGAGTCTGTGACTAAACATGTTTAATATTGCATTAGGGCAGTGGTTCCCAAACTTTTTCAACCTGCGGCTCCCTTGACCCATTTGCCATTGCCCATGGCTCCCCACTGTTACTTTTTTTTGGAAAGGGGGGGGGGGGGTGGTGGAAGGGGGAGAGAATGTAAGCCCGACCTCGGGAGTACTTGCATTTTTCTTCCTGAAAATAATTGGGATGAAGCTGATGAAGGTATTGTAATCATATATACGCAGGGTGTTTCGTATTACTAAGGCGGCACCACAAATAAAATATTCCTAGTTACACTTCTTTGCCCATGCCTTTTTTAGAGTACCCTCTCAAACTTTTTTATCCCACTTACAGTGCTAAATAGCACCCCTAAGCAAACACAAGGAGACGATGGACGGAGCGCTGAAACCTTTCAGACACTCGCCCCCAGTCACAGATCTGGGTTGAACCCATCATCGTTCTTTAGCTCACTTCGCCACCCCAGTTCAGACACAGCTATATGCAAATCAGTCTTGACCCTGTGCCTCATGGGAACAGTCCAGCCTGAACTGCCAAGCCATGTCTTCCCTGGACCAGGAACAAGCATCCTGGAGCCGGTTTTGGGGTAACACCCCTCATTAGCCAGGCTTGCTTGAATCCAGTGGCAAAGTGAGCAAGGGACCCACGTCTGGGCATACCCAGCCAACTTAGGGTGAACAAAGCAAACGCAAGGAGATGGACAGAGCACTGAAACCTTTCAGACACTCACCCCCAGGCACATCTGGGTTGAATCCATCATCGTTCTTTAGCTCAATTTGTCACCCCAGTTCAGACACAGCTATATGCAAATCAGTCTTGACCCTGTGCCTCATGGGAACAGTCCAGGCTGAACTGCCAAGCCATGTCTTCCCTGGACCGGAAACAAGCATCCTGGGACCGGTTTCGGGGTAACACCCCTCATTAGCCAGGCTAGCTTGAATCCAGTGGCAAAGTGAGCAAGGGACCCACGTCTGGGCATACCCTGCCAACTTGGGGCTAACAAAGCAAACACAGGGAGACGATGGACAGAGCGCTGAAACCTTTCAGACACTCACCCCCAGTCACCCCTATGCATGTAGGCCCCATTGCCAAAGTGTTTCTGCGCTTGAAAAATGTTTGCATGCACTTCCATTTCTACCCATGTCATACGTGCCAACACACGTGTCTGAGCAGGGTGATTCATGATTTTTTAAACCACATACAGCTTTATTTTTGCTGTCTCCTCCCTAAAATTGGCTCCAAATCAATGCAGGTAAAATAAATTCCTTTGTGTGTTTTTTTTAAATATTTTTTTTATATATAAAGCGGCCCACTTTCTTGCTTCTAAATGTTGGCATTATGCCGTATATGGTTTTACTTCCCTGTGCTCAAGGAGAGAGCAGACCTGTCTGGAAATGTGTGTACTGAAAGAAATGTGCACTAGAAGTACCTATAGTTCAAGTACAAATGTCAATACTTAATAATACTTAGTGTGTTTAATACAGGACAATTGTACTTTCCTGATACCTTGCATCAGTGTAAAATGCATTTGGAAAAAAACAAAACTTAACGAGTCTAACAAAATAAATCGGGCATCTTCCCCTTTCTTTGGGAGTGTTGGAACGTGGGGATCCAGTGAAATATGGAGGTCATCTCCCTCGACATGCCATCAATTAACCACTATGTTTACAGCTTTAGGCATGTCACTTACAAATCATCGACATCATGTGTTTAAGTCTAATTAGTTTAACTGAAGCCAACAGACCCTTCAACATTAAATGCATTAAAGTGCTTGGTGCGCGGCTCCCCTGGCTTGGTTTGACGGCTCCCTAGGGAGCCACGGCGCACAGTTTGGGAACCACTGCATTAGGGTAAGAAAATTCACACCTGATTGTACGATTTGTCTTGGTAAATTAAACTTTCCATTCCTGGGTGTGAAAACCAAGGGACTTTCAGTGGTGTGTTCTTATTTTGTTGAGGTATCAGCCAGAAAACCAAAATGGAAACTGACTTCAGGTCCAGTTAGATGCTAGGAATTGAATTTCCTGTCCCAGTTGAAGGTGTCTGACTTGATTGCCCTACTATTTTAGGAAAGAACTTGACAACTGAAAATCCCCGGAAGGGTTTATGAACTCTGAAAGAGTTGCTTTTGTTTCCCCCCTTCAAATCTCTCCATATAAAGGAAGGTGAGACATTTAACACTTATTTTTCAAATTGAGGGCCAATACTGAACCTGTTGAGCAACATGCCATTGGCGCTCGGCCACTAGGGCACTGTTTTAGCAAGCATTTAATGGACGTATTCTAGCACATGTATTTCACAAACCTTTATTCTGGTACTGAGAAATTGGTACACATGCCAATGCATTAAAAAGTTTTCAGAACCCCTGTTGAAAGGAAAAGCAGATTTTCTTTCTACTAGGACCTTCATACAGTCTTGTTTTTTCAGCTGTAACACTTCAATGCTTGTTAATTAGCTATAATCCTAATCGTATTCAGGCTTCCCTGAGTCAGGAAAACTGTGAGTAAGAAGCTTCTCCACCTCTCGGAATGAGGAACTGCTGACATGAACTACATGCACTTTAGGGTCATGTATAGGTCGAGCCTGGGCAGCGCATGCCCTGCGAGGCATGCTGTATTAGAGTATGGACTTGAAGCTCCGCCCATATTTTTCATTGGCTTGTCTCATTATCCTTTGTAAATGCTGGCTTCTGATTTGTTAATAGGCTTGTTAGTCCCTCCTTAGTACTGCCTTGCCTTCATTTGTAACCTCCCATAAGGACTGGCCCTTTTACTTCTGTTACACGGTGTCTTATTTACTCTGTAAGCACTATTTTCTTTAATGCGTTTCTCCTACTGCAGGCATGACATGCTTTCCTGCAACTTTCAGCGCACCATGCGTGCTTTCGCTTTCCAAGCAGCCCGGAACAATAGTAGCCGAAGTTTCGAATTTACACGAGTTTGAGCAATTGGCATTGTAAATGACAATGCCTTTTATTTGTGTTAATTATCAACACAGATAAATAAAAGGCATTGTCATTTACAATGCCAATAGCTTAAATTCTCGCAAATGCGAGACCTATTGCATTGCAAATGCTTGTTATTAATGAGTTGGAGCTCGGGGCCAGATGTACGACCCTTCCAATTTGCGAGTTTCAAATTGCGTCGTTTTGCGACTTGCAGTTTGCGACTCGCAAATTGGAATTTACAACAGTGTCTCAGACACTGTTTGCGATCCCTAATGGGGTCGCAAATTGCCTGCCTCATTAATATTTATGAGGCAGATGCAATTTGCGACCCCATTGGAAATGGCTAGCACTCCCAGCGATGGTGGCCTGCTGGGGTCAGCAGACTACCATGTCTGTGACTGCTTTTCAAATAAAGCAGCTTTTTTTTTTTTTTTTTTTTTTTAAATGCAGCCCTTTTTCCTTAAAGGAAAACGGGATGCATTTAAAAAAGAAAAATGAAACATTTGTTTCATTTTTTAACAATAGGCAGTGGTCCGTGGAAGCACTGCCTGCTCTTAAATATTTTCGCATGCATTCACAAAGGGGAAGGGTTCCCCTCGGGACCCCTTCCCGTTTGTGAGTGGCTTACCACCTACTTGAAGTAGGTGGTAAACTGCAAGTGTTTTGCGACCGCAATTGCGGTCGCAAAACAATCGTACATTGATGTGCGACTCGCCATTTGGAAGGGACGTCCTTGGCACGCCCCTTCCTAATGGTGAGTCGCAAACCCTATTTTGCGAGTCGATAATAGGTTACCGACACGCAAAATAGGGTTTGTACATGGAGCAGATCTATTTTGCGGTCGCAAACGGGCCAAATTCCCGTTTGCGGCCGCAAAAAAATGGTTGTACATTTGGCCCTCAATCTGTTGATTTATAGAGAGTAATAGTTCTGCAACCTTCCACTAATGTGGCGGTGTATAGAGAAAGTATAGATAACTGAATGTAAATAGGTGCGAAGTGGAAGGAAACCTGGGAATGACCTCCCCCCCAATAGGAAAGTTAGAGAACAAGTTGATTAGTTGTTTCTCTGGAAGGCTGATTTAGACCAGGCCCTGTGAAGGTGAGGGAACCTTTTAAGTGTGTTTTAAGGTTAAACAATAATGGTCTATGCAGCAGTCCTGTCTCCTTATAAGTAGTTGGGAAAATAGTGCTTAAGTGCTAACCTTGAGGTGGTAGGGCCAACAGATTGGTTGTTAGTTGACTGAGCTTCTTTCAGCTGTGGAGTGAAAAGGTAATGTACCTTGAAGTATTAGTGAAAGCCACTTGTACTCTTGCAGGAGATGCAGTCTGTTGTCGTGTTGTGGAGGGGGAATTTGGATGAGGACACCGAAATGCTGCGTGAGTGAGTTTGGAAAGAATTAAGTTTTTGGGAGCGAATGGATCATTTTTTGACAGGCCTTCAGAGAGCTGATTTATGGAAGATGGCGGCAAACGAGGATATCCATAAAAAGCTAGCCCATCCATAGGGCCTATGTACAAAAGACCTGTACTGAGATTTGCCCTATCTTCGTATGGGATAGTGTTCTGAAGAGCTTTGTGGAATTCAATCGCCATGGCATCTGCCTGAAATGAAACATTTGACTATCAAGATATTTCCCGGTCTGTCCCGCTGGTTTTTAGATTTTGTAACTGTGGTGTAGTCCTAAAGAAGATGGTAAAAATGCTGTAAACTCAGCGAATTTGCATTTGACTGTTGCTCAGCCCAGTTTGGTGATACCACAATGGAAGGAGAAGGAAGAACGGACTCTCAGACAGTGGGATTGTAGATTGTGTGGTGTGATAGAGGTGAGAGTGAAAAGGAAGGGACATGGAGTATGATTTTTAAAGAATAATCTATGGCTTTTTTGAGCGGATGGGGGGAAAAATATTTTGATAAATGTTGTGATTTGTGTCAGTCATTGCAGTGTCTGTTTTGTGATAAGAAAACACAGTAGTAGTGAAATATAAGCTTTATAAACATTGTTAAAGAAAAATGAAATTAAAAACTATGATCTTTTTCGAATGATAGTGTAAATTGGGTCGATCCATTTTGGATTCACGCCTTCTGTAAATATCAAGATGTGCTAGCGGGACTTTGTTTTGAATGTCATGTTGTGTTTCTCCTGACGCCTAGCGTACGGTCTTAGTTGCATTCTTCTTGCTCATGAGCTCGACCTATAATCTATTATCTCTTGCTTAAGGGCAGCTTTATCGTTACTGTAGCCTCTTGACATCTTACTCTCTGCTCGTGTTTTACAGACCTGAAGCCTATGCTATCCTGCCATTCCATACAGCTTTGTGAATTGCTTGACCCCTGAATTTGTGTCTCTTGACCGTGGGTACATGGGCACCTTTAACCTTATTGGCCCTGGGTTGTGTGGCCCAGCCCCATTCCACAATATCGTGAACTTAGCCTTCTGGTTTTTCAGATGCAAGGCCCTCTGGAAGCATGGCCATCTGTGGAATGGATGCTCTGTCACCATAATCAATCAATCAGAACATTTGTAAAGCGCACTACTTACCCGTGAGGGTCTCAAGGCGCTTAGGGGGGGATGCTGCTACTGCTTGAAAAGCCAAGTCTTGAGGAGTTTTCTGAAGGTAAGCAGGTCCTGGGTCTGCCGTAGGAAGATGGGGAGGGTGTTCCAGGTCTTGGCGAGGTGGGAGAACGATCTGCCGCCGGAGGTCGCTCTTCGGATGCGGGGGACTGTGGCGAGGGCGAGGTCAGTGGAGCTGGCGGTTGGGGGTGTAGAAGCTGAGTCTGAGGTATGCTGATCCGGTGTTGTGGAGTGCCCTGTGTGCGTGGGTGAGGAGCTTGAAGGTGATCCTCTTGTTGACGGGGAGCCAGTGCAGGTCTCTCAGGTGGGGTGTGATGTGGCTGCGGCGAGGGATGTCGAGGATCAAGCGTGCAGAGGTGTTTTGGATGCGTTGAAGTAGTTTCAGGAGTTTGGCCGAGGCTCCTGCGTAGAGGGCGTTTCCGTAGTCCAACCTGCTGCTGACGAGGCCCTGGGTGACCGTTCTTCTTGTTTCGGTGGGGATCCACCTGTAGATCTTGCGGAGCATGCGGAGGGTGTTGAAGCAGGAGGACGAGGCGGCGTTGACCTGCTTTGTCATGGAGAGAGTGGAGTCTAGGATGAACCCTAGGTTGCGTGCATGGTCGGTGGGTGTTGGAGCTGTTCCCAGTGCGGTCGGCCACCAGGAGTCGTCCCAGGCCAAGGGGGTGGAGCCGAGGATGAGGACTTCCGTCTTGTCCGAGTTTAGCTTCAGTCGGCTGTTCTTCATCCACTCGGCGACGGCTTTCATTCCTTCGTTTAGGTTGGTTTTGGCGGTAAGGGGGTCCTTGGTGAGGGAGAGGATCAGCTGGGTGTCGTCGGCGTAGGAGATGATGTTGAGGTCGTGCAGT
>CAWUFW010004761.1:80000-322500 GCA_963921515.1 Calotriton arnoldi
TGAGCAAGGCCCACTGGGGGTATTTAAATCAGGCATGCTGTGAAGGAGGTAATCAGAGCCATCTGCGGAGCATATGCTAATGATCCATGACTAAGAGGCAGGAGCCTCGAAACGCGTCGGAGAAGAATGTAAGATGAATGCTGATGCTCGTTTTTCCCTGTGAATAAACCGGATGGTTTTCTTCCAAAGTCGAGTGCGCTCTCATTGCTTTGGGCAACTTGGTTAAAAAATAGTTACACGGCAGCCCTGCCGTGGAGAGCTGCACCACTTCATGATCAATTGAGGGGCTGCAAGTTGGAACTGTGCCAGACTTGTTTTACAGCACTATGGAAGAGGAAAATACGAACGTGCTCAGCATCATGGCCCACTGGAGGGCAATAAAAGATTAAAATGAAATATACGAAGCAGAGCCTACTGAAGGTTTTCAATGTACTCTGATTTGGACTACAAGTCCTAGCATGCAAGGGAACAATCACGCACTGAGCAAGGCCCACTGGGGGTATTTAAATCAGGCATGCTGTGAAGGAGGTAATCAGAGCCATCTGCGGAGCATATGCTAATGATCCATGACTAAGAGGCAGGAGCCTCGAAACGCGTCGGAGAAGAATGTAAGATGAATGCTGATGCTCGTTTTTCCCTGTGAATAAACCGGATGGTTTTCTTCCAAAGTCGAGTGCGCTCTCATTGCTTTGGGAAACTTGGTTAAAAAATAGTTACACGGCAGCCCTGCCGTGGAGAGCTGCACCACTTCATGATCAATTGAGGGGCTGCAAGTTGGAACTGTGCCAGACTTGTTTTACAGCACTATGGAAGAGGAAAATACGAACGTGCTCAGCATCATGGCCCACTGGAGGGCAATAAAAGATTAAAATGAAATATACGAAGCAGAGCCTACTGAAGGTTTTCAATGTACTCTGATTTGGACTACAAGTCCTAGCATGCAAGGGAACAATCACGCACTGAGCAAGGCCCACTGGGGGTATTTAAATCAGGCATGCTGTGAAGGAGGTAATCAGAGCCATCTGCGGAGCATATGCTAATGATCCATGACTAAGAGGCAGGAGCCTCGAAACGCGTCGGAGAAGAATGTAAGATGAATGCTGATGCTCGTTTTTCCCTGTGAATAAACCGGATGGTTTTCTTCCAAAGTCGAGTGCGCTCTCATTGCTTTGGGCAACTTGGTTAAAAAATAGTTACACGGCAGCCCTGCCGTGGAGAGCTGCACCACTTCATGATCAATTGAGGGGCTGCAAGTTGGAACTGTGCCAGACTTGTTTTACAGCACTATGGAAGAGGAAAATACGAACGTGCTCAGCATCATGGCCCACTGGAGGGCAATAAAAGATTAAAATGAAATATACGAAGCAGAGCCTACTGAAGGTTTTCAATGTACTCTGATTTGGACTACAAGTCCTAGCATGCAAGGGAACAATCACGCACTGAGCAAGGCCCACTGGGGGTATTTAAATCAGGCATGCTGTGAAGGAGGTAATCGGAGCCATCTGCGGAGCATATGCTAATGATCCATGACTAAGAGGCAGGAGCCTCGAAACGCGTCGGAGAAGAATGTAAGATGAATGCTGATGCTCGTTTTTCCCTGTGAATAAACCGGATGGTTTTCTTCCAAAGTCGAGTGCGCTCTCATTGCTTTGGGCAACTTGGTTAAAAAATAGTTACACGGCAGCCCTGCCGTGGAGAGCTGCACCACTTCATGATCAATTGAGGGGCTGCAAGTTGGAACTGTGCCAGACTTGTTTTACAGCACTATGGAAGAGGAAAATACGAACGTGCTCAGCATCATGGCCCACTGGAGGGCAATAAAAGATTAAAATGAAATATACGAAGCAGAGCCTACTGAAGGTTTTCAATGTACTCTGATTTGGACTACAAGTCCTAGCATGCAAGGGAACAATCACGCACTGAGCAAGGCCCACTGGGGGTATTTAAATCAGGCATGCTGTGAAGGAGGTAATCAGAGCCATCTGCGGAGCATATGCTAATGATCCATGACTAAGAGGCAGGAGCCTCGAAACGCGTCGGAGAAGAATGTAAGATGAATGCTGATGCTCGTTTTTCCCTGTGAATAAACCGGATGGTTTTCTTCCAAAGTCGAGTGCGCTCTCATTGCTTTGGGCAACTTGGTTAAAAAATAGTTACACGGCAGCCCTGCCGTGGAGAGCTGCACCACTTCATGATCAATTGAGGGGCTGCAAGTTGGAACTGTGCCAGACTTGTTTTACAGCACTATGGAAGAGGAAAATACGAACGTGCTCAGCATCATGGCCCACTGGAGGGCAATAAAAGATTAAAATGAAATATACGAAGCAGAGCCTACTGAAGGTTTTCAATGTACTCTGATTTGGACTACAAGTCCTAGCATGCAAGGGAACAATCACGCACTGAGCAAGGCCCACTGGGGGTATTTAAATCAGGCATGCTGTGAAGGAGGTAATCAGAGCCATCTGCGGAGCATATGCTAATGATCCATGACTAAGAGGCAGGAGCCTCGAAACGCGTCGGAGAAGAATGTAAGATGAATGCTGATGCTCGTTTTTCCCTGTGAATAAACCGGATGGTTTTCTTCCAAAGTCGAGTGCGCTCTCATTGCTTTGGGCAACTTGGTTAAAAAATATATATATGTGTATATATATATATGTGTATATATATATATGTGTATATATATATATGTGTATATATATATATGTGTATATATATATATGTGTATATATATATATGTGTATATATATATATGTGTATATATATATATGTGTATATATATATATGTGTATATATATATATGTGTATATATATATATGTGTATATATATATATGTGTATATATATATATGTGTATATATATATATGTGTGTATATATATATGTGTGTATATATATATATGTGTGTATATATATATGTGTGTATATATATATATGTGTATATATATATATGTGTATATATATATATGTGTATATATATATATGTGTATATATATATATATGTGTATATATATGTATGTATATATGTATGTATATATATATGTATATATATATGTGTATATATATGTGTATATATATATATGTGTGTATATATATATATGTGTGTATATATATATATGTGTGTGTGTGTGTATATATGTGTGTGTGTGTGTATATATGTGTGTGTGTGTGTATATATTTAATTACAATTGGCTAACCGGGTTAGAAAAATGCCAGGTCTGGCTGAACCTTTCATGTTTGGCCTGGGGTCAATTAATTGGCAGTTCTATGGTGGTGTTGGAACTCTGCCTGTAATAGGTTTGAGAAGTGCTGTGTCTAAAGGCTGGCTGAAGGCCTGACCTGTGGGCAGTGAGTGCCCTGGGCAAACCCAACTTTGGTATGCACGTGCTAATGGCCGGCCCTGGTTGGGTGGAGTGTTTATGAGGGGAAGCAAGATACTGGATGCCAGTCTGTACTGTGTTTAAAGAGAGGCCTCTAGGTTGTCCATGTTGGAGTAGGCCGGAAGCAAAGGCCCTGCACTGAACCCAATGGAGCTGTCCTGGAGGGGAACCATATTGAAGAGGAGCTTTTATGGGTTTATGGAGGTTGGAGTGTGGTCTTGTATTCCCATACTTGTGGGAGGTATCCAAGAACAATGCGAGCAGTATTAATGCCAGCGAATAACTGTCAGCATGTCACACATAGGACAGGAACATTTCACACAATCACATTTCAAAGGCAGAAGTGTCACACAAACGCAAACTGCAAACCTGGCAGCCCTGAAAGAGGTGGCCCTCTAGGTGCTACAGTGACGTCTACTTAGTACCACACTGAGGGTCTTTCTAGCAGCAGGCGAGGAAACTACATATTCACACCCTCCAGAATCATTTAGTTTGCCACTTCACACTGGGTCTGTAAAGCCACACAAGCTTGAAACTTTCTGAAAAGCTAGGACGCGTTTTTTGATACGTGGCCTTAATTCCCTCAACAAATTCTCACCGAGGGAGTTAGTCTGAATACCTCACACATCTCCACAGACAGGGAACACAAAGTCTGTTTATCTGAATGGAAAAGAGATGCCCGTAGTTCCACTGGCTGAGAGGGAAAGAAAGGAACCCGCAGCGTTGCTTCGGTGTCTTTCCGCTCTTCAGATCGGACTGCTCTGCTTTTCCCCGAGCGCCCAAACAGGTCCAGCAGAGCGGCTTCAAGGCGCCTTGAAAGTTTCCTTGGGAGAGGGAGAGCGGGAACTGCAGTTACAGCGGAGCAAGCCGCACTCCCCATCTGGAAAGAAGGCACAGGCAGCGGACGGAGGGAGAGAGGTATTTCCTGCGCTGCCGAAAGGACTTTCTATGAACTCCATGTGTAGATGGGAGGGGTTGAGGGGGACGGGGGGGAGGGGAGGGACGAGAGAGCCCGCAGGGTTGCTTTTAAAGCAACAGTGCCGCCTGTTTCACTCAAACGGGCTCCAGGCACAGCGTTTGAAATCGTCTGGGCTACTACTGAAGCAGAGAGATAACAAGCGAAAGCACGGCGGGAAAGAGTAACCTGACCCACGAAGAATGCAGCTGCCCCCCAAGGAGGCACTGCAGCTGCCGCGCGCCCCTGCTCGCTCCCGCAAGCAAAACGCTGTGGGAGTGAACCTTTTCAAAAGAGGTGGGACATGCATCCACCTTTAGCCATTTACAGGCTTTGATTCCAAAAAGACGCAGGCAACAACCAACCCAATGCGTGGGGGGGGGTCAGACCCACACAGTTAGTTTAGAGTGCTTACAAGAAGCCTCCCAGAGCAGCGCATGCGCGCTGGCTCAGGCTCGACCTAAACAGTAATGAATTGAAATCATATTTCAACGTCTTCAACCGAAATACATCAAAGAATTGTTTGCAAATCTTTTGAAAACGTGGAGCGGACCTCCCATTTGTTTCTGCCCACATTGTATTTTAAAGTGTCCCTAGTCTGACCAGCACAATGTTTGTAACTCCAGTCTCTCTCCAAACCGCCAGGAGTCAGAATACACCTTTTGTCAAGCTTTCAAGTGTAAGAAGACCATAAAATAAAGAAAAGAAAGATGCTGGACACATTCGAAAATGCAATGTCAAAGGTCGGACTCTTTGGACTGACTTGGAGAACCATACCCTCTTGACATCCAGGAGGATCTCTTGGAGCACCAAAACACTGAGATATCATCAAGCCCTGAAATACACTCATAGGAGGTCTCTGATATGAGCATTTTGGGCAGAGTAACTCATCACCACATACATAGAATCCACCGAAGTCTGTGAGTACTGATCCAAGGCTTAGGCATAAAATGCACTGAAAACAGAATTTCGAGGAGGAGCACCGCTCCTAGATTTAGGTTTCCAGCCTAGAAAAACACAAAAGAAAGCTTGTAGTTCCACCGCCACCCATTGTTCCTGGTTGGAGCTGAAACCTAACAACGGAGGCGAAGGTGCTTGCCCAGAAAGACCCACCTTTCTCGTTTAAAACATCATTTTCGACCTGGAAGCCTTCGAAGCCAAAACAAGCCTGCTCAATGGAAGTTTCGACTCCCGTCTCAGAGACTTCAGAAACACCAATCTTCTAAAGACTGGCTGAAGAGCTTGGCGCTTGGTAAAAACATCTTTTTATTCACCCTGATATGGATGAAATTCTTACAATCCTCCACATAGACCACCAGTCTCCACTCTTCCTCCCGTTGCCAAGAAGAAAAGTTAATGTTTGAGGAACAACTAGGGTATAATGTATCCACCTTCTGGACATAAAAGATGTAAAGAGCTTCCAACCCTCCCACCCCCCAACATGCTCATACACCTACCAAACAAGAGTCTGCACCACCAGTTGCACCTTTGTCAACTCTACCACCAGCAAGGGCAAGTTCACCACTGGCTGCCTTGGCTTCAGCCGCAAGAACCAGAAGGTTCCAACCATCCCTATTGGAGCCAGGCAGTCAATATGGGGAGGAAGACCATTGAAGGACTATAATCTAGTTCCACCAGAGCATTAATATATTGAGCCACATCCAGGCCCCCCTCCCCCCCCGATTATACAAGAGCATACTATGCTGTAATGCGGAGAGTGGCTTCCACCACAATGTTTTTATGCATGTTGTAGAAGAGTAAGGGGATTTCCTTGTAGAGGCCCTCCCAAAAAACTGAGCCTGGTGTTAAGTTCCTACCAGTGTTAAAGAGGATGATTATCTGCTCCTTGTAATTTTAAAGATCCTATCCAAGCCTGTGTAGTCGCCCTACGGATAGGAATAAAAGTATAAGGCTTGCCCGAGGACCCCATTGACATAAGATCTCCGATTGAACCAGACTCACGAGTGAGTCATACTGCTAGGAAGAGGGTGTCTGTGAAAACACCCGGGGATGCCCCACCCATGAATAAATAGAGCAAGTGTATAGATTCAGTGGGGAAATGAGTTGCTGTTGGTGCTTCAACTCACTGGTGTATCACCAGTTTGTTGCATTACTGCCAAAATATATTTTCCATTGGGAAGAGATGGAAGCAGTCATACAGCATCTGACAGAAACATATAGGAAGCGAGGGGAAGCACTAGTAGCGGAGGAAGAGCATCTCAAATGTAAACAACCACTGCGCATTTGATGCAGCCTACATTGCTTCAAGAGGTATAAACACAAGCATACTGCTCCTTGACATACATGGCTAAAGGTGTTGAGCTTTAAACCAGAGGCACAACAACACCATAACTTTCAGTTTGATGGGAAGCACTTGTTAAGTTTCCACATGCACAAAATGTTGGAAAAAATTAAGAATAACACAGAAATAGTGAAGTCCCTGGGGGCACTACAAACAACCATCTTCAGGGGATCTTTTCATAGGCCCTACCCATGAGGCTTACCCAACTCACGACAAACATCCGATACACACACATACCACAGGCAACATCAAGCCTTTCGGGGACCTCATACCAGGGGTTTCTCAAGAAGAAGTTATAAAGGTAACAGTAGCCGAGGGAGGGGTAAAGGAACCACATGCTCGCCCGTGCTCCCAATAAGGACATAAAACTAGTGGTTGGGGGTGTGAAGATTTCAGTCTATACCGAGTGGATATCCCCTCAGATCAATGGGTGTTCCAAATCAAGAGGATACTGTTTCGAATTCCACCCCACCTAACATACCACCAAGACACAGGTTTTACTGCCACCAACATCTCACCTTGTTAGAAGAGGAAGTCTAAGCTCTCCTTCAAAAAGACTAGGAAATGGAGAAAGTGATGCGGTGGAATCGATCTGACGATCTATTATAATGGAAGGACACTTAAATTAATCCTTCACCAGGAATATATATCCAAAAGATTTCTTTATGTATTCAAAAACCATATACCAGTATGTGGTCCAAAGTTGTGTTTATATTTATATCCATATATTAAAAAAAATAATCAATATACAACATATATACACACAATTCAATATACAAAAACAATCACAAACACATCTGTACACAAATGTATACAGTTCCTGTTTACCCTAACTCTTACTGTGGATGCAAAACACGATTTGTTAGAAAACACAATTATCTTTTGCCATCCATATGACATATTTTTGAGAGAAGCCCCAAAGAATCAAAACTGTATACAAAAGGAATTTTTCGGCACAACCTAAAAAGAGTGAAGAGGGTTCAAGAGCCTTCCCTCTCGTTGTGTCTATGTAGAGGGGCTATCTCCACTTATATGGATTGCAAAAGATAATTTTGTATATTGAAATGTGTGTGTGTGTGTATATATGTTGTATATTGATTATTTTTTTAAATATATGGATATAAATATAAACACAACTTTGGACCACATACTGGTATATGGTTTTTGAATACATAAAGAAATCTTTTGGATATATGTTCCTGGTGAAGGATTAATTTAAGTGTCCTTCCATTATAATAGATCGTCAGATCGATTCCGCTGCATCACTTTCTCTATTTCCTAGTGTTTTTGTGCCCAGATGCAGGTGGAGTACCAGGGCGAACTCCTTCAAAAAGAAGCAATACAACTAATGCTTCTTCAAGAAAGGGGCATGAGGTATTCTCAGTGTACTTCCTCATACCAAAAAAAGGATGGAACCCTTCGAAGTATACTAGACTTCAGATCACTCAACCAGCTCATCCAGTTGGAGCGTTTTCATATTCCACTTTTCAGGACATTGTCCCATTGCTTGGCAAGGGAAACTTCATGCTGGCGTTAGACTTCAAAGACGCATACTTCCATATCCTGATACATCCTGCGCATCACCAGTTTTGTGGTAATTCGTCAACACTGTCAGTTCACATTACTCCCCTTCGGTGTTTCAACAGACCTAAGGGTCTTTACCAAAGGTTTTTCTGTGGTTGTCTCTCTCTCCTCAGAAGAGTGGGTCTCCATGTCATCCCTTACTGGCTGATAAAGAGCAGCAGCAAATGGAAGTGCCTGGCACACACTCAGACAGCACTGAATTGGTTACAGTAATTAGGGTTTAAAATCAGTATAAAGAAATCTCCCCTCCATCCTCAACAGGTCCTGTGGTTTCTTGGCTCAGTACTGAACATTGTCATGGAGAGAGCTTACCCCAACACCAGAAGTGATGGCATTTCAGCAGCTACTGCCTCTGTTTCAGTCTACTCGCCCTTCGTCAGTGGGAACTGTGATGCAACTGACTGGAATGATTGCATCATGCATAGCGATTGTGTCACAAGCCTGATTACATACATATATATGTGCCCTGGTTTCGATAAAGGCCAGCACACAGCATTGGTGGAAGATCAACATCGTGTTGATCGGTAGGCCCTTTTTGTACCCTTACCACCTATTATCATTGGTTGGGAATCGCTCCTCGGAAGCAAAGCAATTCAAAGTACATGGGATTTGGTACAACAGACCTAACACATCAGCTGTTTGGAGCTCCTAGCCATATCACTAGAACTCAAAGCCTTCTGTACTATAGTAAAGAACAAGACAGTCTTGATCAAAAAAACCACATGACTGCAGTGTATTTCATTAAGCAACAGGGATGCACACACTCACTTCGGCTTTTTAGACTAGCTCAGAAGATTTGGAAATGGGCCATCCTACACAATATACACTGGCAGAACATTTCTCAGGAGTAGGCAGTGACTTTGCAGACCTATTAAGCAGGATGCACTAGTGTAAACCCCAACCTTTTAATTCCTACAAACATACTTTCACAAACAGGGCAATCAAACAGTACTTTATTTGCAATAAAAAAAAAACACAAAATGCTCAAACTTTGCCTCCAGGTATCCACAATCCATAGGCAATGCAGTATGCATGAGTTGGTCAGGGATATTTGCTTACGCTTTTCTGCTTCGCCCACTCATCCCATATGTAGTCAGCAAGATGCAACATTACAAAATGACACTCATTCTAGTGGCACAAATGTGGACCTGACACTCGTGGTATTCCTCTCTAGTAGAAATGTCCTCACCTCACAAGAAGTCTTCACTCAGGGTGGAGTTTCTCACAGAGCACAAAAGTCTCACCTGGTACCCTGACCCCAAGAAGCTTCATCTTGCAATTTAACACATGAGGTCTTAGAGTTTGGGTATTTAAATCCTATAGAAGGTATGGCTGTCCTTCAGAAAGCACATAGGCCACCTGTGCATGCTATGCTTCTAAATGGAAACATTTCAGTTGCAATTGTTAGTAAACTCAACCCACTTCAGTTAACTGTGCAAGATATGCATGCTTACCTCCTACATCTACAAAAGACAGTGTTGACCTACGAATCTGTATTGATCCATGTAGCGGCTATTGCTGCATATATGTAAAATAGAAAATGTTAGTTGCTTTTTTCCAGTCCCAGTAATAAAAGCTTTTATGAATGCTCTCAAATGAATAGTATCACCAAGGATGCCATCAGCCCCAGTGTGGAATTTAAATATAGTACTCTCACGGCAAATGCGCCGCTGTTTGAACCTTTGCACTCTGCAGATTTACAATTCTTAACGTGGAAAATGGCCGCCTTAATAACTATTCCTTCTTTACAGAGACTTGGCTTCATGTGTCCACTATTCAGGAACCTTTTATTCAAGTTCATAAGGTTAGAGTAGTATTCAGAATTCACCAGAACCTTTTACCAAAAGCGATCTCGCCATTCCACTTAAATCAATCTATGGAGTTACAGTTTTTTCTCCCCCCGAAACTAGAAAGTTGCTAAAAGAACCTTCTAGTCCCTGGATATTAAGAGTGCTTATGTACTACATTAATAGAACAAAAAGCATTTAGGAAGACTTATCAGCTATTTGTGGCATATCAACACCACAAAATGGGCAAGCTATTTCAAAAGCAGGTAGTGCTAGGTGAATCATAAAATGTATTCAAATCTGCTATATAAAACCTAAAATATACTTTCTGTACCTCCAAGAGCACACTCCACACGTAAAAAGGGAGTAACAATGCCCTTTTTAGGTAATAGTCCCTTAGTTGACATGTAAAGCTGGCACATGGTCAGGCATGCACACCTTCACTAAATATGTGGATATACTAGCACAACAACAGGCTGTTGGTCAAATAGTATACGAACACTGCTTCAAACATAGGTCGCAACTGCCCACTAACCGTAGCTGGGAGGATACTGCTTTACAGTCTATGCAAAGCATGTGTATCTACGTAACGCGAAAATAACTTGTTATCGTGTAATAGCATGTTTTTCAACTGCCTATTTTCACCGCGGAGTCCGAACAACCTTGGCCGACGCCCGGTAGAGCTGTCCTATGCAGCTATAGAGGTGTTTGGCCCTGGTTCACCCCCTCGGCTGTCACCTACCCAGCCGGACATATGACATTGTTTTTCCTCGCCTCCCCGTTATGTTTCCTTCCCTCTATCTTTCTCTGATGTCTATTCTTGGAATCTGTAACTGAAGTAATTAATCTTTAACTTGCTGATCCTCATGTAAAGGGCTCTGATGCCTACGGGTCTAGCCAGCGCTATATAAAACTTTGCAAATAAAAAAAAAATTAAAAAAAAATCTACAGCTACACATGCTCCAAGCGGAAAATGTTACCCTCTAAGCATCTGTTCAGTGTGTAGTGCTGTAGATTCCCATGCGCCCTCCCAGCTTCATATCTGTGGGCAGTGTCAACATATGTTTCTTATTTATTATGCAACAGTCACAATGCTTGGACTTCACATTTACATATACTTATAAATTATCACTGTTATTCAGTATTCCCTTGCTTCTGCTAGACGTAAAACAGTCTAAGTTTGGAGTTTCTACTCTCCCTCTGGACTGGCTGCTGGACTGGAAAGTCTGTAAAGCTGCTTTGCTGCTATGACCTGTGGTCAGGTTACATTAATGCATCAAAGCCCTGATGCATTTCGAAATATACTTGGAATGCATGCTTAAAAGCGATTTTTATAGTTTGGCCTCTGTGCGGTAGAGTCCTTGTTTGATTGGTGAGTTTTTGGGTTACATGATTTTGGGGTGGCACCGTTGGTTATAGCCATCTGTACTGAAAGCTTGGCATCTAAGTCTTCAACCACCATTGATTGGTTTGTGATAGCTGAGAATTCTCTCTGTACCTGCACCTGTACTCCTTGGATAGCCCCAACCACCCACCTCCACCCATTTGACGGAGATCTGAGTGTTCCTCCGTTGACCACCGATGACTCAAAGGAGTGCTGGTTTAATGAAAAAACTGGCAAAAGTCTTGTAATGTTTGGGGGTGTATCTCGTCCTCAGATGCTAAGTTCTCCTTCTTTTCTTTGTGTGCCTTATTTTTAACTGTCTGACCTGCCTGTGAATAAAAATTGTTTTTCTAAGGAAAAACAAAACATAGATTAGATATTCATGTCATGTTATGGAGTGTGATTAATTGTGTTGCTAACTCTGCTCCACCTCTAAATAAGGCTTGACAGTTTTTCTAGGGCCAAAAAAAGCGTAACCTAGCTATCTATTTGGAGTACATTAGTATTGTGTCCTTTAATCACCGTGGATACTGCCCAGTAACAACAGCAACCACTGGCTGACCTCCTACCTCTTGCAAAGGTGACATGTTACTCTAAACATTTAGCACCCAAAGCTGTCATGCAGCGAGCAGATCCTGTCCATCTACAGGGTTACTTCCAAGTTGCGCAGCTGCTCTCTGTATAGATACTGAGTCTACCATCTGAGAGGATGGAAATTAGTCTTGATTGTATTTGTCAGTCTCTAAAATCCGCTTCTCTGCGCAATGTATTTGCTGCTCTAGCCTGCACAGGCATGCAGATTTGATGCTTTTGTTCCACGTTGACTCATGTTTTACCTGAGGTGTTTGCGGGGAGTTTTCAAGGGTGCCAACTGCTTTGCTTTGTGTGTCTGAGGAAACCTTGTGATGGTGTTCCTGCCTTGCTTTACCTGTTCAGTGGTTTGCTTTTGATAACCGCTGATTCTTTTGCACAGTTCTGGATTCATGTGTGTAGGAAAGTGCTCCTTTTTGACATGGTCACCCCCACTTTTTGCCTGGTATTTGATGCAATTTTGACTGAAGTGCACTTAGTTCTTGATAACCAGGTTGCCAGTGCTCTTCCCCAAAACAAAGTAACTGTTCAATTGTTCCACAATTGACAAGACCGTTAGCACCTCTGTAAGTCATAGTAAATGGTACCCAGGGCTTGGGTACTAAAGAGGCTCCCTTAGGGCTGCAGCATGTATTGCGACACCCTAAGGGACCCACCACTAAACTCATGCAGACTGACATTGCAGGCTGCGTGAAATGGTGCAGACAAAAGAGAAAACCCTACATGGCGTGCACCCTGTTTGTCATGTCCACAGACACTGCATGAAATGTCTCCCCTAAAGCAGGCTTTACAGCACCAAGGCAGGTTGCATTATTTTACATGTTAGGACATATCTGCATGTTCCTGTGCTGTCTAGTTCAAATGCTAGATAGTCCCAAGTGAACAGGAAAGCCATCTTAAGTACATGTACTGGGCACTGGTCATTACAAATTCCCCAGCGACATGATGGCTTCACTGAGACCTATGGTATTTGATATCAAACACCTTGTGTTAATAAATCCCTACTGATGCCAGTAGTAGATTTATTAAAACATGCACCCAGAGGGCACCTTAGAGGTGTTCCCTGAAAACCTCCCAGCCTCTAGAGTGCTGGCTGACTTGTGTTGTCCAGCCTGCCACCACAGACAAGTTTAAAACCCCCTGCTTGTGAGAGCTCACGCTCTGAGGTCAGAAACAATGTCTGCTTCGGAGGAAGGTATTCACACCTCCTTCAGCAGGGTGGCTAGTGACTTAGCATGTCAGGGACTTCAAAGTCCCTACTGCCTTTGATATGCGACCCTGGCTTTCCCCAGACCTGGCAGAGGCCACCCCCTTCCCTAAGGCCTATTTGGCACCAGCAGAGGTGCACATTTTGTATTCAGAAAGGTGTGGTGCAGTACCAGGCCAGCCACGCCCCTAAGGTGGGTTGCCTGATGTGACACACGAAAGGAGGATTCCACCATCTTGATTTTGGTGGAATTAGGAACTCTGGGACAGGGCTATGCCCACTTCTCACAGGAAGTGGTCATTTAGGTGGTGTTGTGACCTCGAGGGCAAGTAGCCCATTGAAGGGTAGTAGCCACTCTCCTAAATTCAGTATTTAGGTGGCTCCCTGACACCAGGAACTTAGATTCGATGGTTACCAGAAGAAGAGGACAAAGAAGAGTGAAGAAGTGAGAACTGAGGACCAGTTGCAGACTTTTCAGCGCCAAACCCTGCCTGCACCTGTCCAGACAATAGCAACAACCCGACTCGTCCTGCCTCTCTGCATCTGCCAAGAACCCCGCAAAACTGCCAGCACTTTGCAAATTGCCAGCAGTCTCGTTTGGAGTAGAGGGGCTACTCCCCTGCAGCTTGCAGGCACCAAGCAGCAAAGTTCGGTCCACCGTTCTGCTGCCCCCGGTTCCACCGACGCAGCAGCTGCCCAGGAAGAGGTAGTCATGCTCCAGAAAGTCAGATCTGTCTCCCCCACCAAGTAAGAAGACGCCAGGACCAGTCGGGGCTGCACAGCCCCAATACCTGGGGTACCGGACCCCTTGCAGCAACCAAAGCCTGTTTGAGTCCAATCTGGACTCCATACCATGCAGCTGTCGAGCGACGTCAACACTGCAGAGACCCACTTTGAGAGTGGCCCAGCTGTCCTGTTTTTGTCCCCTCACTGGCTAGACCGGCAACCGTGAATGCACATGACGCACATACTCAGCCGACCTAACCACTCTGTACCTGGGTGTCCCAGCCCGGGTTCCCGAGAACAGATTGTGCTTCCTTGTTCCTAGGACCCGCACAAACCAAGTCCCCTGTTTGGAGCTCCCGGCCTTGCCCCCAAGTCCCCCACTGCAGCCTATTTCTAGTTGCCTCCACCCACTCCTTTGGTGTAGTGCGCAAAGCTACCAAACCGACCAGAATCTTTTCATCTGGACGCTCCAGGGCAGGTAACGACTAACTGCTGGTGGTTCTTTGGACCTTTGGTCCCCTACCACCTCAAGTCCTGAGGGGGACCCCGGAAACCTATTGCAAGTTACTGTACGCAGCAATGCTTTCCTATATACTACATAAAGACACATTCAAGTGAACATTTTACTTGCCTGTAAAAATCGAATTCCAAAAGTTCTTACGTAAGATTTAATTTCTTGGTGTTAAAAAAATATATAAAAATAAGTGTTATTTTTCTAAATTGGTCTAGAGTTTCTTCGAGTGTCATTTATTGACTGTGTGCAACAAATGCTTTACCATTACCCTCTGATAAGCCCAAACTTCTCGCCCACACTACCTCAAAAGAGAGCGTTTGGGATTAATAATTTAAACTCTGTCCGCCATTAAGGGTCGTCGGGACTTTCCATATAGTGTACCTCTTTTTGGTACACTACATAAAAAGCCAGCTTCCTATAATGTGAACTGAAAACTTGGCTTTTCACCATATACACCTCAGCAAACCGATAGGCAGTGATCAGCGCCAGGACACCCTAGGGTAACCGTTGCGCTTAAGAAATCAAATTAACATAACTGCTACTAAACGTGCTTGGTTTATTAAATGTTGTGGAGCCTTACACTACTGTTTGTGTGACAGTGCCTGGTGTTTTCTTAATTCTGATCAGTCACAGATTCTTTATCTCTATAGCTTTTAGGAGTAACTCCCGTTTAATATTAATAGAATCAATCTGAGTGCACCAAAGCTCCTTTACGTCTGCTGTGTTCTTCCTAGATGGCCTTTCCTCTTGCTGTGGCCTCTGATTCTTGTTTGCTAGCATCCTACTCTGAGCTGGCTTGAGTGTATGAATGGTCTGTGCTTGATGCTGATGCATTAAACCAAAATACTCTGGTGCGAGTACCTTGCTTTTACTGGTTTAAGGCTGTTTTCTTTACTACTCCTAGAAGTAAAGAAACGGTGTACATATATATTTTGTGGTTAACACATTCCCCAGTTTTGAAAGCTTTGGGCTTCCAGCTTCCTTTTTGCCAGGCAGTAAGGATCACATGTAGGTTTCATATGCTTCTGTAGATGGAATCTTAACCCGTTTATTTGATTTGTTCTCCTTTTCCCTCCAGTGAGTTCTTTGAACGCACCATCCTCTGTAACAGCCTTGTATGGAGCTGTGCCATCACTGGCAAGGCTGGCCTCACCTACCAAGAGGCCATGGAATCTGAGAAAAGAGCCCGCCGCAACATCCAGAATTTCCCAGAACCCTTAATTGGTCCAGTACTGTACCTGGCCAGCCGTACACGCCGAGCTCGCCTTCATGAGGTGTGTGATGATCTCTATGCCTACCTCCACAATCGCTTCTTTGTGGGAGAAACGGTGGAGGTTTTGAGGAACAGTGGTGCAAGGTAAGTGCTGTATTCTTTCTTTTAACAAAATGGAATGGACTGGCATGGAGATGTATTTTAGAGGAGGAGTGTTAGAAATTGGGTTATTAGTTAAGGGGGTAACTACTTACCCTAAGTAATAATCAGAACCTATGTCAGGGTGAACCCTTAAAATCACTAAATTAACCTGAGCTCAACCCCCAGTCACTTGGCCAGAGGTGTGGCCAGGGAAATGATCAGCCCCTCCTTTGTGATCACTTTCAACCAGTCCTGGGAGCAGCTCCCCTCCCACTGGGATTGGTGCCAGCCTGATGGGAGAACAAAAGAAGATGGAGGCTGTCCAGACGTTATCTGATATCTCCATTTGACTGGGCAGGCCCCTTTCAATTAAATTAAGTTCCTGGGCACAGCCCAAATGGTCATCCTGCCAGAGAAGCAGAACACCTCTTCTCATCCAGGCCTTTGTCTCTGCTCTGGGATCTGTTTTCACACCTCATTCAGGGCTTAAGCACTCAAAGGGCTGCAAATGGAGGCTAATGCCAATCGGCCTCCAGCGACTTTAGACAGGGGAAAGATAACTTTCTAAAATAACCTGTTCTTAAATATTTTTTTTAAATCGGACACCAGTATTGAATTGGAATTTTAATAAATATTAAAACCAAAGGTTTAATTGTGCTTTTAGCGGGTTTCCACCCTGAGATAACACAATTAATTTTGCTTTCTGATGTTTCTGTATGGACCATCCAGTCTTTCTACAAAGAAAATAGGTGTTGAGCTCTAGTCACGGTCAGGACCAGGACATGCTAACATAACTCTGCATGTCCTACTTTTGTTTTTAACCTCTTCACTGCAATGCCCCCACCCCCCCAAAGTGCTAAGCCTTTTTTTGGCTATTTGGGGGTAGCTCGCTCTTAGGCCCCTGTAACCTTTTTGTCCACATAAGGTATCCACACCAAATTCGCTGTACATTTCTGAAAAGTAGATAATAATCTGAATTCAGCAAGGGGTCATTTGTGTAGATCCTTCAAGGTTTTCTTATAGAAACAAACTGTTGAAATAAAAAAATATTGACATTGAGGTGAAAAGAAACAACCATTTTTGCCTACGTTTTCACCTGTAACTTCTAAGTATGGCAGATTTTTTTTTAAAGCAATATACTATTACGCCCGTTGGACCTTTATGGTTGTGGGTATATATAGGACTTGTAGGTTCACCAAGAACCCGACGAACCCAGAGCCAATAACTGAGCAGCACCTTGTATTGGTTTTTCATTGTGTACCGGGTATACAGCAATTCATTTGGTAAAATACTGAAAAATGGTTATCAAGGAAACTAATGTATTTCCGAAATGGGAACAACATATGGAGTTTAGAAGAAGTGGTTATTTGCACATCTCCAAATTTGTGGGTACCCATACTAGCATGCGAATTAGAGGGCATTTTTCAAAATGACTTTTTTTTACACGTGGTTACATTTGGAAGGCATAAATACATAGTCAATTGGTAATAACACTTGTTCTACTATTCTGTATTCCTCGAAGTCTCCCGATAAAAATAGTACCTCACTTGTGTGGGTAGGCCTTGTGCTCGTGACAGGAAATGGCCCAAAACGTACTGTGGAGACTTCAAAATTATTGATCACAAAAGACTTGGTTTTGCGAGGGGAGTCGCCTGCATTTTTGGTCCCAGGCTGTAGGAAAGTGGCTTTTTTTTTTTTTTTTTTTTTTGCATCTTTACCCCTAACTTTTTGTCAGACACCGGATTCCAACTTGACTGTGTGTGCTGGGATACTGCTAACAGGCCCCAGCACCTGTGTTCTTTCCTATAACTGTACCTTTTGTACCCACAATTGGCACACCTCCGGGCCACCTGTAAGTCCCCTGTAAAAGGTACCCCTGGTACTAAGGGCCTTGCGAACAGAGCGGGCCTATGAGGGCTGCTGCATGTATTATGCCACCTTTGGACCCCCTCGCCTTAACACCCCCACCGTGCCAGTGCAGACTGGGTGTTTTGGTGCAGACCAAAGTAAATAGTCGACATGGCACACCTCCCTGTGGTGTGCCATGCCCACCAACAATGCCTGTGGCATGGGTAAGTCACCCCTTTAGCAGGCCTTACAGCCCTAAAGGCAGGGTGCACCATACCCAGGTGAGGGCTTAGCTGCAAAAGCAATATACCCTTACAGTGTCTGTACCATTCACAGACATTGTAAGTGCAGTGAAGCCATTTTGAGTACATGGGCTGAGCGTGTCAACACTAACTCCACACCTCCATGATCGCTTTACTGAAGTTTGGTATCAAACTTCCCAGCACATTAAACCCACACTGATGCCAGTGTTGGATTTAATGAAAAATGCATACTGAGGGCATCTTAGAGATGCCCCCTGAAAAACGGCTAACCCTGGTGTAGTTTCTGACTGGCTCCCAACCATCTGCCACCCCCAGACAGGTTTCTGGACCCCTGGGTAGAGCCCTCTGCTCTCTGGTTCCGGGAACAAAGCACATCCTGGGCAGAGGTGTCATGCCTCCTTCCCCAGGATAGGCATGGTCCTCAAAGAGACATCTTCAAAGGCCTGCCACCTTTGTTAGCTACCCCCAGCCTTTTGCTATCAGCAACTGGCTCCCACCAGTTTGGACCCTCATTTTGGGTGCGAGAATTGCTGGGAAAACCTAGCCAGGAAGGGAGGTGTGCCCACCTTTGCCAACCCCACCCCTCAGGTAGGGGAGGCAAAACACATCTCAGTCCCCGCCATCTTGTAGATGGGGGTGACCCCTCTAATCAGGAAGAGGCTAATGCCCCCTTCCCACTGGGAACAACTGGAACATTGTCCATCAACAACTTGAGTAATAACCACCTACCATCTGTGTCAATTTCCTGGGATATCTAACGGATATTAAGGGATTTATGATATAGAACTACGACTCCATTTTCTTCCCATTACCTGGAGAGAAGAATAATTCGCCCACCCATTCCTCCTCCAACTTAAAAGATTCAGTTTCTATAAGATGTGATTCTTGCAAATAAGCAATATGTGAGCCAAATTTTGATAACTGAGCCAGAACTGTCTTTTTTTTGGAGAGTTAAAACCTCTGACATTCAATGAAATTATTCTCAAGACCATAATAAAAATATTATAAAGAGAAGTAAATCTGACAAAATATTGAGAAGATTGTGATAAGACCATGTGTAAGAAAGTGGCTCTGTATATACTGAACCAAAGTAAGGTTCAGTGTGCACAGAGTCCACAGTCCCCAGAGGTTTGGCAGAGGCTAAAGTTAGATATAACCTTACTCTCTAAAGTGGTAGCTTGGTCGAGCAGTAAGGCAGTATCAGAGGACAGTGTAAAGCATTTGATGTACACACTCAGTCAGCAAATGAATCCACACACTCAAGAACTGAACTCTAGGCCAATTGTTTTGTATAAAAAATATACTGTTTTATTTCTAAGCATAAAAATACTTTTCAGTAGTAAATTACTTGTATGAACACAGTTCAAAATTGCAGTGTAACTTGTACTGGTTTTGGTTACAGTTTTAAGTAAGCAGTTTGCAACACATTGCAGGTATAGTACATTCAATTGAATGGGCTTTTTAAGTAAAATGCAGTTAATTACTTTTCAGATTACTTTTGCTAACACAGGACTGGATCCTAGATTCAGCCCTGGGACATTTCCTGAAAACAGGTGAGTAAATGCGTTTTGGTTAAAGGTACGATTTTTAAAGAATATTATTGCATTTCAAAAGTTGACACTTGGAAACTTTTTCACAAAGAACCACCAATGTTATCCTATGGAAGGAAATTCAATTCACAGGTAAGTTATGTTTGTTTATGTTTATGAGATTTATAAAGCGCTCAATTACCCATGGGTGTCTCGGCGCTGAGAACAGCAGGCAAATACCATATACCGGAGGAACTTACTGATTAAACAACCAGGTCTTTGTCATTTTCCTGAAGGTTAGCAAAGATTGGCAAGATCTGATCTTTAGTGGAAGAGAATTCCAGAGTTTTGCAGTGGCGACTAAAAAACGCTTATCGCCCCATGAGGCAGTTTTAGTGCGTGGGACCCTAAGCAAAAAAGCGGTGGATGAGCGAAGGGCTTGGGCCGGAATATAGGTCGCTAGCTCCTTGATTAGAAACTGAGGTCCTGTGTTACGGGAAGCCTTGTAAGCAATACACAAGGCCTTGAACTTTATGCGGTTCTTCACAGAAAGCCAGTGATACTTCTGAATAACGAGAGATTGGCTTGTATTTAGGGGTTCCTGATAGCATCCTGGCGGCTGCGTTCTGGACTGACTGTAGCTTATAAATGACCTTATTCTGGGCGTTTACAAGAAGCCCATTACAGTAGTCAATGGTAGACATGACTAGTGTACTAACCAGAGTTTTTCCTGCAGTCAGAGGCAGAAATGGTAAAATCTTTTTTTATCATATGTAACTTGTGGAATGAGGCTGAGACCACTGAGTTAGCATGAGGCAGAAAAGTCAATTTATCATCGTATATGACGCCCAAGTTCCTAACCCTGGTAACTGGGAGTGGGAGGGGACCCAGTGAGGCAGGCCACCAAGTGGAGGACCAGATAGGAGATAGCTTGCCAAATGTCATAACCTCTGTTTTATCAGAGTTCAACTTAAGGCAGTTGCTGGTCATCCAGCTGCTGATAGCAAGCATGCCTTTTTGAAAGTTTGCTGCTACCTTTTCACCATTATTGTGTATAGTCAACACCAATTGCGTATCGTCGGCATAAGATGTAAGGCCCATCCCATGTACCTTGATTACTCTAGCTAGGTCCGACACATAGATGTTAAAGAGTGTCGGACTTAGGGATGACCTTTGCGGGACACCACATGGGAGGGCCAATTGGGCAGACTGGAAGGTGCCAAAATTTACCGACTGTGTCCGATTGGTGAGAAAGGAGGTCAACAGTGCTCTTGCATTGTTGGATACCCATTTTAGTGACACGGTCGATCAACAGCCGTGCCTCCCTGATCCAGAATGATTCTGATGTCTTCAACGTTACTTTAACGTTACTTTTGTAATCCAGTGCTGGACTCCTAGATTCAGCACTGGGACATTTACTTAAAACAGGTAAGTAATTACATTTTTGTAGTTTGTACGATTTTAAAGAATATTATTGCATTTCAAAAGTTGACACTTGGAAACTTTTTCACAAAGAACCACCAATGTTATCCTATGGAAGGAAATTCAATTCACAGGTAAGTTACTTTTCTTAATCAGTGCTGGACACCTAGGTTCAGCACTGGGACCTTTCCTGCAAACAGTTGAGAAAATTCGGTTAGGTTATTTGTGCGATTTTTTTTTTTTTAAGGAATATTCTTAGTTTTCAAAAGTCGACACTTTGACACTTTTTCTCCCAAAAAGTTTCTGTTCTCCTATGAGGAAAAACGAGTTATCGGTTTCGAGGTAAGTAATCGGTCTTTTGAGTTAGGGTTCTGGGGTTAGACTCAGGGGTCTCCCAGGGTCCGTGATGCACTGCTGTTGCACCCTCAGGGGCACTAGGGCGGCCGGGTGCAGTGTGTTGAGGCCCAATGTTATCCTATGGAGGATAGGGGGACTCCGGTTGGTGGCTGCTGGCAAGCAGGCCACGGGGTTGTGGGAGCAAAGCTCCTAGGGTTCAGCTCAGGGCACATTGGGGACCAAGTTAGCACCAAAGGGGCACCCTCAGCGGCACTAGGGCGGCCGGATGCAGGGTGCTGTTTTGAGGTCGGGTGCCCTGTTGATTTCAATGGAGATTCTCCGGGACAAAGAAACACTGCAGGCTCGGGGACGAGGACCTTCCAGGCGCAACCACCACTTCGAGGGGTAAGTTGAGATGTAGAGGGTTAGTTAGGCACCGTTGGTTGGGGCACACAAGGCAGTGGGGCGTCGGGTGCAGGGGTGCCTTGGGACGTTGGATTTTCTTACCCGCTCTGGTCGCGGTAGGGGGGGGTCCTCTGGATTGAGGCTGCAGGAGGCTTGAGGCAGGTCAGGGGTCGCCGGATCTCGAGTCAGGATCGCCGGGGGGACCTCCTCTGGGTATTTGCCCACTCGAGCTCGGGTCGGATTCGGCGGGTGCGCAGGATTCGCGGTTCCTGGCTGGCACCAGAAGCTGCAGGTCAAACACGTCCGGAGTTCACGGGAGAAACAGCTTGGAAAGTGAAGGCAGGCAGGTCCTCCGGGGTTTTTGAGGTTGCTGGCCGCTGGACACGCCGGGGTTTTGCAGGAGCAGGTTCGAGGGGAGACAGGCCTGTAGGGCTGGGGCCAAGTCAGTGGGCGTCGTCCTCTTGTTAGCTCTGCACGGCTTCTCGTTCTTCTTCTTCCTTTTATTGTTGCTGGATCGGAGGAAGGAAGGTTCAGGGTGCCCCTAAATACTAAATTTAGGGGAGTTACAGGTAGGTAAAGGGCGGGGACCAATGGGTCCCTTCCCTGGGGTGTGTACACCCCCTATCCTGCCCCTCTCCTGTGGGAGGGGGGCAGTAGCCTAGTCCTGATTGGGCAGGGCTCCCCATCTTCAAGATGGCGAGAGCCCGGAGTTGTGCTTCACCTCGCCTCCCCCACCTGAGGGGTGGGGTTGGCAGAGGCTGGCACATCCCTTTCCTCCCTTGGGGTTTCCCGCCAGTCTTCCCGCCAGAGAGGGGGTCAGAACCGGTGGGGGCCAGTTGCTGAGTACAGCAAGTGGCCTTTGAAGCTTCCCCTGCCCATCCTGGGGGAGGAGACCTAGCACCTCGCCCAGGATGTGCATTGTTGCAGGCCCAGGAGAGCGGATGGCTCTCCACCCAGGGGTCCAGCAACATGTCTGCTGTGTGGCAGCCGGGGCAGCCCCTCAGACAAGACTTGGATTGTAGGTTAGGTTCAGGGGGCAACTCTAAGTTGCCCTCTGTCGTGCATTTTACATTAAATCCCACACTGGCATCAGTGTGGGTTTAATGTGCTGAGAAGTTTGATACCAAACTTCTCAGTCTTCAGTGTAGCCATTATGGTGCTGTGGAGTTCGTAATGACAACCTCCCAGCACCATATACTCTTAATGGCATCACTGCACTTACAGTGCCCAGGAATGGCCCTGGGTACTGTAGGGGAACATGGCTCAGGCACCTGTGCCCACACCACTGGCATAGTGCACCCAGCTAGAGGGGTGACTGAGGTATGCCAGGGCAGTGTGTTTGTGGGCATGGCACACAGGGATGTGTGCCATGTCGACTCTGTTTAGTTCTGCACCAAGACACTCAGCCTGCAAAGGCAGGGTGTGTGTGTCAGGGTACAGGGCCTCTAAGGGTGGCACAATAAGTGCTGCAGCCCTTAGGGGCCTTCTCTGGTCACAGTGCCCTGGGTACCTAGGGTACCATTTACCAGGGGCTTACCTGTGGCCAGAGATGCCAATTGGCTTTAGTACAGTTTTTAGGGAAGGAACACAGGCCCTGGGTACTTGATTGGTAGGGACCTAGGGCACACCAAGGAAAAGTGCATCAGTTATCAGGCAAAAAGTGGGGGGGTTACTGCAACAGAAACTCACTTTCCTACACCATGTGAATAGATATGGAAATTGTAGTATAAGAATAAAACATTGCATTTTGGTAACAGATTCAAGCAAGTAAAGGAAAAAAAAGAGTAAAGATAATAGAACACAAGGACAAAGGATGGAGGTTCTGAGCATGGATAGAGGAGGAGATTACAATAAAAATGAGTAAGTGCAACATATCTAAAAACACTTCAAAAAGGGTTTGGGGGGACCACATGGAAACTGACACGCCCGATCCTCAAGGGGAGACAAGGTGCAGTAAGGGTTTAAGGATACGGAACGGGAGGTCGATCACAGGCGTACACAGAAAGACAACACCTGTAAAAGGGAAGGTATTCAGATAAGCAAGCATACATGGAAACAGTTAGTCTAACTGTTATTAGCTTATAATGTATGAAGAGACCAGCAACTAAGTGGTAATACAACATAGTAACTGTCTACACCTCTGAAATATGCAAGAGTGTTCAAATATTAGTTTTAAGATGTGGTGGGCTGAGAAACATCCAAAGTTCAGCTGTACACGTTTCAAGAAAAGCCTTCAGCCTACCGGGATCTTCATACGTGGTTGTTGTGTTCCTGTAGGTAACTTTGAAGAGGCAAGGGTGGAATAGTCCAAAGCGGGCACCAATGGAACGAACTGTTGGTCTCATACTTAAATCTTTACGCCTATCTTCTATGTCCTTGGTGTCGTCTTGTGAGAAGTAAAGATGACCTGACCACAAGATTCATTTTATCTGTATGGCTGGAGAAATTATTTGAAGTTCTGTGTACTCCATAAAATAAAGAATTACACCTAGGGAATTCTGAGAGGTAGAGGCAGTTGCAGGACGTCCCAGCCTGTGAGCTCGTTGAATATTCAGTGTAGGACTGTCTGGTAGACCAAGTAATTTAGGAAGGAAGGATTTGAAAATTTGATAGGATCTGTGCCTTCCGTACCCTCAGAAGTCTGTAAATGGTTTATTTTATTACGCTTTTCAAGGTCTTTGTCTGTTTGAAGGGCGTTTACCTTGAGTGAAATTTCATTAAAGTTGGTAATTTGCCGTTCCTTTGTGGAAAGCCTTCTTCCATGTGAGACCATCTGTGTAAGAAAGTGCCCTCTTTTTGCATGGTTGCCCCCACTTATTGCTAAACTGCTGATGTACTAGGAGTGTGCCCTGGGCTCCTGCCAAACGGGTACCCAGGGCATATGTTCTTTCCCTAAAACTGCATTGAAAACAAACTCAGTTGGCACTTTCTAGCCACAGGTCATCCCCTTGTAAATGGTACCACAGGCACTGTGGCCAGTGAAGGCCTCTAAGGGCTGCACTCTCACACTCACTCACTCACTCTCACTCACTCTCACTCACTCTCACTCACTCTCACTCACTCTCACTCACTCACTCTCACTCACTCACTCTCACTCACTCTCACTCTCTCTCACTCTCTCTCACTCTCTCTCACTCTCTCTCACTCTCTCACTCTCTCACTCTCACTCTCTCACTCTCTCACACTCTCACTCTCTCACTCTCTCACACTCTCACACTCTCACACTCTCACACTCTCACACTCTCACACTCTCACACTCTCACACTCTCACACTCTCACACTCTCACACTCTCACACTCTCACACTCTCACACTCTCACACTCTCACACTCACCCCCTTTGCAGGCTGCGTGTTTTGGTGCAGAACAAAGTGAAGAGGCGACATGGCACACATCCCTGTGTGCCATGCCTACAGCCCAGGCATTGATCAGCCACCCCTCTAGCTGGGTGCACTATACCAGTGGTGAGGGTACAGGTGCATGAGCCCTGTACCCCTATAGTGTCTAAGCCAATTCTTAGACATTGTAAGTGCAGTAATGCCATTAAGAGTATATGGTGCTGGGAGTTTATTACGAACTCCACAGTACCATAATGGCTTTACTGAAACCTGTGAAGTTTGGTATCCAACTTCTCAGCACATTAAACCCACACTGATGCCAGTGTGGGATTTAATGAAAAATGCACACAGAGGGCATCTTAGAGATAGCCCCGGCAAAACCAACCTAACACTAGTGTCCAGGCTGAGTGGCTGCTCACCAGCTGCCACCACCAGACATGTTTCTGGACCCCTGGGTCAAGAGCCTGCTGCTCTCGGGGGTCTGAAACAATGCACATCCTGGGACAAGGTGCCAAGCCTCCTCCCCCAGGATAGGCAGGGTCCACGTAGGGGAAGCTTCCAAGGCTTGCCGCCTTTGTGAGCTTCCCCAGGCCTTTTGCTGCTTCCAGCAACTGGCCCCCACCGGTTCTGAAACCCACTTTAGGCGCGACAATTGTCGGGATAAACAAGTGAGGAAGAGAGGTGTGCCCACCTTTGCCAACCCCACCCCTCAGGTGGCAGAGGCGAGGTGAAGCACAACTCTGTCCCCGCCATCTTGCAGATGGGGGGGACCCAGCCAAACAGAGTGAGGCATATGCCCCCATCCCACTGGAGGGTGGCATAATAGGGGGTGAACCCACCCCAAGGAAGGGACCCATTGGTCCCAACCTTTACTTACCTGTAACACCCCTAAATCTAGTATTTAGGGGCACCCCTGAACCTTGCCTCCTCAGACAAGAACCGACCAAGAAGGACCGAAGAGCTGTGCTGAAGCTAAGAAGAGGACGCCCACTGACTTGGCCCTAGCCCTACCGGCCTGTCCCCAACTCGAACCTGCAGAAGCGAAATCCTGGTGTCCTGCAGCCAGCAACCTCAAGAACCCAGAGGACCTGCCCTGCCTTCCACAGAAAAGACTGTCTCCCGTGAGCACTGGATTTGCTCACCCACAGACTCTGGCTCCGGCCAAATCCGCGAGTCTGCACCACTCTGCACCCGACGCCCACGGCCTGAGTTCGAGTGGCCCAACACCACGAGGAGGTCTCCCCGGCGATCCTGACCTGAGATCTGGTGATCTCTGACCTGCCTCAACCCTCTCCACGACGCCTGCAGTCTTTCTGGAGGATCCCGCGACCGGAGGTGGTAAGAAAACCCGACACCTAAAGACACCCCTTCACCCGAAGTCCCACGGCCTTGGGTGGCCCAACCGACGGTGTCCCAGCATCCCCAGGCATCCCAACTTACCACTCCAACCGGTGCTCACCTCCAGAAGATCTTCGTCCCCGAGCCTGCAGTCTTTGTCAAAACCGGAGAATCCTTATTGAAACCAACAGGGCACTCGACGCCAAAACAGCACCCTGCACCCGGCCGCCTTAGTGCTGCTGAGGCTGCTTTGAGAGTGCATCCTTGACCCTGGGGGAACCCTTGTTCTAACCCCAGAAACTCAACCCCAAAGACAGATTACTTACCTGTTAACCGATAACTTCATTTCTCTCCATAGGAATACATTGACTGTTTTCCCTTGAAAAATGTTCTAAGTGTGGAGTTGATTTGTATGAAAACCTGAAAAACTACAACTGTGCAAAACTGATTTTACTTACCTTTTCGCTAGGAAATGTCCTAGTGTGATATCTAGGCATATCACACGGAGTAGAAAAAGTAACTTAAAAAGTAATCTGAAAAGTAACTAAAAAATAATCTGAAAAGTAATTTCGACATTTTGAGTTACCTGTATTTCGATCAACTGCATTTCAACCTGCATTCAATTGTAAAACCTGCATACGTTTTTTGCAAAGCATTTATTTCACTTACCTGTGCCAGGGTTGCTTGGTTCTAGAAAATAAAATAACTAAAAGAATATTTTTATACAAAAACAATTGGTCCGAGTTCAGACTTTGAGTGTGTGCCATCATTTGCTGACTGAGCGTGTACAACAAATGCTTAACACTACCTTCTGATAAAGCCTTACTGCTTGCCCACACTACCACAAATAAAGAGTAAGGTGCTATCTACTTTTATCTCTGCCTACCTTTGGGGTTCCACTGGACTCTGTGCACACTATTCCTCATTTTGGTATAGTATATACAGAGCAAACACAAGGAGAGGGTGTGCACAGGGTCAAGACTGATTTGCATATAGCTGGGTCTGAACTGAGGTGGCGAAGTGAGCTAAAGAATGATGATGGATTCAACCCAGATCTGTGACTGGGGGTGAGTGTCTGAAAAGTTTCAGCGCTCCGTCCATCTCCTTGTGTTTGCATAGTATATACAGAGCCAGCTTCCTACAATCTGTCACTTAGAAGTTGTAACTTGGTGTCAATTTCCACCATATAGGGGCGCAGATCCCTAATCTCTTCCAGCAGGAGGTCCATGGACGCAGTCGGGAGAGGCTTTGTAGGGGAGGGTGGATCTTTAAGTCTCTTAGTTGATGCCTTCTCTGCCTTTAGTGTCGAAAGGACTATAGTAGGAGAGGCAGAAGAGGCAGAAGTATTTCCTTTGTATAAAAGAGTTAACAAGTCTTCCATTGTGGTAATTTGAGATATTGCAAGATGATACTTTATATATCGCACAGGAATGATGAAAGGATGACTTGGGTTTTGTCACTCTGCCCATATACAAGTGTAAACTCTGAAGGCACAGATACAAGGCATGTAGGTAGTGTCTTATCTTAAAAGTTCCACATGAAAATAAACATGAGGTGAACATAGTAACATATGACGTTGCCTCTGTAGAAAATGGTGAACAATAGTGCAAGTTACTGAAAAAATCTTGGGGTTTAGAGGTGAAAAACTAAGTCTCACACCGTTATTCAAAAGAAGATCATCTTTCAGTCAGGAAGATGTTCATGAGAGGCAAGCAGACATTACCATGGAGACATCCAATAAAAACAGTGTTCATGCAGAAAAAATGAAGTAGGCAAACCTTGAAGATGTTTAGGGCCAAAGCCGTTGCAGGCAAACATTTTTTTTTTCCTCTGAGCATTCCCCTCTCTCCGATTCAAAATGGCGGGTGCTTCTGAGGAGATGAAGCACACCGCCATGTTACAGAAGCTGCATGTCTCCCCCGGGTGTCAAAAGAATAATGATGAGGTGCTTTGCCGCGTAGCGAGCACAAAAGCCATTCGTGGTGAGTGCGCCGCCGGGAGAGAACTGCTACCTCTCCTTCGTCTATTGCCGCCCCGTGGAGTTTCACTTGGGCGTGACCATCTCCCTCGAGCTCAAGCCACACCCCCAGATCCTACTCTTAAATAGCTTTTACCCTGCCTTACGGGATACACATACGGCCTACATTGGGGTGACCTATTAATATTTAAAAAGGAGGTTTTGACCTGTTAAGAGTTTATTTTGACATGCTGAATTGCAGTTTTTAAGCTACTACAATCCGGCTACAATGGTAGGCCTGAAGCCAGGTTTGCACTGCCACCATATTGGATGACACAATAGGTGTTGCAGTCCGTTAGTGACATTTCACTTTCAGGCCCTGGGTACACGTATCATATACTAGGGACTTGTAGGTAAGTAAATGCGCCAATTTGTATACCAATTCAACCATGTTGATGGGAGCATAGGCATTTCACCACTAGTTAGCAGGTGTACAGTTCTACAGCTAGTAATTTACTCGAAAGACTGTAATTTCCTACAGTGAGTTTAAGGCCGCCGCTCTATGGCTGTGTGGTTGAGTCCATTGACTACTGATCGTTGTGCATTGGGTTTTAATGTTCTTCCTCCTGAAGGTAAAGGCGATATTTGAAGAAGCTGAGACTATTTGATTTTTATCTTACACATTATAGCACAAGGTGGTGAAACTGCATTACCTCGTAATAAATGTATTGTTTTGCGGGTTATCTTGTAATTTTCTACGTTGCATAGCACCGTTATCTTCTGGCTGGTTCAGATGTTATGGCATGCTGGCGAGTGGAGCTGCTGCTTGAAGCATAATCCATCACAGAATTGCATTAATCTCTTTACATGCAACAACTTATGCAGCTTGTCCCCAAGGACCATTTTGTGAACAAAAAAAACCAAACATTTTAGGCTCAGTCCGTAGCAAGTATGGTCTGTCAGATGCCCTTGAACTGTGTACAATTAGCAGCTTTCTAGACATAGTGCTGGTAGGTGGTAAGAGGGAGATCTGAAAATCTTATAGTTGCCTTATCTGTAGGATTGGAATGCATACTCTTTCTAATGGTTGTATTAACTAACATCATTGCTGATAATTGTGATAAACATTTTTTAAAACTATTTGAAAGTAATTTATGCATTGATCTTTTTATCTAATAAGACTGCTGTAGCCTCTCTTCCCCCGGAGGTACCTATTGCCTGAGGCAGCTACATCTAATATGAATGTTTCTTTGGGGGTGGTCTACTACAGTGATTCTCCAGTATTGAATCTTTCATAGATTCACCTGGTTGTATCTTCCTCGTCGTCATGGTGGGAGCCTCGCGGTAGATAGAAAAGAAGTACTATAAAAGTTCACTAGAAACCACCAAAGGAAAAGAAAAACTTTAACTTTCATCAGCATCTTTATGTAGGTCCAAACTTCGATCAATCAGAGACGAGCCCTAGACCTCCACTCCCCAGCAGAGCCACCATACCTCCGATTTCTAACCACACGTCGTGTGTAAGGGAGTCTCCCTGAGCTCTGCTCAGTTTGTCAGATTGTGAACTTTTGACCCTGCTACAATTCACCTCAGGGTACTGTTTTAGCTACCTTCTTTACTTCAAAAATGTCAGAGGGATCTAAGAAGGGGCTTTTTAGATCCCTCAGATCTCGTGGGAAGGCGAGACTTTTCTCTGAAGACCCCCACAAGGATTGTCTGTATTGCCTTTATCCCAAGCATACAGCCAAGGACTGTAAATATTGTAGAACCTTTTCAGCCAAAACTCTAAGGGATAGAGAAGCCAGGTTGTTACGGCTCCAGAAGAAAAAATCTAAATCTGATTCTGGATCTGATGTGGAAGAGAGCCCTGGACCATCCTCAGCTGAGAGGAAACGTAAAAATGAGGGCTGTACCTCATTGAAGGCTGATTTTAAAAGATTAAAGGCGGAAAAAATCTCATCTGCCGATAAAGCAGCTCTAAAGCAAAAAGATTCTGGCTTGAAGAAATCTGCTGCTGCCTCTCTGCCTGTCACACCTCTAAAACGGGCTTCGTCGACGAAAAAAGCTCTGTCGACGGACCCGCCGTCGAACTTCAGCCAAATCCCCATCGGTGTCTGTGGCGATGACCCCTTCGTCGGCTGTGGTAACGGCCTCGTCGACTAATACGGCGACGACAATTTCTCGTCAATGGCATTGTCGGCGACGACCACTGCGTCAATGATTTCGCCTACGGCCCCGTCGACGGAAACACTGTTGACGACGTCTACGGGTCAGTTGACGACCGTGTTTAAATCCACCTCTTCATTGCCGGTTTCGGTGACAATCACTTTCAGACGTCTTCCGGCGTCGTTAACAGAACAAAAACAGGACTTTAGGAGCCTCCAGTTTATCCAGAAGTCTCCAGGTTTGTCTTCTTTGTCAAAGATATCACCTCTGCCTCCTTCTCACCTTCTTGATACTGAGGAATCTGGAGATGAAAGTGTGTTCGGCCCAGCTTACAGCCCTTCTCAGCTCAGGGTTAAATGCCAGGACACAGATGAAGAAGAGGAGGCACAGGGGCAGGACACCAGAGTACTTGGAAGGGGACTACTCCTTCACAGGTCGTCCACGGGCCCAACGTTAAGATTCTTTTCAGGAGCACTATCCGTATGAGGCTTACGAAGAGCGTCGGGAGGTTAGAAGGATTCCATGCTGGTGCTAACCTCCTTGGTCACCGACCTGAGACACATGCTCAACGATTATTACAAGCGATTTCTGGATTCTCGCGCTCCGGTTCTGCAGACGCCCGGAGGCCCAAGTATTCAAGTACTGCCGCCTCCAGTGGTTACTCCAGCTCCTGCTGCGCAGGAAGAGAGACAGGCTCCTCGGTGCATTACAATTCAATATGATTACATCGAGAGTGAAGCAGATCAACCTGAAGGTGAGCTCATTCAGGATCCTGACTTAGTTGGTCAGGAGTGGTATGATTTACGTGGCTCCATCTTTGCCGTCACCCTCCCCCCTCCAGCGAGTTCTCCGGGGGATATTGGGGGCTTCCACGAATTACTGGAGAGGGCTTCTAGGAGATTTGATTTGCCTTTGCCTGTAGTTCAAAACGAATGCTTCCTTTATGATTTTAGGGATCCGGCCAAGAAATCAGTTCGATCCATACCTATTGTGGATTATATATGGAACGAAGGATTAAAGATTATGAAAAATCCGGCCTCAGTTCTAGCTGTTTTGCCGAGAATGGAGAAGAAATACAAGGCATCCGATTCAGCTCCGGCGTGTTTAATTGGTCATCCTCGGCTGGATTCCGTAATAACGCAAGCTGCGCAGATGCGCTCCAGGAATCCGCAATCTCCTTGCTCTGTGCCTCCAGACAGAGAAGGCAAACGGCTTGACCGCATAGGCAGACACTACTTCCATCAAGGCCTATAACGCCTTAGCGATTTTGGTGCAATACGACCGCCAGTTATGGTCAGACATTGCACCTCTTCTTGAACATCTTCCTGAAGATAAAAGGAAGGAGGCGAAAGACCTGCTACAGGAAGGTGCCAGAGCTTCGTCGGAAGTGATTGACTCGGCAATGGATTTGTCTTCAATTGCTTTTAGACAAATGGCAGGAGCCGCTGTTCTCCGTAGAGGGGGCTGGCTGAGGGCGACGTCCTTCCGCCCTGAGGTACAATCGAAAGGTTTAAACATGCCCTTCGACGGGGAAAACATGTGGACGAGGAACTACAGGGTATCAAGAAAGATACTGAGACGGCACGTTCTTTAGGCATGTTGCAGCAAAGACGTTATCAGTCCTTTTGTGGGGGAAGAGGACGAGGTCAGTTCCAGCAAAGATCGTCCTATCAGTCTTACAGATTTCAGCCGTAATCCGACCAATCGTACAGACCACAATATGGAGGACAGCAGCAACAGCATATCTGAAAGAGACACGTTAGTGACAGATTCCTTACCTTAGAATATCCCCAGGCGTCAGGCTGGATCCGGAAAGTTTTCTGCGTAGCAGTACCCTTGCGCGTCGGTAGACGGCGTCGTGCGGCTCCGCGTCAGTCGTCGGCGTCGTGATCGCCGGGATGACGTCGCGGGCAGTACTTAGACGCCGCCCCTGCGCGCTGACGTCAGTTCTTCTTTTTCCGCGCCAGTAAGCGCAGATCCGGGAAGAGCAGTGCCCTAGTCACTTTTTGACTATCTTTTTGTGAATTTTTTCACTGTTTCTTCAACGAGTCTTCACGACTCCTAAGGTGTCGTAGGGATGCCCGGCTTTAAGCCCTGCGAGGAATGTGGTCGCATGATGTCGATCACGGACCCGCATCTCGAGTGTCTCTTCTGTCTCGGCCGAGACCACGACACGAAGTCGTGCCCTGACTGCCGGAAACTTAATCCGAAGGCTTTGCGAGAGCGGTCTCGAAAGCTCCTCGAAGTCCGGCAGTCGGCTCCGCGCCAAGCCCCGGTCCCGGGAGAGGTCGAGGAGCCGGACGCGGAGTCCCCGCCGTTCGTCGGAATCCAAGTCTTCGCGCTCCTCCGGTAAGTCGAAGCACAAGAAGTCTAAGCGGCATCATCGCTCTAAGACTTCGCCTCGCCGGTCTCGCGACTCGGCTGAGGTCCCTGTCGGCACCGTCCCCGCGGCCCCGGACGTGCCTGTCGAGTTACCCCCGCATTACCCGTCCTTCCCGGGTTCGGGGGCGACTCCGGCCCAAATACAGGAGTTCCTGTCGGCCATGGCCCGCCTCTTCGGGCCTCAAGGTCCCTCCGGTGTGCCTTCGGGCCCCGCGGGCCCTGACGGGGTTGCTCCGGCGTCGCCGTCGACTCCGGTCCCGGCGTCGCCTGTCCCACCGGCCTTCATCCCGGCCTCGGCTCCGGCCTCGATCCCGGCTCCGGTGGTGCCACAACCCCCATCGACGCCGGTTGACCTAACCACGCCTACGCCGATGTCCCCGGTGCCGTTCCTGACGCCGTCTGGGGCTCCGGACGGCGTTGTTCCCCGGTACTCTCCGGCTCCGGACATGGAGCCGGACCGGCGTCGCCCGACGCCGGTTCCGGCGCCGATGAGACCTTGGGTCCCTAATGTCCCTCCTCCTCCATATTTTGAACCTGAGGAGGACCAGGAGAGCTGGGAGGGGTCTGAGGACCCTCTCACACAACAGTGCGAGTTTGACCCGGACTGGGTTGAGGAACTTGGGGATGCCAGTGGTCTGGACACCTCCCTGACTCTGGCATGCTGTCTCCTCCCGTGGCTACGGAGGAGGGGGCTAATTTTGCAACGGTGTTGCGTAGAGCTGCTGGAGCCTTGAATCTCCAGTTGCCTACAGTGGCCGTCAGGACTAACCTCCTGACTGAAGTGCTTCAGCCGGCTGCCTCCTCTTCGGAGACTGTGCTGCCGTTCAACGATGCACTCACTGACGTTCTTTGGGTGCCTGGTCCAAACCCACCACAGGGGCTCCTGTGGATAGGAACGTGGCCCGACGCCATCGCCCTGCTCCGGGCGACCCCTGTTTCTCTCCCAACACCCCACCCCTGAGAGCTTGGTTGTCCAAGCCTCTGCCTCCCAAACTGCCTTTCCTACCGCCCCTCCGGATAGGGAATCCAAGCGCCTGGATCACTTTGGGAAGAAGGCTTTCTCTTCCTCCAGTGCTGGCTTGCGGTCCGTTAACACCGCTTGCCTCTTGGGCCGATACACCCACTCCCTGTGGGATTCGGTGGCGACTGTTTTGCCGCAGTGCTCGGAGGAGGTCCAGACACTGCTTACCCGCGCCATTGCGGAAGGGCGTGATGCGGCTAAATACACCATCCGCTGTGGCCTTGATACCGCCGACTCGCTGGGCAAATCGCTTGCAACGACGGTGGCGCTGCGTCGCCACGCCTGGCTGAGAACCACTGGTTTTTCAGGGGATGTCCAGAATACACTCATGGACATGCCCTTTGATGGAGTCGGTCTTTTGGTTCGAAGGCAGACCATGCGCTGGAGCGTTTCAAGGACTCGCGGGCTACTGCTAAGTCCCTGGGCCTTGCTGTTGTGCACCCTCCGCTCACGTCTGCTTTTCGCCCCTTTCGTGGCCACGGAAGGGGCGCCCAGTCACGTCAACAGCCCGGCCAACGGCCCGCGCAGCAAGCGCCTTCGCGTGGCCGAGGACGTGGAAACCGCCGTGGCGGTTCGGGCAACCAGCGTGCGGGTCAGGCCACCACCTCCAACCCGTCTGCGGCCTCCAAGCCCTCCTAGTCCCTCCTTTCAGGTGCACAGCACGCCAGTCGGGGGCAGGGTCCGCCATCACCTTCACCACTGGCGTCCCATCACCTCGGACAGGTGGGTCTTGGACATTGTCCGAAGGGGCTACTCCCTCCCCTTCGAGACCACCCCCCCCAGCCATGCCACCTCAATTCCACCGCATGTCAGGGGATCACTTGGTGCTTCTACAGAAGGAAGTAACGGCCCTCTTGGCCAAGAGGGCCATCGAACATGTTCCGACCCCAGAAGTAGGGCGTGGTTGCTACTCCCACTACTTTCTGGTGCCCAAAAAGGACAAGGAGGACATGCGTCCTATCTTGGACCTCCGGAACGTCAATCGCTTCCTCCGCAAGGAGAAGTTCAAGATGCTCACCCTAGCTCAGGTCTTGACTGCCCTCGACCCTGGAGACTGGTTGGTAGCGTTGGACTTGCAGGACGCTTATTTCCACATCCCCGTCCTGCCGGCCCACCGGCGTTACCTACGGTTCACGGTAGGCCTCGAGCACTTTCAGTTCACCGTGCTCCCCTTTGGCCTTACCAGTGCCCCCTCGGGTGTTCACGAAAGTGATGGCGGTGGTCGCAGCTCATCTGCGCCGGGCAGGGGTTTCAGTCTTCCCCTACCTCGACGACTGGCTGCTGAAGGCGGGCTCGTCCCAGGCAGTCGTCTCCCACCTCCAGACTACGGCCGAACTCCTGCACTCACTGGGGTTCTCCATCAATGTGCCGAAGTCGCATCTGGTTCCTTCTCCACAGCTCCTTTTCATCGGAGCAGTTCTGGACACGACGCAGTTTCGGGCCTATCCTCCCGAACGGCGAGTCCGGGATATTCAGGCTATGATTCCGATCTTTCAGCCTTTATCCTGGGTTTCGGTACGGATGACCCTGAGGCTGCTGGGCCTCATGGCCTCCTGCATCCTGCTGGTCGATCCTGCTGGTCGATCATGCCAGATGGCATATGCGGGCTCTGCAGTGGGACCTGAAGTTCCAGTGGGCGCAGCACCAGGGCAACCTGTCCGATCACGTCCAGATCTCGGTGGGGACTGCAAAACAGTTGCAGTGGTGGCCCTCGAACCGGCAATGGGTCATGGGCAGATCCCTCTCCCTTCCCCAGCCAGAGCACACAGTTGTGACGGACGCGTCCCTTCTGGGATGGGGCGGTCACATGGGAGAGGCGGAGATCAGAGGCCTCTGGTCTCCGGCGGAGTCCCGGCTCCATATCAACATTCTGGAGCTCCGGGCGATCCGACTTGCACTCAAGGCATTCCTTCCCTCTGTCAAAGGGAAGGTAGTGCAGGTGTTCACAGACAACACCACCGCCATGTGGTACTGCACCAAACAGGGCGGGGTGGGGTCGTGGACCCTCTGTCGGGAGGCTCTGCGCCTCTGGACTTGGCTGGAACATCAGGACATGTTCCTGATGGTTCAACACCTGGCAGGTTCCCTGAACGCCAGGGCGGACGAACTCAGCCGCAGGTGCATGATGGATCACGAATGGCGTCTTCACTTGGAAGTGGCGCAAGGACTCTTTCAACAATGGGGAGAGCCTTGGTTAGATCTATTCGCCACCGAAGAGAACGCGCAATGTCATCAGTTCTGCGCGTTGGAATTTCCAAGGCGGCACTCGCTCGGCGACGCTTTTCGTCGCGAGTGGAGTTGCGGTCTGTTGTACGCCTTTCCGCCTATACCACTTCTACCCAGAGTGTTGAAGAAGATTCGGCACGACCGGGCCCAAGTCATCCTTGTGGCTCCGGACTGGGCTCGAAGAGTTTGGTATCCCGAGCTACTCAGTATGAGCGTAGATCCCCCGATCCGTCTGCCTCTTCGGGAGGATCTTCTGTCGCAGCAGCAGGGGACGGTCCTCCACCCGAACCTGTCCAGTCTACACCTGCTTGTGTGGAGATTGAGCGGCGGCAGTTGATTCCTTTCGACTTGCCTCCCGAAGTTTGTGATGTGATTCTGGCAGCCAGGCGTCCCTCCACTAAGGTGGTTATACGCCTGCAGGTGGAACAAATTTGTGGCATGGTGCACAGCAAAGGCTGTGAATCCCCTTTCTGCCCCTCTTTCTGAGGTCCTTCTGTTCCTTCTTTCTCTGGCCCAACAGGGTTCTGCCCTGGGTACCATCAAGGGTTATCTTTGTGCTATCTCGGCCTTCCTCAGGCTCCCTGATCAGCCCTCCCTTTTCAAGTCCCCTGTTAACAGGTTCTTAAAAGGCATTACACACCTCTTCCCTCCTGTTCCGTTTGTAATGCCTCAATGGGACTTGAACTTGGTTCTTACCTTTTTAATGTGCGCTCCCTTTGAGCCTCTACATAACTGTCTTCTTCGTCTTCTGACTTTGAAGACAGCCTTTCTGGTGGCTATCACCTCCGCTCGGCGGGTGAGTGAGCTCCAGGCTCTATCATGCAAACCTCCCTTTCTGTCTGTCCATCCAGACAAGGTTGTTCTCAGGACGCGTCCGTCCTTCTTGCCAAAGGTGGTTACTGCCTTCCACATTGGGCAGACCATCACTTTGCCTACCTTCTTTCCGCATCCTTCCAGAGAGGAAGAGAGGCTCCACCGTCTGGACCCAAAACGTGCGCTCTCCTTCTATATCGACCGCACAAAACACTTCCGGGTGGATGTCCAGCTCTTTGTTGGCTACGTGGGCGCCAAAAAAGGTCGGGCGGTGCACAAACGAACCATCTCCCGCTGGGTTACCTTGTGCATCAAGACCTGCTATTCTTTGGCTAAGAAGGAGCCTCCTGTTGGGCTGCGTGCCCATTCCACCAGGGCAACGGCTGCTACCACGGCCTTGGGCCGCGATGTTCCGCTGCCGGTTATCTGTCAGGCAGCTACGTGGGCCTCGCTGCACACGTTTACAAAACATTACTGCCTTGACAGTCCGGTCCGGAGGGACGGCTTCTTTGGCCGTTCTGTCCTCCAGGACTTCCTTGTCTGATCTTTGTTCGCAGACCCACCACCAGGGTTGGTATTGCTGGGGTATCTATTCTAAGGTAAGGAATCTGTCACTAACGTGTCTCTTTCAGATGCACAAGTTACTAACTTGTGTAACGATATATCTGTAAGAGACAGTAGTTAGTGACAGATTCCTTACCGCCCCAACCATCCTCCCCGTTCTGCGAACTGATTTCTAGGGTTAAGGACATCCCTTTCAGGGCCCTAGTATTTTTCAGCCACCTAGGTCAGCTTCTTGCATGGCTCTGCGTTCCTGGCGCGGAAAGTCGTGTACAGAACTGACGCTCAGCGCGCAGGGGCGGCGTCTAAGTACTGCCCGCGACGTCATCCCGGCGATCACGACGCCGACGACTGACGCGGAGCCGCACGACGCCGCCTACCGACGCGCAAGGGTACTGCTACGCAGAAAACTTTCTTCAGCCTGACGCCTGGGGATATTCTAAGGTTAGGAATCTGTCACTAACTACTGTCTCTTACAGATATATTGTTACACAAGTTAGTAACTTGTGCTTTCGTGCTTCTAATGTGTCGTACAGCCTACAATCAGCTAGACGCAAGTCTTTGGCACGAGGAAAATCGCAAGACCCATCTAGAAGACGGTGACGTTTCTCTTCCGCCAGCCACCTCATCTCGACTTCAGCCTCTACAGTCCCATCTTTCTCCTTTTCTGAGCCAATGGCAAGCCATTACAAAGGACGAATGGGTGCTAGACATCATCTGTTTGGGCCACAGCCTGTAGTTTGTTCAGAAGCCTCTTCGGAATCTGCCCTCCAGGAGAATACATCGTCATCTTCCTTTGCTAAAGCAGGAAATCTCGATCTTGCTGGAAAAGGGGGCGATAGAAAAAGTTTCTTTCAGTCAAAGAGGATAAGGGTTCTATTCCAATTTCTTCCTCATAAAGAAAAAGTGTGGGAAATGGAGACAGGTCATGGACCTTAGACAGCTGAACGAATACATCAAGAAACAATCATTCAGAATGTTGTCCCTGCAAGACATTCTCCTGTTGGTGAACAAGGGAGATTTCTTAGCGTCCCTCGATCTCCTCGATGCATACTTCCACATTCCTATTCTGGTGAAACATTGCCAATTCCTGAGGTTCGAGGTGGCTGGGGATCACTGCCAGTTCAAGGTTCTGCCCTTTGGCGTTCGCACAGCTCCCAGTCTTCACAAAATGTATGGCTCCGGTAGCGGCTTTTCTGAGGAGGCAGGGCCATCAGGTTTATCCCTACCTGGACGACTGGCTGGTGAAAGGGCCTACGTTCCACTCTGCAAGAGTCTACATGGGCTTGTCAAAGGCTGTTCACATCTCTAGGCTTGCAACTCAACGAGGAGAAGTCATGCCTGATTCCAAGTCAGAAACGTATTTTTCTCGGAGCAATACTGGACCACAGGTAGATGAAGGCGTTTTCCACTTCAGAACGCAAGCACAAGATAATGCTCTCAGCAACCCTCCTGCACGCAAGAGAGTCCACTTCTGTAAAAGTGTTCAAATCTTTACTGGGGATGCTGTCATCCTGCATCCTACTAATTCTGAATTGTCGACTCCAAATGAGGCCTCTTCAAGAGCAGTTGGACAAGCAGTGGATTCAGGCGCAGGGCTCCTTCGAAGACATCATCCTTATTTCTCAGGCAATGAAACAGGTGCTGTCATGGTGGGAGAAGGAATGCAATATCTCTCCAGGCCTATCGTTCCAGGTGGCACAGCCCAGTTATGTAATGACCACGAATGCCTCAATGGACGGCTGGGGAGCGCATCTCCAGGAGTTACAAATCCATGGAAAATGGTCCGTTCAAGAAAAGCAATTACACATCAATCTCTTGGAATTGAGGGCTGTTTATCTAGGTCTGCAGGCGTTCCTTCAGAGAAATCAAGGCTCCTCTGTTCTGGTGAGATCAGACAACACCACAACGATGTTCTATCTAGCCAAACAAGGGGGCACCAGGTCTTTCACGTTATCGGACCGAGCCCAAGAAATTTGGAGATGGTTAATTCCGCACAAAATAACGTTGCAGATAGAGCATGTCCCAGGCGTGGACAACGAGAGGGCGGATTCTTTAAGCAGAACCAATTCCCAATGTCACGAATGGGAGTTAGATTGGAAGCAGCTGCGGAGAGTTTTCAAACTGAGGCACTCAAAATCTGGATCTCTTCGCAACAGCGAGCAACAAGAAATACGAAAGGTTTGCCAGCAGGTTTCCTCAGGCGAACTCTTGGGGAAACGCTCTGCAGATGCAGTGGACAGGAATGTTCGCATACACTTTCCCGCCGTTTCCTCTCATCCTAAGGGTGCTGAGCAAAATGAAGAAGGAACTATGTCATCTCATTCTCATCGCATCGGCATGGCCGAGGCAGTTTTGGTTCCCAGAGCTTCTTCTGCACTCAATCTCTCCGCACATTCTCTTTCGACCATGGCCAAACCTGCTGTCCATGGACAACGTTACCAAAGTATAGAGGGAGGTAGAGGCTAGGTTTAGCCTCCTGACAGTTACGTAGTTAGACAAAAATCGAGTATATCGAAGAAAACCTACCCTTAGGGAATTAGATAGGATACAGCAAGAATTCGTTGTAATCCCTTGTCTAGAAAAAATACTTTTTTTTTATAGAGACCCCTCACCCACCAGGGTTACCCCTAGGTGGCATGCTTCAGCATTGAGGTTCCTCTCAATCCTCTATGGATTGAGGCATGCTGCGACTTGCGAATTACATAGGAGCACTTTTTATTGTAGACTGTGTAGTGCAGTGAGTGATGTGGAATGGAAAGGGAAAGAAAATCTAAAAATACCTAACTAATTGGCCACTCTTTTATTCCCGCCCCTAGTTGGTATGGTTAAAAATCAGGGGTTGTTTACTGAGAAGAAACCTGACCTTAATGAGTCTGGTTATCTCCGTAATGTGTTTTTGTCAACCTGTTTCGAGCTGTTCCCCTAATAGCTCTTCATCAGGACTCCACGGGGTCCAGCCCCGTGTGTACCACTCCTAGTGAATCCTGTAATAAGGACACAAACCATGCACACCTAATGCGCACTGTATACATACGGTTCTAGTGATTAATCTGTGTCTGTAATTTGAAAGCAAAAAGATATATTAACAGAGACCTGTCAGCCGTGCTGGCAGGTCGCATTAGCATGATTGTGCATGCAACTTATCAAAATATCGCACCGTATATTGTGGGTGCTCATATGGTCTATCCTATGTGCTCATATAGTGTTTCATGAACATGCTACACACTGTAATGGGTGACACCACTCGTAAAATAAGACACCACGTGACAGTACAACATAAAACATAGATAAGATAATCCATGTGACTTACTTCTGTAGATGCTATATTATTGCATCATGGTCAAAGCAAGGGGTAGAGGGGCTTGTAGTCACACTCTCAAAAGGGGAAGGGGAAAAAAACAAGTCTATATATCATGTACTCTTGTTTGCTGCTTAACAAGTGGGTAGCGTACTCCATCTGTAGGCAAAAAGAAGCCCCGCCGCCACTTACTTCGTCAAAGCCGCCTCTGGTACAGTAACCAACTTTTCTCTGAGGACCGCATACTAACTGGTGCATGGTCCGTTTCCGTTTATAAAGCCCTTTCTTAACCATGCGGCGGGAAAAAAACGCCCTGTCATTCTGCTTAGTAGTACTAGACTGCTCGGTTAGTTCAAAATGGCCGCTGTTGCCGGAGTAGTGGCAGCGCCATGTTGGGAGAATTCCAATCCTGAAAAACATTGTTACTGGAAATGTATGAGGAAAGGAGTTGATATTAAAATGTGTCGCGTAATGCAGAATGGAATCATGCAATATGCATACAAAAACATTGGGAAATACACCGGAATAGTAATTTGCCGTTTCCCTGTCCAGAAAAACAAGTCCTACTCTGGGGTGATTAGATGTAATGGCTACTACCTAAGTGTGATATTACTTCAACCAGGCTACTCGCTAATAATGTAGAGCGGATGCTTTCCATGTATGATAGTTTTATTCTTATTACTGCATGCATGTACTCGTGGACACAGCGGTCAGTATTTTACTAAACACATTTCAACTAATGGTTGCTTCGTGGGTTCTTTTCTACTGCTGAGATGTCCCATTATCGGACCGATGTTCTCTGAAGGATCTCAACGATGCATTCCCGGTGAATAGTAACGCACCCTCATCACGCTCAGATGTACCATTGTTAGACAGATGTATATAAGAAGAATCTCTCAATACATTCCCATTGTTATCCTGTATTACTAATCGTATGTAAGCAGGGGGTCACTGTTTTAAAGTGTCTAGTCTTTTCAACACAATATGTAGGTGTGGGACTTTTTCATTGGTATTGTCAGATGGGTCTCGAACTGTTCTGTTCTCGTGTACTCTGAAAAACCAGAGTGTTACACCTAGTAATAGAGACACCTAAAGATGTCTCAACTAGTCTGTTGTGCATTCTCAATGTAAGAGGCCCCACGGGATATTGTCATTAAGTCCCACTGTGTCAGTCTGGAGTTTGTACACCCACCGCTGTTCTTTTTCCAAAAGTGTGTTCCAGATTATCACTATAACACAGGTGTTCAAGGACAACCCTCTTCAAATCATTGGGTGTGTGTTTCTGTTCCTTGTAATGTGAGGACATTTTTGTGGTGATGCGCTGACACCGGACGTTACTGCGGTGTTCGCACACTCTGGTGCTTACTTTTCTTGTGGTCATACCCACATAGTGTAGGTTGCAGGGGCAGGTGATGAGAGATACCACTCCTGCTGTATTACAGTTTAGCTTACGCAACTCCCAATTCATTCCATTATTGAAGGACACATTTTTGATGGCGGTAGTAAGATGGCAAACACTGCAATTCCCGCAGGGATAATGACCCGTAGGTGGTGTGCCTAGCATAGTTTGGTTCCTTTCTCTGTTGGTTCCTGATTTCGGGCACGTATGTACCAAAATGTCTCTCAAATTCCTCCCCCTTCTGTGGGAGAACATTGGTTTTGGGATGTTAAGTTGCCCACTGTTCAAAATACGCCAATGTTTTCCAATGATTTTGGTGACTCGATCAGAGGCTTTGTTAAAGGTAGTTATGCAGATTGGTCTCTTGTCTTCAACAGTGTTCTGTTTTTGGCGTGTTTCCAGCAGAGAATCTCTGTGATTGCTCACTGCTCACTTCTTTGCTTTAGACACCAACTTTTTTGGGTAGTTCCTTGCCAAAAGTTTGTCTGTCAGTTTCTCAGGCTTGCGTTCTGAAATCATGGACCTCTGTGCAGTTCCTCCTTAACCTAAAACTGTCCGAAGGGAAGATTGTTTTTTAAATCCCTAGGGTGAAAGCTATTGTATAGCAATAAGCAGTTCTTAGCAGTGGGTTTCTCATGTGTTGTTGTTTTTAGGGTGCCCTCCGCTGCAATAATGTTGAGGTCCAAGAACACCAGTTTAGATCTGCTCATGGTGTGAGTAAATTTAAGGAACGTATCCTGGAGATTCAGCCATGTTATGAACTCATCTGCTCTGTACTCGTCTCCTTCCCAAATCAGCAGAATGTCTTTTATATACCTTTCCAAAGTGTGATGTGTTGGAGATAAGGGTTGGTGTCTGCCAGGATTTTGTTTCTCTAGATGGTGTACGTATAATCCCGCCACACTAGGGGCGAAAGTACTGCCCATACTAGTTCCGTGTTGGCGGAACAAGGTATCTTCGAAGCGAAAGAAATTCGCTGTTAGAGCCCATTTGACGCATTCTAACACAAGGTGTCAAGGTGTGTGGTAGGTCCAGTTCCCTTCATACAGGACTTCTTCGATGATTTCTAAAGTCTCCTTGTGTGGGAGGCTTGTGTACTAACTTTCAACGTCCAACCCTATGAGAATGCTAGTTAGACGGTTGAACTGTAGGTCCTTTAGAAGACACAGGACTGCCTTAGTGTCCTTTAGGTATGTGTCTGTTTCTTGTATTAGAGGACGTAAGAAGGCGTCAGCAAATTTTGAAAGAGGTTCCAGTATCGAACCTATACCGGATACAATCGGTCGCCCTGGTGGGTTTTCCAAAGATTTGTGTATTTTAGGTATCGTGTAGAAATAGGGGGTCACCGGGTGTGTGTTAATCAGGAAATCCCCTTCTTTCTTAGTGATCCAATCATGTAGTGTCGCTTCAATGAAGAAACATACCACCTAGGGGCATCCCTGGTGGGTGAGGGGGTCTCTAAAAAAAAAAAAAAAAAAAAAAAAGTATTTTTTTCTAGACTAGGGATTGCAACGAATTCTTGCTGTATCCTATCTAATTCCCTAAGGGCAGGTTTTCTTCGATATACTCGATTTTTGTCTAACTAAGTCTATGGACAACGGCCAGATTGTTCATCCTCCGACAAAATCTGAGTTTTTCAGCTTGGAACCTCACGACTATGAATTTACAAATCTAGACATCGCTCCAGATTGCAAGTCCATCCTTCAGCGGGCCAGAGCTTCTTCCACTAATAGGGCATACGCTGCAAAATGGAAAAGATTTTGCTACTGGTGCGTAGAAAAGGACATACATCCTTTACTCTCGACCCCGGAGCAAGTATTGCCTTACCTACTTCATTTAGCAAAGTTAAAGTTGGCTCATTCATCAATCAAGGTACACCTAGGTGCAATTTCCAGGTTTCGCAGAAAACCATGGGAACTTGCGCAAATTATTAAAGAGTTTATGAGCGGCCTTTTCAGAGTTTTTCCTCCATTAATATGTCCAGCAGTTCCATGGGAATTAAACACGGTCCTGTCTCAATTGATGAAATCGCCCTTTGAGCCGATCCACAAAGCTGACTTAAAATGTTTAGTGGAAAACTGCTCTTACTGGCCCTCACTTCGGCTAGAAGAATCCGTGAGATTCAGGCTTTCACTGTGGCTGACTCTTTTCTACAATTCAAACAGGACAAGGTAATGTTGAGAACAAACCCTCACTTTATACCAAAGGTTCCAACATCTTTTCACTTAAACGAACCGGTCATGCTCACATCGTACTTTGGAAATCCTTCAACCTCTGCCGAAAGAGCGTTTCATTCTTTGGATGTAAAGCGATGCATCAAATTCTACATCCATAGAACAAAGACTTTCAGGAAATCGGAACAGCTCTTTGTGTCTTTTGCTTCTCCAAGGAAAGGTCAGGCCCTTTCTAGGAGCAGTATTGCACGTTGGATCTCTTCTGCAATTGTCTTCTGTCATCATAAAGCTGGAAAACCCCTGTCTGCAAAGGTGTCTGTACACTCCACAAGGAAGATGGCAGCCTCTACAGCCCTCTTTGCTGGGGTATCGCTTCCAGACATATGTAGAGCGGCAACATGGTCTAACGTGCATACGTTCACCAAGCACTATTGCCTGGATTCAGCATAGAAAACGGATGCCGCAGTGGGGCAAGCAGTTCTGAGACATCTGTTCACTTGAGGTACAGTCTATTTATATCTTTTACCTCTGTTTTACTTGGTTCATTTGATTTCACGGTTTTACATGTTTCTAGTTATTTATCTGGATTTAGTGATGCATATAGATCTATATATTTATATATGCTTTTAAATGGTATGTTCATTCTCTGTGCATACGAAGGTCTTCGCCTAGTCGCAACTATTAAATATATGGCACTGCTAACTACTCTGATACAAGCATGTGAATCTATGAAAGATTCAATACTGGAGAAAAAACAAGTTACTTACCTGTACACTGTGGTTCTCCAGTATTGATAGCTTTCATAGATTCACATGTGCCCCTCCCTCCTCCTCTTCTAGGCTTGCCTCTTCTTACCTCATGCTACTACTTACCATAGCACACTTGTGCGCAAAATCTGAGGTCTGGTGGCTCTGCTGGGGAGTTGAGGTCTAGCGCGCGTCTCTGATTGGTCGAAGTTTGGACCTACATAAAGATGCTGACGAATGTTAAAGTTTTTCTTTTCCTTATGTGGTTTCTAATGTACTTTTATAGTACTTTTCCTTCTACCGCTAGGCTCCCACCATGACGTGGAAGATACAAGCATGTCAATCTTTGAAAGATATCAATACTGGAGAACCACAGTGTACAGGTAAGTAACTTGTTTTTTCTTAACCTTTTGACTTCTGAGGACCCCCACTTAATTATTACTCGAACCCAGGGACCCCTACTGAATCGTTATTTAACTCCATGGACCCCTACGGAGTCATTACGGTGTAAGCATTTTCGATGATTTGAACCGCAAAACAACATACAAAATACAGAAACAAGCATTCATCAAACAAATTATAATTTAATTCGCTGACAAATATGCAAAAAAATTATTTCAAATGGAAGGTTGGCGCGTTTCTAAATTCGCTTAAGGCCACTCATCGTCCATACTGTATTCTTTTGGATTCACCTGCACAACCCCCACGAATCACTCGCAGGATTCTAACTAAATGTTTAGCCTCCAATTTCAAACTCCTTCACATTTACCAAACGTTTTAAATTTTTCAAATGTACACTTAATTTATATACATTTTATTCTGTTAATTTTAATTAATTTACTAAGCATTTGCGGACCCCCTGAGTAGGCTTCGTGGACCCCAGGGTCCCTGGACCACAGGTTAAGACCAACTGGTCTACTGTATAAATCTTGTGACAGTGAGGTCTGTGTGATCCTGGGGCATAACTTCACTGTGCTTGTATGAAGCGCGTAACTTTAAGTGCTATCTGAGCCAGTGAAATCTGTTTTCTTAACGGATAGTAAAATGTCTAAGAACCATGGGATCTACCTTTTGTCCAGTTCTCTGTTGCTCTAGAGCCATACTGAAAGAAAGTGCCTCTTTTGCATGGTTAGCCCCCACTTTATGCCTGGTTTTGGTGTAGTTATAACATGTAGAGCACAGGGACCCTGCCAACCTGGTGCCCTGTGCCATTGCTTCTTCCCTAAAACAACCCCCCCCTCCCAATTGGTACTTCTACCTCCTGCAAGTTTCTAGTAAATGGTACCTGGGTACCTAGGGCCTGAAAGCTGAAGAGAGCCCATTGGGAGCCCCCTTACTGGGACAATGCCACTGCCCTTGCAGCCTGCATGCCCTTGTTAGGGAGAAAATTACAGTCGACATGGCCCCCTCCCTGGGTGCCATGCCAGCTGGAAAACGACCTTTGCCACGACTCCGGAACAACGAGTTCCGGAGTCACGCAAGCCGAACAACGACCTGCCCGAACGACTCAACCTTAACCACGCATGTGCGTGGTTGAGGCTGATTCGGTCTAGTGTTCGGGCAGGGCGTAGTTCGGAGGAGTGTCGCACACCAATAGGTAAGAGGGGTTAGTTTTCAGGGGGTGGAGGGGTCGGGGTTAATAATTTTTTTGTAAACTTGTTTTTATTAGCATTTATAAGAAACCATAGTGCAGTTCTCAGCAGTACAATTAACCATATGTCGCAAAGTTATACAATATAGTTCCAATCTGGAGTCTTTGCCCATCATACAAGATCTAGTGTTGTCTGGACAGTTCCATTAGGGTAGCTTCAGGGACATTTCGTGGGGCAACAGACAGTGATAATAGCAAAAGACAGTACCTCATAGTTGGATCTCTCGTGCGGGCTTCATAGAACCACAGTGGCCATGAGACAGTAACCAGGTCGCCTAGGCACAAGGCTGGGTTTTACCTCATCCAAACTCTGTCCCAAGGATAGTCATTCCAGAGCTGTATGTGGGCGTTGCAAGCAGGGCTGAGAACTATATATCAATAATAAAAACCAATAAGGTAATAAAGGGAGAGGTAGAGAGTAGGGGGAGGAGAGAGGAGAGTGAGAGGTGTGGTGGGGGGGTGATGAGGGTGTGACGCTGCACGGGAGGCAACGCACAGGAGCGCAAGCGTTGCTGCAGTAAGGGCCGTGCGTCGTCTCCAATGTCATGTGGGATAGGGTCCGATGTAACTACGGCAGCCGGGATGTCCGGAGCTTCGGGTTCTAGGACTTGGTGAGCGCCTAGGGGTGTAGTTTAAGTGGGTCGAGCAGTGGGTTTCCAGAGGCTGTCTGGATCTGGGGGACAAACGTTCTCCTCAAAAAGGTATAGGACCCGCAACCTCGGTGGCTGCAGTCTAGCATGTCCCAATCGGCATAAGTAGTCTACCAGTGGTTTTGCAGCGTGAATCTTTCTGGATTCACTATGCTGTGCATTATTCCGCCATCTCGTGGTTGGGTCCGGATTCGTAGTCTGCTTTGTTTTTTTGTTGTTGGCCCAGGTGGGCGGCGATGCCCCACCATTTGGTGTCTTCGGTGACGTCGTCGCGCTTCCGGCGGAAGCTCCCACCCTTGGTAGCCATCTTCAGATTCTTTTTCCGCCGTGGGGTCTGGATCGTTGCCGAGAAGTTCCAGAAATTTTGGACGAAGAATCTCAAAGTCGAAATATCACCACAGAGGATGGATTCCTGAGACACCGGACGACGACACAAGTACCGGAGACAACAAGAAGGACGACGAGGTAGAAGGTCCACGACCGAAATCTCGACGCCTACAGAGAATGCGCTCACAGGGGGCTCCCTGAGCGCGGTTATGGACAAGACTCCGTTCAAGTTTTGCAAAAACTGCCACCACAAGTACACCCAAAAAGACCAGCACCCAGTCTGCAACCTCTGCTTGCCGCTCGACCACATCAGCGAAGACTGCAACGCGTGCTCGGCGTTCACCCCGAAGACCCTCCGGGTGAGAGAGAGACAGAGAAGGGCGAACTACAACATGCAGGGCCAGGGACCAGCACCATCGCTCCGAGACCTGGGCCTCTCGAGCGGAGAGGAAGACAACATCGCAGAGGGACCAGAGGACTGCGCTGTCGTCGAGGTCCATAAGAAAACGTCGAAGGAGGTAAGGGAGTCGTCGACCCCAAAACACCAAAGCGACGCTCTAAAGAGTGAAGCCAGAACACCTAGCGACACTCTTAGAAGTGTAGCAAAGTCCTCAAAGGGAGCGTTGCCGCCGAAACCCTCGACGAAAGCAACCGCATCCAAGGACAAGCAGCCGAGCGGATCCTTTGACAAGGACTCACAATCGGCGAAAGCCTCCGAAAAAACAAAGGCGTCGAAGGTCACCTCCGAAAAGGAAGCCTCTGCACCGAGAAAGGAAGGCCTGGCGTCTGTTTCGACGACCGCGACCGCAAAGAGAAGCGCTGCACCACTCGACGCCGAAAAGGCCCACGAGATGGCGAAAAAGAAGAGGAGGCTCGAGGCAGAGATGGCGAGCATCCTGCAACGGAAAAAAGACTTCGACGAGAAGATGAAGCAATACGCTATCCCATCGAAGCCAGCCCACGAGGCACTCGAGGAGTTCAAAGCCGAATACATCGAGCCCCCGAGAACACCCGAACCACTCGAAGACCAGGACGAAGAAGACTACTACTTCGAAGCCGAAGGCGAAGAAGAGATGCAGTCTTACCGGGACTCGGCGTCCTCGGAGGTACAAGACATAGACTGGCAAGACCTCGACGCAGAGTCACCAGAAGAAGGGGTAGACTCTTATCCCTCGAGGCCTTCGCCGCCAGACGACATCGGAGTCTACAATGAGGTCGTCCAGAAGGCTGCAAAGACATATGGGGTCGAAATGCAGGAGGAAAAAACAAAGGCAGGTTTCCTCTTCGAAACCCTGCTCCCTCAACAGACAAGGAGCCAATTCCTACCCATGTTGCCTGGCGTCCTCGACCAGGGAAGGGAGGCCTTCAGGGAACCGGCAGTCTGCAAGGCGGTTACACCTAGAAGCGAGAAGAAATATAAACATTCCACAAAAGACCCGGCGTACATCCAAGGGTCCGTACCAGCAGACTCCATTATCGCTGCAACGGCCAGAAAAAGGGCCGGTGTGCCCACCAACACAGGCCCACCTCCAGACAAGGAGAGCAAGCGATTAGACCTCACAGGACGAAAAGTGGAGAGGAACGCAGCCATACACTGGCGCATCGCCAACTCCAACGCCCTCATCAGCAGGCATGCATACCAGCATTGGGCAGAAATGAGTCAGCTCATTAAACACCTGCCAGAAGAACACAAACAAAGGGCTAATTACCTAGCGGAGGAAGGCAAGGCCATCGCTAACACTTGCCTAAAGTCAGCCTTGGACGCAGCAGAGAACTCCAGCAGGCAAATGATGATAGGGGTAACTGAGAGGAGACACGCATGGCTCAGGATCTCCGGCTTCAAGCCAGAAGTACAGAGCAACATCATCAACACACCTTTTGACGGTGAGAAACTGTTTGGAGCAACAGTCGACAACAAGTTAACTCAACTGAAGACGGACAACGAAACTGCAAGGTCCATGGGAGCGCTGCAGTTCAGGGGAATGAGAAGAGGAAACCCTCAAGGCGACCCAGTGGTAGAGGGGGCAATGCACCCACCACTTCACACCAATCCCCCAGCAAGGATACCAGGGGAACAACCAGGGCCAAAACCTGCAGGGACAACAGCAGCAGAATTGGCAGTACCAACCCAGAGGACGGTCCTTTCGAGGGCGTGGGTACGGACGGGGACAGGCCCGAAGAGGGGGCCAGCAGCCCACCTCAAAGTGACTCCAGACACAAACCAGACCCTCCCCAGTTAACACCAAGGGAGAGGAGAAGTCCACAAAAGGACAAAATAAGGAACACACACAGACAACAAATAACCACCGAGCATACAACACCGGTGGGAGGAAGAATAGGAAAATTCCTCACACAATGGAGGGAAATTACCACGGACAAGTGGATACTAAACACCATACAGCACGGGTACTGCATAGACCTCCAAAAACACCCGCCGGGGAAAAAACCAAGACACCGGACAATGCCCGCAAGAGAACTCGCCCTCCTCCGTCTAGAAGCAGAGGAGCTGCTACAAAAAAGAGCAATAGAACTAGTTCCAATAAACGAAAGGAACAAGGGAGTATACTCAACGTACTTCCTTGTGCCAAAGGTAGACGAAACACTAAGACCAATACTGGACCTCAGATTCCTGAACCAGTTCGTAAAAACTCAAATTCAAAATGACTTCACTTCAGGAAGTAATACCCCAAATCCAAGAAGGGGATTACATGGCCACCTTAGACTTGAAAGATGCATACCTGCACATACCCGTCAACCACAAACACAAACGTCTATTAAGATTCGTGATAGGCCACGACCACTACCAGTTCACAGTGCTGGCCTTCGGACTAAAGTCCGCACCAAGGGTGTTCACAAAATGCCTAGCAGCAGCTGCAGCGCACCTTCGGAGAAAGAGCATACATGTATACCCCTACCTCGACGACTGGCTTGTGAAAGCAGGATCATACAGACTCTGCAAGGATCACATCAAACAAGTCATACAAACACTGTCCACACTAGGTTTCTCAATACATTGGGAGAAATCGTCAACAGAACCTCAGCAGATCAAAATATTCTTAGGGGCACAAATAGACAGCACACAGTCCAAGGTGTTCCCCAGCGACAAGAGAACTATAGCGCTCCTGAGGGAAACACGTCATTACCGCAAGGGGGGCAAGTTCTGACAGTGAGGACGGTGAGCAGACTAATGGGAATGATGGCATCATGCATTCACCTTGTCCCACATATCAGACTGCACATGAGACCGTTCCAAGAATGGATACAGCAGCAGTGGTCACAAGCAACAGGGAGTTGGGAAGATCTAGTGGTTGTCACACACGCAGTGCAGCAAGAAATAGCGTGGTGGAAGGAAGAGAACATATTACAGGGGAAGCCATTCACACAGCCAACTCCAACAGTGACCATCACAACAGACGCCTCACAGCAGGGCTGGGGCGCGCACATGGACAGACTCCGCGTCAGGGGGCTGTGGTCACAACAAGATGCAGTGAAACACATCAACTTCCTAGAACTAAAAACTGTGTTCCTAGCCTTAAAAGCCTTTCAAAAGCAGCTTTACGGGCAGCGAGTGCTGATACAAACAGACAACACAACAACCATGTTCTACATCAACAAACAAGGTGGAACACAGTCAGCACCGCTATCAAGCCTGGCACAAGAGATCTGGAGATGGGCCATCCCTCTAAGGATAGACCTGCTGGCAATACACCTTCCAGGAATAGACAATGTAGAAGCAGACCGACTCAGCAGGCAGACGTCTGCATCCCACGAATGGGAACTCAACCAGCAGGATGGTGCAGCGGCTGTTCCAAAAGTGGGGAACACCACGGATAGACCTGTTTGCAACACTCCAGAATGCAAAATGCCAACATTACGCATCCAGACAACCGGACCAAAGGTCCCTAGGGAATGCGCTATGGATAAGTTGGTCGAACTAATTTGCATACGCTTTTCCCCCCCGATACCACTGTTACACAAGGTACTCAGCAAATGCAGGAGCAGCAGCATGACACTCATACTGGTGGCACCTCAGTGGGCCAGACAATCATGGTTCTCACAGATAATGGAAATGGCGCAGGAACCAGCACACAGGTTCAGCAGAAGGAAAGACCTCCTCACAATGCAACACGGAAAAGTGCTCCACCCAGAACCAGACAGCCTCAGCCTAGCAGCATGGCTCCTGAGGACCTAGAATTCGCACACCTCAAGCTACCTCCAAGCACCATGGCAGTACTCAGAGAAGCAAGGAGACCCACTACAAGAAAATGCTACATTGCAAAGTGCAAAAGGTTCTCGCAATGGTGCATTACAGAGGGACTGCAACGAAAAGTCACAAAGGAATCAACAGTACTACAATACTTAACGCACCTACTACAAAGCGGGCTCAGTTACTCGTCACTAAGGGTTCACTTAGCAGCCATAGTGGCCTACACCAGGGGAGAATCGGGGGGAAAAGCTTCTTCACCTCCCAAGTGGTCAAAAGATTCCTGGAAGGGGCTAAAAGAATAGCCCCCCCTAAAAGGATGCCAGCCCCAAGCTGGAACCTCAACTGTACTAACACAGTTGATGAAATCACCATTTGAACCCATACACAAGATCACACTGCACATGCTCACACTAAAAACGGCATTCTTAGTGGCTATCACGTCACTACGAAGAGTCAGTGAACTACAGGCTCTGACACTACAAGAGCCCTACTTGCAAATACACAAGGACAGAATTGTCATGAGGACGGACCCACACTTCCTGCCAAAGGTGGTGTCGCGGTTCCATATCAAACAATACAGATACCAAGTTTCTTCCAGAAACCTTCAACGCCCTCAGAAAAGGCGCTACACACGCTGGACGCCAGAAGGGCAGTGATGCACTACATAGAAAGGACGAAGTAATGCAGGAAAACAAAACAACTCTTCGTTTCCTTCGCAAGCAGTTTCTTGGGACGACCAGTAACAAAAAATACCATAGCACGATGCATTGCACAGGCAATACAACTCTGCCACAAGGAGGCAGGACAAGAATTACAAGGAGCCGCCCAGGCTCACTCAACAAGGAAGAAGGGAGCAACGGTTGCGTTCCTAGCGAACACACCTATACAAGACATTTGCCAAGCGGCAACATGGTCTTCCGTGCACACGTTCACCAAACACTACTGTGTTGATATCCAGATGAACAAAGAGGCACAAGTAGGACAGAAGGTCTTACAGCACATTTTCAGCAACCAATGCTCATCTTCCACCCAACCACCGCAATAACAAAACCGCTACTAAGTCTATGCACAGCATAGTGAATCCAGAAAGATTCACGCTGCAAAACGAATAGTTTCTTACCTGTCGGTGTAGTTTTGCAGCTTGAAGACTTTCTGGATTCACTAGCGATCCCACCCGCCTCCGCCAGGAAGATAACATAGGAGGTTAAGGGTACAACTAGACTACATACAGGGTTTAGAGGGATCAAAGAAAAATTGAAGGATAAAAAGTGAAAGACATAGACAACAAAAAACTGTAAGAGGAAAAGAAAAAAAAAAAATCCGAAGATGGCTACCAAGGGTGGGAGCTTCCACCGGAAGCGCGACGACGTCACCGAAGACACCAAATGGTGGGCGTCGCCGCCCACCTGGGCCAACAACAACAAAAAAACAAAAAAACCACAAAAACAAAGAAAAGACTACGAATCCGGACCCAACCACGAGATGGCGGAATAATGCACAGCATAGTGAATCCAGAAAGTCTTCAAGCTGCAAAACTACACCGACAGGTAAGAAACTATTCGTTTCCACAACTTTGTGAATTTGGTGTCCTGGAGCTGTTGGTGCATTGTGAGCAGCTCCATTGCCACTGTGTGCCACAGGCGGGTGAACCATACGTTGATCGAAGGCGTTTCTGCCTTTTTCCAATAGAAAGCAATGGTCTGCTTAGCAGCGCCAAGCATATGGAGACTGAGATGCCGATCACGGCGGGTCATGGTACGCAGGTTCACCGGCCGGAGGCCCGAACAATCGTGAGAGGGTTTTCAGGTAGTGGGTAGCCCAGTACCAGCTTAATATGGCTGAGAACTTCCTTCCAATAAGTGGTCAAGAGTGGGCACGTCCACCAAATGTGTATGAAATCTCCCAGGGCGTTAGTGCAGCGCCAACAAAGGGGCGAGTAGGCGGGGAACATTTTATGTAGCCTGTGAGGAGTATAGTACCATTGCGTCATTACCTTGTAGGCGGATTCCTGTTGGGGAATGCTACGGAAGGTCTTCAGGATGTCCCGCCAGAGGTGTTCCTATTGAGTGGGTGCAATATCAGTGCCATGGATTGACTGCCACCGCTGTTGATAAGGGTGGTGGTTGGGGTTTTTTGAATGCTGGAGAACTTGATATGTGCGAGATATTAATCCCCTAGAGTTATCAAATGTACGGACCAGCCGATCGAACGAGGTGAAAGGTCGAGTGGCCGCTTGCGATAGGGAGGACGCCTGTACCCAATGACTAAGTTGAATATATTGGAACCTCGCCCCCTCCGACAGCTGGAAGTCCCGCTTACACTGTTCGAAAGTTTAAATAATGTCCCCTGCGAAGAGGTCCCGAATTGTCCTACATCCCCCCTCCGTCCACTCTGAGAAGTAAGGCGGGTGGAGAGCCGGCGGGAAGTGAGGGTTGCGGGCCGGGGTTAATTTTAAGGGGGTGGAAGGGTTTGGGGTTAGTTTTAAGGGGGGGATGGGTTTGGGGTTAGTTTTTAGGGGGTGGGGGTTTGAGGTTAGTATTCAGAGGGTGGGTGGTTTGGGGTTGGTATTTAGGGGTTGGGGGTTAGTTTTTAGGGGGATGGGTGATGGTGTTTGTTTAGAGGGTGTGGGGGGGGATTAGTTTTTAGCGGGTGTGGGTGATCGTTTTTATTTTTAGGGTGGGGAAATTAGTTTTTAGGGGGCGGGGGCTTTGGGGGGGATCGGGGTAGTAGTTGGTAGGCATTTTTAACACGCATTCCTTTAACACGCAAAATCGTGGTAAAGGAATGCGTGGTAAAAAAAATCGTGGTTTAGACAAGGTCGTGGTAGCGCCCTCGTTGTTAGGGAAGTCTTGTTGTGGAACTTGTTGTTCCAACATACAACCATGCCAGCTAGCACTGCCTGACAGTATAGGGAAGTCACCCCTCTAGCAGGCCTCACAGCCCTAAGGCAGGGTGCACTATAATCCAGGTGAGGGCATATCTGCATGAGCAGATGTGCCCCTACAATATTGGGCACCATTTCCCAATATTGTAATTGCTAGTGAAGCCATAGAGAGTACCTGAGTGGGGAACTTGACAACTCGAGCACCATAATAGCTTCACTGAAACCAGGAGCGTTTGGTACCAAACTGCTCCTTTCAATAAATCCACACTGATGCCAGTGTGGGATTTATTGTACCATGTACCCAGAGGGCACCTCGGAGGTGCCCCCTGAATTCCTATCAACCCTAGTGTGATTTCTGACCGGCTGTAGGCAGCCACCACCAGACATGTTTCTGGACTTCTGGGTAGAGAGCCACTGCTCTCTGGGACCAGAAACGATGCACATTCTGGACAGAGGTGTCATGCCTTCTCCCCCAGGATGGGCCAGTGCTCAAAGAGGGACGCTTCAAGGGCCTGTCGCCTTTGTAATGTGACCTCCAGTCTCTTCTGCTACCAGCAGATGGTAGCCCCTGGTTTACACCCCCACTTTGGGCTGGAAAACTGACTGGAAAAACTCAAAAGAATGGGTGATGTGCAGTGCTTAATTTGTAAAATATGAAGTGCAGGTGCTCAAATGTTTGTCGGAGGCCACACCCACTTTTTTCTGGCTCCACCCACTCCCTCCACTGGATCCACCCCCTTACTCTATTAGTTCCACTCACATCTTCAACTGGCACTGCTAAAAGTCAGATGGCATCTGTGTAAAAACTGAGCCCTGTTAGCTGATTTTCTTTTTTAGGACTGGAGCCCTTGGGAGGACCTCACCAGCTCCATAGGCATGGCAGAGCAAGCTTGAGTCTGAAAGCGATCTCCGACAACCTTGCAGTTGCATTTAGGGGGGTCAGGCATTTTTATGCCCCACCCCTGCCCCCCGTGGCTACAGCGACCCTGTACACACACACATAGTGGCCGCACTTTATTACTGCCCTTCTCAAGCACTTATCAGGCACATTCCAACCGCCAGGGAGAGTCCAGGCACCCTTCAAAGCAGACGAGATTATAAGGTGTTCCGAGGGGCAGCCCCACCATGAGAGGTGTGGGGTGTAGCCTCTGTCCAGTCCTGCCACGTATCACGCATCAAGCGTTAGACTAACGCATTTCAGTGTGGTGCTCCGCATCACCACACTGAAATGCATTGTCACGCACATGCAGGTGTCCCGGCTGTCACTAAAAGCGCTGCAAACTAGTGTCAGTGTGGCAGCTGGCGGTGCGCCGCCCGTGGCCTGTGCGCGCTGCTCCTGTAGGCTTGGGGCGCTGGCAGTTTCACTACAATGTATTTATCATTTCGTATGGCGCTGCGTGGCTCTGAGAGTCACACAGCCTGATGTGTCTTTAGGTAGTAGTGCCCAATGGCTGCCAGAGCGGGGAGTTTGTAAGCAAGACGGGAGGCTACTGGCTTGCAGGCTGCGGCGCCGGCTGCAATTTTGGCACTCAGCTTTCAGTGCTGCCTGGTGCTCAAAATGGGCCTCCCGCGCCTCTGTGGCTGTAATATTAAGCTCTTATTATGGCCGGCAAATTCATTATTGCTAAGCCCAGAGAGAGAGTTGTCACGGAGTCATGAGACTGACTGTCTGTCACTGTGACCAGTTGCAGCGGCTAACAGGACAGACGGGTCGCAATAAAGACACCCGTCAGCCTGGACTTAAAGCAGGCGGCAAAGCGAAAAGGTTGCCGGTGGGGTGTGGCTCCCAGCCGTAGGCCTGCTGCCTTGCAGAGTCGCCGACGTCAGCAAAACTGCCTGCAGTGCTGCAAAACTCAAGACCAGTAAGTAGGTACCAGCCACTGCCACCCACCCGAGTGTATGTACTGTCAGTGTGTTAATAATAACATAAATTATTTCTTTCCAATGTTGCGAAACAAACTATTTTCATCGGATTACCTTTCTTTTAGGGCTCATTACGAACGCGCTAGAAACAATAGTTTCTTCCTACTACAAGCACAAACTTTTTTTTTTTTTTGTAGGGACTCTGTCAGACATTTTTTGTTGATTCACCTCATGCACTTTAGCCATTAACCCTTCGAAATAATCTGCTTGCTTCTTAAAGGCACCACGCAGATAACATCACTTTCTGCATTATCATTACACCCATGCCTTCCACTGCATGAAGTAGTATGACTGTTCTCAGTTTTTAGCTGCCTCCCGTTAGCGCACTTAGTCCAGTGACTTCTTAGACTTTCTCGTTGCTCAATGGAGTGTAATTTCGAATATTTATATGCTTCACTTGTCTTTATTGCTTGGTTTTGCTCACAAAAGAGTGTCACTTAAAGCACGATCGCGCCATGCTGGCTCTGAGCAGTGCACTAAGAAGAGCCGTGTAAGCACAGGTGTAAAAGTGACTTCCAATAAACCGTTACACCGGGCGTTAATTTTGCGCACATGAGTGTCACTCCTAGTCGTTGAAATGTCACTCATAATTTCACTGAAATTATGAAAATGTCACACAGCATTCTGAAACCTTGGCAGCTATGTCTGTCCTCCGGTTCAGTAAGGGAAAGAGCCCCACCCAGAGGGGTGCGGGGTGTAGCCACTGTTTTCCAGTTCTGTAAGGGGAAGCACAGCGGATGTATCGGCACTTCTCTCCAGTTACACCCATATTGTTATATTACAAGAAGGCGACTGGAAGCAAGAAACCATCTACGGGGCAGGGTGGGGCAATGCACGTGCTGCTTAAACAACCAGAGAGTGATGCCGGTGTTTTAATACTATAGGAGGAGGGCTCGAAATTGGACGCATGGTCAGTCATTGGGCACGTGTGCTGTGCAGCTTCGAGGAGTCCAGCACTCGGCCCTGCCGCCCATCTGTAGGACCACTCCCTCTGAGAGCCAATGCACCCGAGGCCTGCTGATTGCTGTCTTAAAAGATAGAAAACTGTCCAATCAAAATGAGCCCCCCCCATGTATGACATCTGGCTCCTCTTTTTAGATCTTGCGCCTAGCGTTGCAGTGCGTAGCACTGCTCGCGCAGCGCGAGACCTCTTGAATGGGCTTCAGAAAGCTAACCACACGCTCGTGCGTGTGGTTTTGCTTTGTGAAGCCCACATTGGCTGTAGCGTGCTTTTTTTTTCGTTTTTTTTTAAAATACCGGCACGCAATTGGGCGAAGGCGGGCGCATGTCCCGCTTTCGCTCCGCCATTCTCGCCCGTGTCTAGGACGCGCATCAGCGCGCGGCACAGACGGCAGGCTCCCTCGCCCCCTCCCGCTCCTCTGTGGTGCGCGCGCACCACTGGTCTTTTTTTTTTTTTTTTTAAAGTAGCGATCGCTTTCAGTGCCGCTTGTTTTAACAGCACTGAACAGATCAATTTTATTCCATTGCAGGATTGTAGTGATAAACAACAATATATATGAGCTTGGGTAAACAAATAATGTAACAAGTTCACAATCATCATCACCCGTAGTATTTTTGCTAAAAGAAAAATTCAAAGCGCTTGATTTTTCAACCTATTTTCTATAGAAATGGCAAAACATTATTTAGACCGAAATCTTCGGGCTACAGAAACCACAGGCCGTCTACAATGAAGCTGAGCCAGATAGTAGTCCGTTTTCTATTTCTCGACATCCTGGCTACTAAATCGTAGGACGAATAGAGCGTCATTTTGTGTATTGGCATTAGACTTGCCTGTGAAAGCAGCATTAAATCTTTTTGGTGTATCGAAATGAGGTTTCATTTACAAATAAATGTAGTTACTTTGTGTAAACAAGATCTCTAAATCTTAGTGTTACTAATACAAAAGATAGACTGACATGCATCCAACACATTATAGAGAAAACGTGAATATTGGTTTTAGGATAGTGTGTAGTAATTAAATTAGGAAAGATTATTTTCGAAAATGATGCACAATGTGTGTTAGATGGATCAAACTAACGTGCTCTTATTAAGAATATGCATCGTTCCAAGATGTCCGCTTTCTTTGCCTGGTCTGTGCACTGACTGAAGCCTTATGTTTATTGTTAATAATTGTATTAGTCACCGCGGTTTGATGAACATTGCGATATAGTTGTGAAATTGTGAAGAGCAGCCTCGCCCAAGTAACCCGAGCTGGATGGTGACGGGTACCACGTGCGGCTGGCCTGAAGGGTGGAGCCTGGGGAACAAAAAGGCTTGTCGTTTATGTACATCAGTACCCCTAACTCTGCCATTCTTCATGGCGAGTACAGACGGTGTCAAACGGTGTTTCAGTATGTGGGAGTACAGCGCTATGATGTTACACAAACCCTTTCGTGAGAAACGCATCGCATCCTGATATGTTGTTGAATACTGGGTTTTGTAGTCCTGTTTAATACTTTATAAAATAATAACTGCAAGTTGCAGAATTCAAATTAAGTAACTGAACTGAATGATCTCCTCGGGCATGGAACTGGGAAACTTGAGAGCTCTCGAAGTATTGACAGAAACATAACTGCCTACTTAACTTGTCCCTTCTTTGTGTGTTCATAACTACCAAATGGCCATATCTGTAAAAAGATATGTGTGACTCTATTAGCCATTCTAGGTGCCGTCAGCATTCTCAGTGTCTGGTGTTAAACTAGACTGTGGCTAAAAGACCGGGATTCGTAGTTGTTGTCAGAAATGACACAGGGCCACTTGCAGGCTGTAGTGTGACATATACAGGGATCCCAGGTCTTCCTGCGTCAGGCAAGAATAATCAAGTTTCCTTCATGAGAGGATGTGCTCTCATGGCTAGACTGCCGACTTTGGAGCTGGGAAACCAAGGTTCGAGCCTCGGGGGCGACTCCACACCCTGTGATTCTGGGCAAATCACGTAATCTCCCTGTGCCAACCAAAAAAAGCATTTGCAATGCAACAGGTCTCGCAGTTACGCAAGTTTGAGCTATTGGCATTGTAAATGGCTAGGCCTTTTATTTTAGTTTTGGTTTTTAAAACATAAATAGAAGACATTGTCATTGGCAATGGCTTAAACTCGTTTTAAAAATAGCCACGTGCTGTAAAATGTCCTGGGCAGAGCTGGGCAGAGATCACTTGCAGAACACGTTCTCTCTTATACTTCACAGTGCTGCCTATATGTAATCCATTTTTTAAAATTTTATTTTATCCTCTGCCTCTCTTATCTCACTCTTTAAAAGTGATGTTGATTAAAGCAAAGACTTATACCTTTATGGCCTAAGGCCTGATTTAGAGTTTGGTGGAGAGGGTCCTCCACTACAAACACTACCCTGTCTGCCAAACCGACAGTTCGGCGGGTCTATTTACAGTCAGACTGACGGACATGCTTCTGACAACTGTGCCCCTGCTGGTTTCACCTGCAGAAACCTTACACCGACTGACTTGGGACGTCATTCACCCTATTTAGAGCAGACAGTTTGATGTACTTTTTAGGTCGAGCATCAGCGTGCATGCACTGTCTGCAAGACCAGTGGTAATCACTATACCGACTGTAATCCTACCTGCTGCTTACCATAGCCTGATTGCAGTATCGCTCTTCTTTGCAGCCTCCTAATTGGTTCCCAACCCGATGATTCTCTTCCGTTTTCTTCCTGAGGAGCACCGCTCAACTACGGATTGATTTTCATTGATTTGGGGCTGTCCGCTTTTATTAGGAACTATTTCTTCGAACCCCCCTCCCATTCCCCCTGCCCTCCATTTTTCATTATTTAAATGTGTCGCAAATCACTTCCAGCTCGGTACACCACGCTGTCAAGGTGTCCGAGTCCCTGTGGAGCGCAAACAGTGCGTGATTTGGGGAATGGTGTTTGTGTGTGTGTATGTATATATATATATATATATATATATATATATATATATATATACCCCACTGTACCTTATGCTACTCTCCTCCTCACTTCCCTTCCTTGTGCCTCACGCCTACTCTTCTCACTATCCTTTCTCATGCCTCACGCTGCTGTTCTCCTCTCTCTCCTTCCTTGTGCCTCACGCTGCTCTTTTCCTCTCTCCTTTCTCATGCCTCACGCTGCTCTTTTGCTCTCTCCTTCCTTGTACCACCTGCTGATCTTCTCGCTCTTTTTCCTTGTACCTCCTGCTGCTCTTCTCGCTTTCCTTCCTTGTACCTCCTGCTGCTCTTTGTCTCGCTTTCCTTCTTTGTACCCCCTGCTGCTCTTCTCCTCGCTCTTTCCTTGTACCTCCTGCTGCTCTTCGTCCCGCTTTCCTTCCTTGTACCTCCTGCTGCTCTTCTCCTCGCTCTCCTTCCTTGTACCTCCTGCTGCTCTTCTCCTCGCTCTCCTTTCTTGTGCCTCACGCTGCTCTTCTCACTCTCCTTCCTTGTATCTCCTGCTGCTCTTCTCCTCGCTCTCCTTTCTTGTGCCTCACGCTGCTCTTCTCACTCTCCTTCCTTGTTCCTTACGTTACACTCCTCCTCATTCTCCGTCCTTGTGCCTCACGCTGCTCTTCTCACTCTCCTTCCTCGTGCCTCACGCTGCTGTTCCCCTTTCTCTCCGTCCTTGTGCCTCATGCTGCTCTTCTCCTCAATCTCCTTCTTTGTGCCTCACGCTGCTCTTTTTGTTCTAAATATCCTTCCTTGTGCCTCATGCTGCTCTCCTTCTCAATCTCCTTCCTTGTGCCTCATGCTGCTCTCCTCCTCACTCTCCTTCCTTGTGGCTCATGCTGCTCTCCTCCTCACTCTCCTTCCTTGTGCCTCACGCTGCTGTTCTCCTCTCTCCTTCCTTGTAACTCCTGCTGCTCTTCTCCTCGATCTCCTTCCTTGTAACTCCTGCTGCTCTTCTCCTAGCTCTCCTTCCTTGTACCTCCTGCTGCTCTTCTCCTCGCTCTCTTTCCTTGTACCTCCTGATGCTCTTCTCCTCGCTCTCCTTTCTTGTACCTCCTGCTGTTCTTATCCTCGATCTCCTTCCTTGTACCTCCTGCTACTGTTCTCCTTGCTCTCCTTCCTTGTACCTCCTGCTGATCTTCTCCTCGCTCTCTTTCCTTGTACCTCCTGCTGATCTTCTCCTCGCACTCCTTCCTTGTGCCTTACGCTACTCTCCTCCTCATTCTCCGTCCTTGTGCCACACGCTGCTCTTCTTACTCATTCCTCGTGCCTCACGCTGCTGTTCCCCTTTCTCTCCTTCCTTGTGCCTCATGCTGCTCTTCTCCTCAATCTCCTTCTTTGTGCCTCACGCTGCTCTTGTTCTCAATCTCCTTCCTTGTGCCTCACGCTGCTCTCCTCCTCACTCTCCTTCCTTGTGCCTCACGCTGTTCTCCTCCTCACTCACCTTCCTTGTGCCGCACACTGCTGTTCTCCTCTCTCCTTCCTTGTAACTCCTGCTGCTCTTCTCCTCGCTCTCCTTCCTTGTACCTCCTGCTGCTCTTCTCCTAGCTCTCCTTCCTTGTACCTCCTGCTGCTCTTCTCCTCGCTCTCCTTCCTTGTGCCTCCTGCTGCTCTTCTCCTCGCTCTCCTTCCTTGTACCTCCTGCTGCTCTTCTCCTTGCTCTCCTTTCTTGTACCTCCTGCTGTTCTTGTCCTCGCTCTCCTTCCTTGTACCTCCTGCTGCTCTTCTCCTTGCTCTCCTTCCTTGTACCTCCTGCTGCTCTTCTCCTCGCTCTCCTTCCTTGTACCTCGTGCTGCTCTTCTCCTCGCTCTCCTGCCTTGTACCTCCTGCTGCTCTACTTCTCACTCTCCATACTTGTGCCTCACACGGTTCTTTGCCTCACTCTCCTTCTTTGTATCTTTGGCTCATCTTCTCATCACTCTCCTTCCTTTTGCCTCACGCTGCTTTTTTCCTCCTCAATGTCCTTCCTGATGCCTCACTGTGCTCTTCTCCTCCCTCTCCACCCTTTTGCCTCACGCTGCTCTCCTCCCCACTCTCCTTCCTTGTGCCTCACACTACTTTTCTCCTCGCTCTCCTTACTTGTACCTCCTGCTGCTCTTCTCCTCACTCCTTACTTATGGTTCATACTGCTCCACAACTATCTCAATACAACACACATAATTCCACTGCACACCACATACATACAACTCCATAACACATAGGTAAAACACATTCCCATTTACAACGCCAAAAGCTCTAACTCAAATAAATGCGAGACCTATTGCATTTTCAATGCTTGTTATTTTACGCTAGCCTCGCATTGGCCTTTTAACTTTACTTAAACCTTACCCGGCAGGCCAGTACTGCGGCGCCAGCAGGGCAGGCCCGCCCTGCCCTATCGAGATACATAAAAGTGTACCGCTACGGCCAGCGGACGTGGCGGCTTCCGCGGCTACTACTAGGCCAGGCACTGGTCTGCATGGTCTGGCATTCAGTGAATCTGAATGAATCACATCCATGATGATCCTAATAACCGTATCTTATGGAGCCACCGGAGGTGAGCTGCCTCCCACCCTGCTGGTGATCTTGCAACCGGACCATCACGCTGCCCAAAAAAAAACAGGGTTGGTTTTGGCACGGTGACGGCATATTATTGGAATGGCATCGCTAGTTAGTTGGCTTAGCTTAGCTACTAGTACTAAAGTTAGTTAGTTTACAATTACTGCTTAACTTCTAATCTTACCGTTACTCGTGGTGGCCGGCCGGCAGGGACACACACTGGCTGCACTGCCTTTTCTTTAATTAGTACGATTAGGCGGCCTGGTGCTGCTAAGCTTGCTACCAGACCGTCAGTCCTGTACTGCTGGCTGCTGATCGATGCCTGCACAGGATGCCCAGCTCTGCCCTTACTCGTCGGTCGGGTCGGGGCCGGACTGACAAATGACGATGACTCGTGGGGAGCTGCGGTGGTTATGCTGGGGCGTGGCAACTGGTGGCAATCAAATGTGAAAAAAATCTGCGCGCGCACAGCCCCTATCCCATCAGAACCTCCAGCGCGGCCCGCCCAAATAAATCAGTGTGCGTGTGTTTTCTCCGCGGCCCGCCCACCGGCAAGTGACAACAGTTAACACTGCACTGACTGAACTAAGAAGGGCTGCGGCCCGCGGCCGCCATGTTCTACATATATTTATTAATTTATTAATATTCTCTTGGACTTGGGCTGCAGGCCAAGTGGTTAAGAGGTCTCACAGCCGCAACACTAAACGCCGTGACTCACACTCGGTATACGTGAAAAACACGCTGCGGGCCTGCGGCGGCTGCACAGAGTACATACAGTAAAGGTACATTTTAAAAAACATCAATGTGTGACGTGGGCAGCAGATGCGTAGACCCGGCCCTGATAATTATGTGCCGGCACAAATTAAGCACTGGTGATGTGCCCACCTCTGCCAACCCCACCCCCAAGGTGGTGGGAAGCGAGGTGAAGCACAACTTTCAGTCCCCTCCGTCTTGTAGATGGGGGACCCCTCCTATCATGGCTAGGTCTGTGCCCCCTCACATAGGAGGGCAGCATAATAGAGGGTGTAGTCACCCCAGGTAAGGTGTCCATTGGCCCTACCTGCTACTCCCCAGACCTGGACCTGAGATCTGCGATGACCTAAGAAGAGAGAAAACACCCTGCAGTAGAAGCCAGAAGAGCTACCTTGGCCCCAGCCCTACCGGCCTGTATCCAGCTTCGACAACCCTGCGGCCTGTCTTGCAATAACGACCTGGTTTTGCCTTCAATAAAGACTCCAATCTCCAAAGGACAGCAAACCTGTCCAGAAGAAACCGACTCCAAAGACTCCGGATCCAGGCGGTTCCGTGTCCCCAGCCCACTCTGCACCCGACGCCCACGGCCTGAGTCTGAGTGGCTCACCTGTGCAGTGAAGTCTCCCCGGCGAACCTGACCTAGTGTGCCAAGTTGGCTGACCTCTCCTGCCCTCCATGTCAGCACCTGCAGTGTGAATCCAGAGGCTCCTCCCGACCACGACCTGCTCCGGTCAGAAAATTCTGACATCCAAAGGCACCCCTGCACCCGAAGCCCCTGGGCCTTGGTGAGCTGAACAGATGGTGCCTCTATAACCCCTTACATCTCTATTTACCTCTACAGTTTGTCTTCCTCCTGCAACCTCCAATGCCACGCCTGCAGCCTCTTTTTCTGTCAAGATGACCCTCATTGAAAAGCATTGGACGCCCAACGTCGAATTTGCACCCTGCACCCGGCGGCCCCCTGTGCTGCTGGTGGTGCATGTTTGGTGCTGCTTTTTGGGCCCCCGTGCTTAACCTAACCACCAAACCTTGGCCCCTGCAACCGATCTACTTACCTGCAAGCAGTGTTGTTCCAGGCACCCCCTGTCTCCATTGGAAAACATTGGGTCGAACTCCGATTTTAACCTCTGCACCCATCCGCCCCTGTGCCTCTGGTGGTGCAGTTTTGGTACCTACCTGACCCCTGGCCCTTGCTGACTTTTGGCTCCGAAGACTGAAATTTTAAGTTCGATACTTACCTGTTTAACCGCAATATTGTTTTCCCCATAGGGTTACATTGGACAGTGTGAAAAAGTTTCTAAATGTCGATTTTTGAAAGTGAAAAGTATTTTAATTAAAAATGTACTTGCCTTATTACGAAGACCTGGGTCTTAAAAAATAAAAATAAAAATAAAAAGTGCAAGGTATAATTTTAGGAAAATTTGTCTGGATCTCCTTGAGTCGTGTCTATGCTTGATCACGTATGCAATAATTGTCTTACACAATTCTGTGTAAGGCCGAAGGCTGCTCGCCCACACTACTACTAATAGAGCACTTTGGGTTTTACATTCAGCCCTGTACACTTTTGGGGAAGCCCTGGACGCTGTGCAGGGTATTACCACCTACTGATATCATATACAGAGCCAGCTTCCTACACAGACGTATATTGAAATAAGGCTAAAACTCATGTATGGTGTTTGGAGTAAACAGGCGTATTCTGTGGTTATTCGAGCTACTGATTGTTCGATTTCATTATCCTCCTGGCTTCTCTACTGGTTCAAAAGTTGAATTGTAGATGGCGACACACAGGCCTTGTAAGTACGGGCAGGCAAAATTTCAGTTACACCAGCGTGATTCATGTAGTTTAAGAATCACACCACATTGCTTAATTGCACCAGAATTATAGTGCAGGACTGCAAAAGCAATGCGAACGACGAGAATGCAGTGTTTATAGTGCTATTTTTTTTTCATAGCGAAATGTCCTTGCGTCCAAAATGGATGTGCGCAGCCATTTCATGCAAAAATGTAGTGCTAAATGAAGGATTTGCTTCTTGTAGAATTTTGCATAATTTTCCAGAAATTTTCATAATTGCATGAAAACAAATTACACTAATTTTGCTCATCACTGGTAATAAGAACAGATGTACCGGAGACCTTTCTCAGTTTCTGTACTCGAGAGCCTAGGAGTGATGCTGTTTTGGTTTTGAGGAGGAAGTGCAAGTATTCTTTGGTGTGTAACTTCATTGACTCTGCAGGTTACAGTGCATGATCCAGGAGGTGAAGCCCCCACCGAAGGAAAATGGGATGGCGAATGGCCACACTGAGAACACACCTGGCGTTGCTATGGAGACCATCGTCATCAGTGACAGTGATGAGGAGCCAGATACCCCCAAAACCTCTGCTCAGAACGGGTGAGCTTCTTGCAAGCATGGTCCATGGAGCCTGCCTCCAGCTTTATTGTGATTCTTGTCCACCCAGAGGGTACACTCATCAGTTAGTGAATACGTGAGAAACATTGCATTTTAGGTTTAACCAGGCAGGAGGAAAAGAGCCCATCAAAGGTCTTTATGGAAGCAAAGGAGCCAATCACTTGTCTTTTGGGAGCGAAAAGAAGCTCATCACGGGCCTTCGGAGAGGATCAAAAGCCCATCACAGGTCTTCTGGTATGAAGCAGTCTACCCCAGGCTTATGGAGAAGGGAGAAAACAAACACAGACCTCTGGGGGGGGCGGGGGGGGGTTGGTGCGACAGGCCCATAACAAACATTTAAAGGGAGGTGTTGGGGAGGAATCCATCTCGGGCTTTCGGAAGGAAAGGAGTGCATCACTGGCTGGTAGTGGTGGAGGAAAATGGCTCCCTCCTGGCTAACTGGCTTTGCGACGTGTTACAGTAGGCAGAGCTCTTGCGTTTCCCAGATCCACACATGAGTAGCTCAGCCAATCCAGAATTTTATTTTGTATTTTGCTACTAATAGTTCTTTTTTTAATAATGGGATAAAGAAAACTACAAATCCCCAAATGCAAAGCAAATCAAACGATCTGGAAGCATACTCACGCATGCAGCTTGGAACCCTGAGAGCTCTGAAAAGGCTTGGTACGACTCTTGGCAGGTATTCTGGAAGGAGCTGAAAGGGCCTTGGCTCAGATTCGTGGTTGGGGCAATCTCGGGGGCATGAGGTGCAGTGGGGGAGAACTGGGAGCAGCTTGTTAACTAGAGTATTCCTCTGGTTACGCTGTAGGTGTTACCATGGTATGAGTTTGAGGTTTCAGGGCTTTCATTAGGGGAACTTCGCATACCGTCTATTAGATTTCAGTGTCTCTTAAATTAGACTGAAGGAGAAATAATCTTTCTTTGGTTACTCTGATCTTAAACACACCTACTCCCAGCATGGGCAGAGCAGCACTGTATGAAATTATTAAATTCTAGTGTTTTCTTTTCCAGGAAGCGACCCACTGCTATTGACCCTTCTTTGTTTAAGTACAAGGTAAAGCCGATTAAGCAGGAGCGGTACGAGTCTGTGACGGTGAAGGCGTGTCAGATCAGGTGAGCTCTGGGTTGGCACACTGTCCCCATGTGGGTGCCTATTGTCGAGGATCTGGGGAGGATTGGGTTGCCGTACTGTCTTCAAGTGTATATCTCAAATAGGGTGATTTTTAGAGAAGAGGGAGGTAAACGTGGCTGGTACGGTTGGCAAACCTTCGTCCTGAGGGCTTTTGAGGTGGTTGTTATTCTGGGAGGATGGAGTTAGGATGTGTGGGTAAGGGTCATCCTGAAGAGGACATTGAGATGGATACAGTTCGAGATAGAAGGTTCATCCACTGAAGGGGTGGCATCTATGCAGGGAAATCTTATTCATTGATTTTTTTTTTTTTTTTCTGAATTCATTTCTCTGCGCATGTACTTGTGCCTGGAACACTTTTTTAAACTTGCTTTTAAAGAAGAATGGAACGCTTCTGCATTAGTGTTAACATTTTTCTGGTCTGGTTTTGACTGAGCCCCTGTCAAATTGTCCTGTTGCAAATACTTTACATAGAGTGGGCTTTATATAGTCCACTTTCAGCCATTGGCTTTCTTCAGCCAGCCTATGTCAGCCATTAGCTTGAGTCTTCAGTCGAGTCTTGGCTCGCCCCAGTGAAATATTCATTTGTCGCTCCCAATACTATGGTCTGTTAGGATGCATCCTTTCACCTCCACTCGAGTGCTTGCATCAACTGCATGAACGACCACTCTGTTTCTGGTGCTAACGCATGAAGTGTCAGAATGTTAGCACATTTAAACCAGACATATTGGCTTCACCAGGGCATGTTTTCGATGTCAGTAATGCCAAGTCATCATGTACATTTGACTGAAAAGGCCACTCCATGAATTCTTTTTAGGCTGAAAAAATACAGGCGAAGTTGGTGCTGCTATGAGTAGATTTTTATTATGACTGCCACATTAAGGATTCTGGAGGCTGCACTGTCCCATTATGCACAGAAGAGTCAGACGTGCTTTTTTTCTCACAAAACAAGAATTTCAGAACCCTAGCTGTTACCAAGGATTTGAATTGACTGACAAATTAATTTCTCATGTTTTTTTCTGCATGTTCAACGTCCTACTGTGTTGCTGACCTTTAAGCTACATTTAGGTTGGTTAGCTTGTGTCTTCAAGTGTTGGTTCTTTATCTGGTGCCTAGAGAAGAAGGTAAACCTGTGAACCTGACATGAAAAGACTGTATTGCCTACTGTTCGTTATTTGGTTAAACATGGCCTTCAGTTTTCTTCAATCGTAAATGCCTTTTCCAAGCACCATATTCCTTAAAATATTGTGAACACAAAGAATCCTGAAAGCTCTTTAAGCTTTTCCTTGCAGTTAGGATACAATATCCTCATCCCTATTCCGACAGTATTGGTTGTGGCACTCTTTCAGACTTATGACTAGGGCAGATTCCATCACTTGCCCCTTTTTAGCGACTATCACTTCAGGCACGCTAGTTGCGAACTCTGTCCATGGACGACAGTGACCTAGTTTGTCACAGTAGTAAGGTATGAGACCTTGCATTCTTCATACCTAAGGTCCTTCTGGACTTTCATGTATTGTGTTGTAATTGCATTTATATAGCGCTTACTACCCCTGCCGAGGCGTTGAATCGCTTTTTCAGCGAGTAGCACGCTACTCTGGAACCCATAAAGGATTAGTGTTGAATTAGTATAGTGAAATATGAAAGTAATTTGAGTGGTGGATATGTTAGTCTGTTATTTGGATTCAGAAGGATATCGGAAGGATAGAAGGAAAGAGGTTTGCATTTATATAGCGCTTGCTACCCCTGATGGGGTGTTGAAGCGCTTTTTTGGCTTTTTTTGAAGTGACCAGTTTCCATACAGCCTGTCACATTGGTCTTGACAATATTTGGTAGAAAGATGTTTATTTTAGCTTGTATGGTATAGTCCTAAAATGTTTCATCGTACATGGCAGCTCTAAACTGCTCTTTATCAGCCATGGTGTTTGCACTGGCTTGGCTTCCCGTAAACAGACCATAGCTAGTGGCGTAGTTTGCTGCGTTGTTGTTTGCTACCAGATGGTTGACAAACTGTAATCTAGATAGCTTAGGCCCTATTTCACCAAGGGGAAGAAATTCACAGCTACTCATTATGAGGGCTAAATAGATTTCAAGCATTTACTGGACATAGATTTATACTTTTGCTAAAACATTATTCTATAGACTGCTGTCCGAATGCTCATCTTGATGTGCCAAACTCTCTAAAAAAACGTGTATCCATAATTACCGTGTTTCTGGTTTCCCACTTCTGGCTAAAAATTCAGATTTCCTGCCTTGTTCTGCCGTTCATGAATATATCCGAGAATTCTGTGATGGAAAAGAAAAGTGTATCCTAGTTCTCCGGCGCCTACATCCTGTGCTGACTAGACGTATAGTTTGTTTTTTTAGGTTTAATTAGATCGTTCCTCTTCTTGGCCTCCAGAAATTAACTGCCAGACTGAACCTAGTGTGCGAGTAATAGAATCCTTTAAGGGGTCGTGTCATAGTATAGCCTAAAAGTAATTCCCTGTTATATTTTTCACATTTTAAAATGCTTTTCTGGAGTGGTGTTTTATTAAGGATTTTTTTATGTGAAATTATTTGCAAAATTAAGTGTGTATATTTTCTCTACTTTTTATTAATTCAGAGAATATTCCATTATGGATAGGATACATGTAACTTGCTTTTCCTTCCTTAGTGGTGTCTCTGAGGTGGCTGGTGTTTGCTGAGGACAGTTAAATGTGTGGCTTTTGAGTACCAACCAATCATAAAACAGGTTTCTTGAGCTTTATTTCTTCAGTGTTTTGTGATCTGTAGGTATGTAATTCTTTTAATGTTTTAATTTCAATAGCCGGAAGCCCACATTGTTTTCCCGCGAGCGACTGAAGCTCTTCCTGAAGTTGCACTGCGAACTGCACAATGGAGTGCAAAGGCCAAAGGTAACTTTTTTATTGTTTGCACTGTGACTTGAGGGTCATTAGTCTTGGAATAATTAAACTTCACTGAAGCAGAGGGGACTAACCACTGTGCTACTCGGCTACTCCTTGACATCATTCACTCCATCATAGAGACCTATTCATTTCAGCGTTGTGCATTTTTCAAGTGCTCTTAGAGTTGAGGGAGTAGTTTTTCTCCTCCGTATAAGCAACATGATTTTAGTTTCCGGTATCCACTTTAAAAAGTTAGAGGCCATGCAAATTACTATAAATGGTGGAGGGCTTGGCTTGATCAAAGAGTGGCTGCTGAAATGAAAACTAGTGCAAGGGAGATAATGCATGTGGGACTCAATACGCAAGCTCCCAGGAAGAAGTGGGGAGCTTGGGGAAGACTGAGCACTGAGTGGATTCCGGTGTACATAAGAATGAAAACACCACAGGCGACCAGGACTGACTGCTAAAACTGAAATATTTCTTTGGGGCAGTTCTGTAGGAAGCTGGCTCTGTATATACTATACCAAATGAGGTATAGTGTGCACAGAGTCCAGTGGAACCCCAAAGGTAGGCAGAGGTAAAAGTATATAGCACCTTACTCTCTATTCGTGGTAGTGTGGGTGAGCAGTAAGGATTTATCAGAAGGTAGTGTTAAGCATTTGTTGTACACACTCAGGCAGCAAATGATGTCACGCACTCAAACACTGAACTCAGACCAATTTGTTTTTATCAAAAATATTATTTCGTTATTTTATTTTTAGAACCAATCCAAGCCTAGTGCATGTAAGTGAAATAATACTTTGCAAAATCTTATGCAGTGATTTACAGTTGAATGCAGGTTCAAATGCAGTTGGTTGAATTACAGGTAAGTCACCAGTTCGAAATTACTGTTCGAGGCATGTGAGCTGTAGATCACATGCTTTGCATAAGATCGCCATCTAGTGTTGGGTCCGGATGTTTGCACTTTGTTTTTCTTCGAAGAAGTCTTCCTAGTCACGAGGTAGGTGACTCCTCCCTTAAGTGATAGTGCGCATGGTCATCGACTCCATCTTCAGATTGTTTTTTTTCCGCCATCGGGTTCGGTTGTTACTCGCTGCGTTCCGTTTCGACACCGATCTTCGATTTCTCTCGGCACGTAGAACACTCACCCTCGACGGTATTGTTTCCGATCGCGTATTACATTCTTCGCGTATCGTGTTTGTTTAGAAAAAACCCTCTTTCGATCGGAGAGCTCGTGGTAGGCAGTCAGGCCTAACCGACTCGCAGTCGATGGAACGAACTCCCTTCAAATACTGCCCTTGGTGCCACGCGAAATACCAGGCCTCCGACTCACACAAAGTGTGCAACTTGTGTTTGACACGTGTAAGGCTTTCCGTTCCAAGAAAACGCTTTGCGACCGTTTGGCTCGACGACGCGGCATGCAGAGCCAACGTACGGGCTCCATTCCGGACCTCTTCGGACCTGAATTGGAAGAAGAAGCCGGAGATGCTATCGGGCCGAAGAGGAGCAGGATCCAATCTCCGTTTCGGAAGAGGGCTCCGACCAGGATGAGGACATCCCGCATGGACAACGTACTGTAAAGTACAGTTCCCTCTTCGCCCAGACTCCCAAGTCAACCAAAAAAGAAAGCTCCGGACCAACCCGCGCCCTCAGGGCCCGGTCTGCACTGAGATAATGCTTCCGAAGCCCCGCCTTCTGGCTCGGCTCCGAAGCCGTCCAAAAAGCCTTCCGGCTCCGAGAAGCCCCACTCCAAGTCAGGCACCGAGCCAAAGCCTTCGGGATCGAAGCACAAGACTGGCTCCGAACATCACTCTGCACCGAAAATACTTCGGATCCGAAGACATCAGCCCCATAGCAGTCGGCACCGAAAACTTCGGCGCCAAAACAGACTGATGCTCCAAAATCACTGAAAAAGCGTAGTTTCGAAGATCCGCTCGACAAACAGGACCCGTAACGAAAAGTGCTTTATATACATCCTAAAACTGGACATATTACCACCAAGGTGACTTTAAAAAGGAGAACTGATATTGAAGAGGAATATCACATTCCCTTGAAGAGAACTGTTGGAACAAATTCTTACCCTCCTTCTCTTCCAACACCACATTCCACATTCTCCTCAGTCTATACCTGTACCAGCTTCACTTGAGCACTCACCACCACATACACCTGACAACCAGGGTGATGGGGACAATGACGATATTAATGATGGTCAACCAGGACCTACAGATGACTGGGACGATTACAACGTTGACTCGCCCACAGACAATGACCCTGACCTATATCCTACTAAACCCTCTCCACCAGACGATAGTGTGGGTTATATTGAGTTGCTAAGCAGGGCTGCCAATTATCATGGAGTGCAGCTCCACAAAGAATCCCTTGAAGAGGATTTCCTTTTTGAGACACTCAGTAGTACGCAAAAAGCTACACATAAGTTACCCATGCTAAAAGGAATGATCAGGCCTGTTGATGACATATTTAAGGATCCTGTTGGGGCACATATCCTTACCCCTAGGGTGGATAAAAAATATAAGCCTGCACCATCTGATCCAGCTTATATAAAAGGACAAGTACCCTTGGATTCATTGGTAGTCTCCAACGCACATAAAAGGGCAAACTCCCAAACTACTGGAGATGCTCCACCCCCGATAAGGAATCAAAGCTCCTTGATGCCTCAGGGGGGGAAAAGGGTAGCCTCTCAGGCAGCTAACTTTTGGCGCATAGCTAACACGCAGGTGTTACTAGCAAGATACGACCGTGCACATTGGGATGAAATGGAACAACTTATGCAATTTCTACCCCAAGAACACAAAACTAAGTCGCAGGACTTAATACGTGAGGGACAACTAATTTCAAATAACCAAATCAGGTGTTCCCTAGATGCTGCTGACACATCTCCTAGAGCAGTGAACACTAGTGTCCTTTTGCGAAGGCATGCATGGCTGCGCATATCTGGTTTCAAACCTGAGGTGCAAACCTCTATATTAAACACACCCTTTGATAAAGAGCATCTCTTTGGGCCAGTAGTAGATTCTTCTCTGGAAAAGATGAAGAAGGATACGGAAGTGGCTAAGTCAATGGGAGCCCTTCAGTCTACACAAGGCCGTGGTTCCTTTCGGTGTTCCTTCTAACGGGCAGGGTCCAAAAATACTTCCTCGGAAACTGCATCTACTTACAAGGGCAATAATCAACCCTCCGGCTCTAAAAATTACTTCAGAGGGGGTTCTAGAGGAAACAATGGCAGAGGTAGAGGCTCCAATACACGCACCTCTCCCTCCAATACAAAGCAGTGACTTGCTCATACTCCCCCCCGGCCGCCCGACCATTTAACACCTATCGGGGAAAGACTGTCCCAATTTTTGGCAGTCCATAACAGACAAATGGGTTCTACAGATTATCCATTCTGGTTATTGCCTGGAGTTCATCAACACTCCTCCAAACATCCCTCCAAAGTCACACAAACTTTCGCCGGATCACATACACCTCCTCAAACAAGGGGTACAGTCACTACTGTTAAAAGGAGCTGTATAGTCCGTACCACTACAACACCAGGTGTCGGGCGTGTACTCCTTTTACTTCCTAATTCCCAAAAGGACGGCTCTCAGACCAATATTGGATCTCAGAGAACTACATTTTTACATAGTCAGACCATTTCCACATGGTTACACTTCAACAGGTACTACCACTTTTGCAAAAAGGCGACTTTGTCTACTCTAGACCTAAAGGACACCTACTTTCACATTCCAATCCACCCTGCTCATCGCAAATTTCTCAGGTTTGTGGTAGCAGGTCAACATTACCAATTCAAAGTACTCCCATTCGGAGTCACCACTGCCCCCAGAGTCTTCACAAAGTGTCTGACGGTAGTAGCTGCTCATCTCAGAAGACAAAGCATCCACGTCTTCCCATACTTGGACGATTGGCTCATCAAAGCCGCATTGTATCAACAATGCTTCAAACACACCTCCGTAACCTTTCAGTTACTTCACCAACTGGGGTTCACAGTCAATGTGTTAAAATCACATCTTCAGCCAGCCAAAACTACCTAGGAGCCACTTTAGATACTCAAAGGGCTCTGGCGTTTCCCAACGCTGCCAGAATTCGAAACATTCAAACGTTAGTTCTCCAGTTTCAAGCCAATCAATCCCTTCCGGCTCGAGTTTTTATGCAACTGCTGGGAATGATGGCATCTTGCATCATGATCGTTCCCCATGCCAGGCTGCACATGCTTCCACTTCAAGAATGCTTAGCCAGTCAGTGGAACCAGTCTCAAGGTCTATTAACCGATCTAGTGTTGGTAAGCGACCGTACTCATCGCTCTGCAGTGGTGGAACACACAATTTATCAAAAGGACGGCCGTTCATAGACCCGGTTCCACAGACGGTGTTAACAGCGGACGCGTCTCTTACTGGCTGGGGAGCTCATCTTCAGCAACGTGCAGGGCCTATGGAGCCAACAACAAAGGTTGCTCCATATCAATCATTTAGAGCTCATGGTAATCTTTCTAGCTCTCGAAGCCTTTAAAGATCACCTGTCTGGCAAAGCTGTCTTGGTTTGAACCGCCAACATGACAGCCATGTATTACATACAGAAACAGGGGGGGCACACACTCTCTCCAGCTGTCCCACTTAGCTCAAGACATCTGGAGGTGGGCTATTCACCACAATATCTATCTCCTAGCGGAACACCTCCCAGGAGTGAACAACCAGATTGCGGACCTCCTTAGCAGGCAGAGGTATCAAATACACGAATGGGAACTTCATCCTCAAGTTCTCCTTCCATACTTCCAAGCTTGGGGAGTCCCTCACATAGATCTGTTCGCAAAACCCCAAAACGCAAAATGCCAAAACTTCGCCTCCCAGGTACCCACACCCGTTATCCAAGGGCAATGCTCTATGGATGAACTGGTCAGGGATATTTGCTTACGCTTTTCCGCCTCTCCCACTCATTCCATTAGTGGATCGGAAACTCAGGCAAACGTCTCTCAAACTAATCCTGGTAGCTCCTACATGGGCACGTCAACCTTGGTTCTCAACCCTGTTGGAGCGCTCTCTCGTACCACATCAAAAATTACATTTAACTCCCAGTCTCCTTACACAGAGCCATGGAGAAATCAAACACCCAGATCCCAAACAACTGAACCTCGCGATCTGACTCCTGAAGTCCATAGAGTTTGGTTATCTGAACCTTCCACCAGACTGTATGAACATTATTAGAGAGGCCAGAAAGCCTACCACAAGGGCCTGCTACGCAGCCAAATGGAAGTGTAATCTATTGCAATAACAATATCAACCCTCTTGATGCTTCCGTACAGAACATACTCTGCTATCTATTATATTTGTAGCAGTCAGCATTGGCCTATACATCCATCAGACTGCATCTCGCTGCAATAGCAGCCTACCTTCAAAATAGGCAACATTTATCGTTATTTCGAGTGCCTGTAATCAAAGCATTTATGGAAGGACTAAAGAGTCATACCACCAAGACTTCCACCTGCCCCAGTGTGGAATCTTAACATAGTCCTCACAAGGTTAATGAGTCCACCATTTGAACCCATGCACAAATGCGAACTACAGTTCCTCACTTGGAAAACAGCTTTCCTCATTGCAATCACTTCATTGAGGAGAGTGGGTGAACTACAGGCATTAACCATAGAAGAACCCTTTTTCCAGTTACACAAAGATAAAGTAGTTCTTCGTACCAATCCCAAATTCCTACCTAAGGTAGTATCTGCATTTCACATCAATCAGTCTGTTGAATTACCTGTGTTCTTCCCTCAACCTGATTCTGTTGCAGAACGAGCTCTACACACATTAGATGTTAGGAGAGCTTTATTGTATTACACCGAAAGAACAAAATCATTTCGTAAAACCAAACAACTTTGTCGCTTTTGCACCACCTCACAAAGGCAATCCTATCTCCAAATCAGGTATTGCTAGGTGGATTGTTAAATGTATTCAGATTTGTTATGCAAAAGCCAAAAGAACTCTAACAGTCCCCCATAGAGCACATTCCACTCGCAAGCTGGGGACTACTATGGCTTTCTTAGGGAATATCCCTATTACTGATATCTGCAAAGCTGCAACATGGTCTACACCACACACATTCACCAAACACTATTGTGTAGATGTGTTAGCAAGACAACAAGCTAATGTGGGCCAAGCAGTACTTAAAACGTTATTCCAGACAACTCCACCAGTTACAGGATAGCCAATGGTTTGGGGAGACTGCTGTATAGTCTATGCAAAGCATGTGATCTACAGCTCACATGCCTCGAACGGAAAATGCTACTTACCCAGTATGCATCTGTTCTTGGCATGTAGAGCTGTAGAATCTCATGCACCCACCCACCTCCCCGGGTACCTGTAGCTGTTGTAGTTCTCTTTTTACTATACATATTTACGCATGGACATCTCTATTCTTTACTACTACTCCATTCTCTCACCCTCTGCGGAAAACAATCTAAAGATGGAGTCGATGACCATGCGCACTATCGCCTAAGGGAGGAGTCACATACCACGTGACTAGGAAGACTTCTTCGAAGAAAAACAAAGTGCAAACATCCGGACCCAACACTATATGGCGATCTTATGCAAAGCATGAGATTCTACAGCTCTACATGCCAAGAACAGATGCATACTGGGTAAGTAGCATTTTCCTTTCAATTATTTTACAGATTACTATGCACGCTACTTTTTAGATTACTTTTGCTAATCAGTGTGATATGCCTAAATATCACACTGAGACATTTCCTAGACAAAAGGTAAGTAGTTCACTTTTAGTACATTTGCAGTTTTTCAATGTTTCATACAAACCAACTCAAAACTTGGAAGAATTTTCAAGGAAAAACAGTACATGTAATCCTAAGGGGGAAATGAAGTTGACGGTTTGCAGATAAGTACTTATTTGTGGGAGTTGGTATTCTGGGGTTAGAACCAGGGTTGAGGATGCACTCTTAAACCACCCTCAGCTGCACTAGGGCAGCCGGGTGCAGAGTGCAGATGCCCAATGTTATCCAATGGGGGATAGGGGGCCTCTGGTTGGTGGCTGCTTATGAGCAGGCCACAAGGTTGTGGGAGCAAAGCTCCTGGTGTTAGGCTCAGGGAAAAGGGGGATCCGAGTTAGCACCCAAGGTACACTCTCAGCGGCACAGAGGCGGATGGGTGAAGGGTGCTGTTTTGGCATCGGGTGCCATGTTGATTTTAATGGGGATTCTCCGGTTGCAACAAACACTGCAGGCTCGGGGGGCGAAGATCTTCTGGAGGTGACCACCGGTTGGAGAGGTAAGTTGGGATGCTTGGGGATGTTGGGACACTGTCGGTTAGGCCACCCAAGCCTGTAGGACGCCTGGTGCGTCTTTAGACGTTGGGTTTTCTTACCAGCTGCGGTCGGGGGGGGGGGGATCCTCCAGAAGGGGGCTGCAGGCGTCGATCGGAGATTCGAGGCAGGTCAGAGATCACCAGATCTCAGGTCAGGGTCGCCGGGGAGACCTCAAGTGGTGTTGGACCACTCTAACTCGGGCTGTAGGCGACGGGTGCAGAGTGGTGCAGACTCAGGGTTTTGGCTGGGGCCAGGGTCTGTTTGGTGAGCAAATCCGGTGCTCACGGGAGACAGTCTTTAGGTTGGAAGACAGGTCAGGTCCTTCGTGTTCTTGAAGCTGCTGGCTGCAGGACACACCGGGATTTCGCTGGAGCAGGTTCGAGGTGGTGACAGGCCGGTAGGGCTGGGGCCAAGTCAGTGGGCGTCATCCTCCTCTTAGCTAAGGCACAGCTTCTTCGGTCCTTCTTCTTTTCTTCTTGGTCTGTTCTTGTCTGAGGAGGCAAGGTTCAGGGGTGCCCCTAAATACTAGATTTAGGGGCATTACAGGTAAGTAAAAGGTGGGGACCAATGGGTCCCTTCCTTGGGGTGGGTACGCCCCCTATTATGCCACCCTCCAATGGGAGGGGGCCATATGCCTCACTCTGTTTCGCTGGGTCCCCCCCCCATCTGCAAGATGGTCGGGACTGAGAGTTGTGCTTCACCTTGCCTCCCCCCACCTGAGGGGTGGGGTTGGCAAAGGTGGGCACACCTCCCTCCCTCACTTGGTTTTCCTGCCGATTCTCCTGCCCATAGTGGGGGTCAGAATCGGTGGTGGCCAGTTTCTGGAAGCAGCAAAGGCCTGGGGAAGCTCACAAAAGGCGGCAAGCATTTGAAGCATCCCCTTCGTGGACCCTGCCCATCCTGGGGGAGGAGGCTTTGCACCTTATTCTAGGATGTGCTTTGCTTCCAACCCCCGAGAGCAGCAGGCTCTCGACCCAGGGCCCAGAAACATGTCTGGTGGTGGCAGCTGAAAGCAGCCACTCAGACTGGACCCTAGTGGTAGGTCGTTTTTCAGGGGGCATCTCTAAGATGGCCTCTGTGCATTTTTCATTAAATCCCACGCTGGCATCAGTGTGGGTTTAATGTGCTGAGAAGTTTGATACCAAACTTCTCAGTGTAGCCATTATGGTGCTGTGGAGTTCGTAATGGCAAACTTCCAGCACCATATACTCTTAATGGCAGCACTGCACTTACAATGTCTAAGAATGGACTTAGACACTGTAGGGGTACAGGGCTCATGCACCTGTACCCTCACCACTGGTATAGTGCACCCAGCTGGAGGGGTGACTGATCTATGCCAGGGCAGTGGGTTGTAGGCATGGCACACGGATGTGTGCCATGTCGACTCTTCACTTTGTTCTGCACCAAAACACGCAGCCGGCAAAGGCAGTGTGTGAGTGTAATGGTACAGGGCCTCTAAGGGTGGCACAATAAGTGCTATAGCCCTTAGAGGTCTTCCATGGTCACTGTGCCCTGGGTACCTGTGGTACCATTTGCAGGGGATGACTTGTGCACAGAGATGCCAATTGGGTTTTGTTTTCAATGCAGTTTTAGGGAAAGAACATAGGCCATGGGTACCTGATTGGCAGGAGCCCAGGGCATACTCAAAGTACATCAGCAGTTAAGCAAAAAGTGGGGGCAACCATGCAGAAAGAGGGCACTTTCTCACATAGCCAAGATGATACAGCAGACCTACACTGATTAAAAGGTTTGAAGGGTACGTACCCAACTGGTCCAAGGTAATAGTGTATAATTAATACGGTTGAGAATGAAAGATGTTCTCCATATTGCCAAAGGACGAATATAGATATTAAAAGATGTTGGGCTTTGGACTGACCTCTGAGGCACGCCTTGATACAGAGACTTGAACTTTTTAAAAAATATTATTTTATTTATTTTAACGTATACCATACAGTGCAACATCAGCAGGCTGCCAGCCTATCATTTCAATGGAGAAAAAAAAAAAAAAAAAAACACCATATTTAAGCCATTACATAACTATATGGCATCAACATGGAGTAATAGTGACAGTTGTTTCGGAGGTTCTTCGATAAAGTATAGGGTATGGGAAGGTGCATGGTGAGATCGTGGGTCCTGGTCTACGTGTAGCATGTTGTATATGGGGAGGCACTCTATTGAGCCGATGCTTTGTGATCTAGGGTTCGGAGGTAGTCCCGCAGGGGTTGCCAAATATCTATGGGGTGAGACGGAGGGTGAAGAGTGGCATAGTCCTTGCTAAGGCCATCGCAATGTCATGCTACTGAGCCAGGCAGCAGGAGTGGCAGCTGCTGCAGAGCCCCATTGAATTGCAGTTGTGCGTTTTGCCAATAGAAAGGCCATGGAGGGGAGTCTGCGCGTTGACCGGGGGAGTTTACTGTGTACCCCAGTAAAGCCACCATGGGATCTGGTTGTAGCGGGACTTCTAACATTTTCATGACGTGTGAAACCGATATCCAGTAGGCGGATATGATGGGGCATGTCCATGTGAGGTGTACGTAGTCTGCCCTTTGGGCAATGCATTTGAGGCAGCAGTCTGATTTATCGGGGTCAAATGTAACTATGTTCTTGGGGGTGAGGTATGCATGGTGTAAGAATTTAAATTGTAACAGTTTGTGTCTATGGTTGAGTACACCTTTTGGATCTGGGAGTAGCAGTAGGACCAAATCGCATCAGTAATGGGGTCGTCAAGGTCCCGGGCCCATACCTCCCGCACCCTAGCAGTAGTGTCCGGCTTCATGGCTAAGCATGCACGGTATAGCCTGGAGACAATATGGTTACCTTCAGTTTCTGATATTACCAGTGTCAATGGTGGAAAGTCCTCTGGGGTAGAGGGTAGGTGGGGGAACACAGAGCGTAGTGTGTTATGGAGTCGCTGGAAGATAAATCAGTGCATATATGGTGTGTTGCTCATATCTGGGTCTGTGGTGGTTTGGAGGGCATGGCCATCGGGTAACAAGTCACCGATGGTGCGTGGATTGTAATGACCCAGCATACGATTTACTAATTTTTCCCGCATTATTGGGAGCCACGTGTTATGATGTGAAATGGAAGAGCTGGCGAGTAGGGGAGGCCGCCTCCTAGTAGTCGATGCTGCCTCTTCCATCCCCAGCAGATCGTGGACACTGTCTGAATGTCGGTGGCGTCCAACTGTATGCCCTTTGGCAGTATTACTGAATGTGGGAGACCTTGTAGTTGGTCAAGTTCCAGCTTCAAGTAGGTGATGCAGGCGTCTGGGTGGTACCATCTGTGGGAGTATTGGCACTGGGCTGCCAGAAAGTATAGATGAAAGTCAGGCACTCCCAAGCCTCCTTGTTCGTATGGAAGTGTTAAGTTATCCCAGCGGATACACTGTCGACCTCCAGCCCAGATCAGCCGTAGGACAAAGCCGCTTAGCGATTTAAAAAAAAAAAAAAAAGGTTTTGCGAGTGCGGAATTGGAATGTTGAGGTAGAGGGAGCACTGTCGTCTTAATAATGGCCACTCAGCCAGCTATGGACAGTGTCAGCTTAATCCAACGTTCAATCTGTATTTCAAGATCTGCCATTGCGGGTCTGTAGTTCATTTGTAATACCTGGCTCTTATCATGGTGGATTTGGTGCCTTCCGTCGTCCACTTGAGGGGGTGGGCTGACGGAACAGGCCGGGTGGAATCAGTTAGGGGAAAGCTCTGATTTGGTCCAATTCACCCAGAGCCCGGAAAGGTCTCCAAACCACACTGTCTCTTGCATAAGTGGACAGAGGTTTTCCGATGGGTGCTGAACAAAAAGGAGAATGTCTGCGTATAATTAAAGAAGTGAGGGGCCCCGATGGAAATGCGGGTCAGAGATTTAAACTCTGACACGAAAGGCATTCGGTAGACTGCCTGAGACCTATTCTCCAAACAGGATTTATAGGATTGGAGTGCCTTCCCGTTGATGCCTATCTCTCGCAGTCTGGATGTAGTAGGATTGTCTATCAATCAGGTTACTTTTAAAGCGCAACTACTCAACCCGTACGGGTGCGTTGCGGTATTCTAGTCTGCTGCTGATGAGCGCGTGGGTGACCGTCTTTCTGGATTTGGTGGGGATCCACTTGAAGATCTTTTGGATGTGGAGTTGCGTGTGGAAGCAGGATGATGAGACTGTGTTGATCTAACTGTTCATGGTGAGCGAGGAGTCCAGGATGATGCCAAGATTTTGTGCGTGGGCTGTAGGTGTGTGGGGGTTGTTCCAAGTGCTGCGGGCCACCAGGAGACGTACCAGGTGGAGGGGGTGGAGCCCATGATGAGGACTTCCGTCTTCTCTGAGTTGAGCTTGAGGCAGCTGTTCATCTAGGTGGCAACAGCCTTAATCCTGTCGTGGTAGTTGGTTTTGGTGACTGTGGGTTCATTGGTGAGGGAGAGAATCAGCTGGGTGTCTGCGTAGGAGACTGAGTTGGTGGTTACTGACTATTTCTGCAAGCGGGGCCATGTAGATGTTTAAGAGAGTGGGGCTCAGGGAGGAGCCCTTAGGCACACTGCAGCTGATCTCTGTGGGTTCGTGGAGGAACGGTGGTAGTCTGACTCTGTGTTCGGCCGGTGAGGAAGGAGCGAATCCATTCCATAGCTTTGTCGCAGATGCCGGTGTCCTGGAGTCTTGCACATCGGGTGCGGTGAAAGACTATCGAAGGCGGGTGAGAGGTCCAGGAGGATGAAGGCTGCAGTTCCTCCTCGAGGAGGGCACGGACGTAGTCTGTGGCGCTGGAGGGCGAGGATGTCATCTGTGGCGATGAGGAGGGCGGTCTCAGTGCTGTGGTTGCTTCAGGACTTGGATTGTGGAGGTCCAGGATGTGATTTGCTTCGATGAACTCCGAGTGAACGGTGTTGATAGCCTTCCCTATGATCTAGGAAGGGGAGAAGAGAGATGGGTCTGAAGTTCTTGAGGTCTGTCGGGTTGGCAGAGGGTTTCTTCAGCAAGGGGTTGATCTCTGCGTTTTTTCAGTCTTCGGAAAGGTGGCGGTGGTGATGGAGCAGTTGATGGTGAGGCAGAGTTCAGGGAAGATGGTGGTGCCGGCTCTGTTAAAGATGTGGTGCGGGCAGGGGTCCGAGGGTGCTCTGGAATGGATACTCTTCATGATCTTGAGGGTGTTGCCTGTGGTGCGGGTAGTCCACCTGAGGAGGGTCTGCTGGGGTCCGGTGTCATAGGGTGTGGTGGTTGCGGGTGGGGTGGGAGGGTCCTGGGTATCCAGGCTGTTGAAGCTGTCTTATATTTCCTTAATCTTGTGGTGGAAGAAGGTGCCTAGGTTGTTGCAGAGGTCTTGGGAGAGAGGGATGTCTACTATTTCTGTGCTGGGTTTGGCAAATTTTTTGACCAGGCCGAAGAGTTCTTTACTGTTGAGTGCGCTGGCATTAATCCTTTCTTGTAGGGCCTGTTTCTTTGATGTTCTAATGAGGCGGTGGTGTGCGGTGATGACCGTTTTGAAGGATGAGTGGTCTTCTGGGGTTTTGCTGCTCCTCATTCTCTTCTCGAGCTGTCTACAGGTACGCCTGGACTGATGAAGGGCGGAAGAGAACCAGCTGGCTTTCTTGGTGTCGCTTGACTGAGGCTTTCTACAGGTCAGCCAGGGTGTCAGTGCAGTTGGAGATCCATCGGTGGAGGTACGGTATTGAGGGCTGCAGACCGGGTACGGTATTGAGTGCTGCAGACCGGTCCAGCAGCACAAGTGCTGCTGGCTTTGCCCTGCAAACAGCAATCTTAAATCAGCAACCACAGACTGCAGAGCAGCCTATGCTGTGGAGTGGTCAGAATACAGACTGAGCACGATCCAAGATCTAATTTTGATCTATGAATACTGACAGGTGGTGTTTGACATGTTTATCAAAATCATGATTGCAACAGGGAGCAAAGATATGGGTCGCGTATCAGAGTTGAGGCGTCAGCTTTTAACATTTTTTTATTTATTTAAATAATGGGACAATTAAGCAGTTTTTCTCTCACTCTGGAGGAACACAACACTTGTTAGGGAACCAATGTACTCCTGAAGCTGTTAGATTATAAACTGCTACCAGGGAAGCCCAGAGCTAGAGTAAACACTGCTACTGCAGCGTGACTGCAAAATATTCCTTTAACGGATACATGTAAGGCAGCCACTTGAAAGCCAGTCCACACTTTTACAATAGACTATTGTCTGGACTCTGATACTAGAGCTGACTGTAGTGTAGGCCAAGCTGATCTGAGAAGCCTTTTTGGACAATGATGCAGCTGCATTACGTTCTGTTCTTATTACTTTTGAAGTCTTTAATGTGCTGTATGGCCAAGAAACGTTAAGGAGCAGATTGTTGAAGTTTGCTACTCTATTGTAATGTTTATAACTGTGAGAAAATGGGGTTCTGTTGGAGTACCCCCCACACTGTTTGCCTGGCTTTTGATGCAACTTCAACTGTAGAGTACTGGGTCCCTTCTGTCCAGCTTCCTAGTACCAGTGTTCTTGCCCTCAAAGCATGTCCACAATTGGTACTTCTGCCCCCCCCCCACCCCCACCTGTAAGTCCCTGGTAAGTGGTACCCTGGGTACCTAGGACCTGGTGGCTGAAGGTCTCCTAGGACCCCCTCATACCAGTGGCCCTGTGAGGGGAAACAAATGACCAAGTCGACATGGCACACTGCCAGTGTGCAATGCCAGCTAGCACTGCCTGAGATATAGGTAAGTCACCCCTCTAGCAGGCCTTACCAGCCCTGAGGCAAGGTGCATTATATCCCAGGTGTGGGCATATCTGCATGAGCAGGTATGCCCCTACAGTATTAGGGTCTATTCCTTAATATTGTAAGTGCCATGGAAGCTATAGACAGGTCATTGGCTGGGAACTCGAATTCCACAGCACCATAATTGCTTCACTGAACACAGAAGTGTTTGGTACCAAACAGTTCCTTGTGATAAATCAACACTAGTGCCAGTGTGACATTTATTAAAACATGTACTCGGCGGGCACCTCGGAGGTGGCCCCTGAAAATCTACCGACCCTGGTGTGGGCACTGACTGGCTTTAGGCAGCATGCCACACAGACATGTTTTTGGACCCCTGGGTGGAGAGTCTCTGCTCTGTGGGACCAGAAACAATGTACCTCCTGGGCAGAGGTGTCAAACCTCTGTCCCCAGGATGGGCCAGTGCTCGACGAGGGAAGCTTCAAATGCCTGCTATCTTTGTAATGCGACCCCCCCAGCCTCTGCTGCTAGCAGAAGATGGCATCCCCTGGTTTACACCCCCACTTCGGGTGGGAAAACCAGTGGGAAAACTCAGGAGAATTGGAGGTGTGCCCACCTCTGCCAACTCCACCCCTAAGGTGGGGGAGGCGAGGTGGTACATTTTTCAGTCCCTGACATCTTGAAGATGGGGAGGCCCCTCCAATCAGGGCTAGGTTTGTTCCCCCTCCCCCGGGACGGTGGCTTAATAGAGGGTGGAGTCACCCCAGGTAAGGTGCCCATTGGCCCTACCTAATACTCTCCTAAAACACCTCTTAAATTTCATATTCAGTGACTCCCCCAGACCTAGAAACTAGATCTGCGACGATCTAAGAAGAAATCCCTACAGAGAACACTGAAGATGACGACTGCCTTGGCGCGGCCATACTGGCCCATCTCCAGCGAACCTGCGACCTGTCTTGCAGCCAGTGACCTCTGAAAACCCTGGGAGGACTGTTGCTTTTGAAAGACTTGATCTTCTGTGGACAGCGGACCTGTCTAGAAAAAATCTACTCCAAGGACCCCAGCTTCAGGTGGATCCACGTCTCCTGCCCACACTGCACCCGACACCCACGGTCTGAGTCTGAGTGGCTCACCTGTGCAGTGAAGTCTCCCCAGCGCTCCTGACCTGCAGCCTGAATCCAGAGGCTACCCATGACCGCGACCTGCTCCGGTAGGAAGACTCAGACGTCAAAAGGCACCCCTGCACCCGAAGCCCTTGGTGAGCTGAACAGACTGTGCCCCTACAACCCTCTACATCTTTATTTACCGCTGCTGTCGTTGGTCTTCCTCCTACAACCTCCGGTGCCATGCCTGCAGCCTGTTTGCCAAAGAAGAATCTCCATTGAAAAGCATTGGCCGCCTGACCCTGAAATTGCACCCTCATCCAGCAGCCTGTGTTGCTGATGGTGTATGTTGGGTCCTGCTTTGTTGCCCCCCCCCTGTGCTGGTCCTAACCCCTAAAGCTTGACCCCTGCAATCGGTCCACTTACCTACACGCATTGTGGCTCCAGGCGCCCCAGTCTCCATTTAAAAGCCTTGGGCCGAACTCCGATTTTGACCTCTGCACCCGGCCCCCCCTGTGCCGCTGCAACTTTGGTACTCGCCTGACACTTGCTGACCTTTGGTCCTGAAGAGTGGAATTGTGTTACTTACCGGTTTAACCACGATATTGTTTTCCTCATAGGATAACATTGAACTGTCTGAAAATATTTCAAGTGTCGATTTTTAAACGTGAAAAGTATTTTCATTTAGAAACCTACCTTCCTTATTGCCAGGATCTTGGTCTTGAAATACAAACAAAGCATATTTTTCTCAAATTGGTGTGGATCTCCTTTTTGAGTCGGGTGTCCATTATTGGTCACTGTTGTGCAATAAAGGTCTTGCACTCCTCTGTGTTAGGCCTAAAGCTGCTCGCTCACACTACCACTAATAGAGCACTTTGGGATTTACATTGAGCCCTGTACACTTTTGGAGAACCCCTGGTCTCTGTGCACAGTATTGCCACCTAGTGGCAATATCATATGCAGAGCCAGCTTCCTACAATAACCATCAGTAAAGATCCTATGATATAAAAAAAACAGTTGCTTGTAGTCCTGGTTCTGCATCATAGGCATCTTCATTGAAGTCCGAAACAAGCTACCCTCCTCCCCAGCGTTTGCTTTGATTATACAGCATTGTACAGTGTATATTGTTGTCTTATCCATGTTCTCCTAAGGAATTACTGAGATGGTTTGGCAGCTTCCAGTACAAGAACTAATGGGATATGAAAGCCCTGAACTCTGAAAGGGACAATTTGCTATTTTCACTCCTGTAACGCAAGCCTGTTAGGCTGCTATTGTCCTCTCTAAGCAAGTTGGACAGCAAGCAGGCTTGCTTCCTAGGTGCTTCAGTTGAATTTTAGTAGGGTATTCCTGATTTTATGACATTGTATAATCAAAGAATTATGAACATTTCACACACACAGGCTTTTGGGGATTATTTGCATCATTACATTATGCTGGATTCTTCACCACTCTCCCAAAACGTTTTTTATGGAGTGTCGGTGTTTAAGGTTCCGCACAAGCAGGAGGGAATTCTAACATTCATGACCATCAATGAAGATCTTACGATGCAGAACCAGGACCAAGTAGCCGTTCCTTTTCCATCATGGCATTGTCTATAATAGTTCTGAACATTGGCTGTTCCACTTATATGTGGGGGTCCCTTAGAGCTTTTAACCAGAGGTATAAACAGGTGTGAAAAATGTCTCTTCCGATTTAATGTTATCTGAATTTCGTTTTAGTTTTTTTTTTTTTTTAAGAGAAGTCAGCTGCAACTAAGAAATATTTTAGAATGGAATCAGACTGCTGCTCTACCAACCCTTATAAAGAAAATATTTCTATAAAGGTAAAATAAGCTACATGGTTATCGGCTTTAAGATGAAAATGGATCTTGCCACCTTTAAAGCAAGCAGGTTATTTTCCTGCATCTGGATGAGTGGTTAGTAAAGGATTTGCCTGTTCAAAAAGTTCAGCAAGACTTTCAGGCTACAGCTGCTCTTCCCATTTCTCTGGGGTTTGATATAAATCTTCCGAAATCAATCACCATTCCAAACAGATCATTTATTATTTTGAGGTCCACTCTTTATCTTTTGGTGGAGAAACTGTTTTCTGTACAAAGAAAATGACCAGTTTCTAGATTTACTCATTCCTTGGCACATAACTTTGGTCTCTGCTGGTGTCTGAGTTCAGCAGTAACTGGCGAATCTATGGAGTCACATGTCATATGCTAAGACAAATGGCAGCTAATGCTAAAGGTGATTTTGTCCTTACTGTGGAGGTGTTCTCCAAACAAGGTACGCCTGTGGTTCCTTTCTTTAAAAATACCCCGGTGAACCCCTGCTGGGTTAGGGAGTGCTTATAAGTGCTCATTAGATCAAAGGCACTTGTTTGGCGAAAGCTAGAACGTCCACATTAGTCTTCTGGGCAATACATTATGCAATCAAAGATTTTCAGCCATAGTTCAGACAATGTTTCTGATACGGGCCGGCAACACTACAACCATGTATCTCCTACAGTAGTAGAGAAAAGAAGATTCAGGACAGTTTTTGTACTTAGTATGGAATGGTGCACCGGTATTCTCTGTATCCAAAATGAAAAAGCAAACAGTCGTGGTGATAGGTGTTCCGTTTTATTTTCTGATCTTTTATTCCCATATAAAACTTCCAGCCAACGCGTTCCGTTCAATTACATAACTTGAACTTCATCAGGGCTTTCAAAGTTTACATTGAATGTCGAAAATGTTCCCACTGCTTCGTATAAGTGAATGAAAAAGCAGTCTACATGCCAACTAACATCAAGCTTGATGTTAGTTGGCATGTAGACAGCTTTTTACATACCAGAGGTACTACTGATGGGCTATCAAACCAGAGGCCATACGTATGAATTAATATTCAAGTAAGGATTTACTGATGAATTATCCTCTAACACACAGAGGAAGAACCTAGTATTCACATCATTCACTTAAACGAAGCAGTGGGAACATTTTAGACATTCAATTTATACTTGGAAAGCCCTGATGAAGTTCAAGTTATGTAATTGAACGAAACGTGTTGGCTGGATGTTTTATATGGGAATAAAAGATCAGAAAATAAAAAGGAACACCTATCATCACGACGGTTTGCTTTTTCATTTTGGATACGGAGAATACTGGTGCACCATTCCATACTAAGTACAATTTCTTATTCTGCGGAGCAGTTGCACTGAACGGCAGGTACAGGAATTGTTGTGCACGGATGAGCTGACCAAAAGGAAACCGAGTGAGGTGCAGCATCTAGTCCGCCGTTGTGGTTGTTTAGTGGCTGGTTTGAACAGATTCAGGACAGTTACCTGATCCCAAACCATCGGGCACTGATTAATAGTGGGAAATCTGGTAGTTATATGCTAGAAATGGAACAATCCTAGCAGATCACTTGCAGAGTCTGAAGAATGTCAGAGCAGGTGCATTGAGCAGAGTGTCTTAAGAAAATCATTGGTTTGGTCTTCATTGAGCTACCTTACAACACTTTACATATTTGTGAACAGGTTTATCTGGGAGAAACTCCAATCTTGCAAAGTAAGAAACACCCAACTATACATTGCTTAAATCCATATATAAATGCAGAATCTGCACCCTATTGATCATTTGGTTGGAGAACTATCTCTCCTTTTCTGCCAGTGCCATTGATTCCCACAGACTTCAACAAATTCAGAATGTGGAAAATCAGAATAATCCCGATAGCCGTAGAGGTGCCCCTCTGATGGTGGTATCCAACACACCATCCGGTTGAAATGGCATCACAGGAACCAACTAAGCATACTAGATCTCTTATCTAAACCTCATGGCAAGATCTTAAACCCTGCCCTATCATTGACCTACTTGGCAGCATGGCTCTTATCTTACTGTATAACTTTCTTATTTTGCCTTAACACTGGCTAACTTAAAGAAGCTAAACTCTCACCCCACAGGGCATTGTAGGCTTAAAAATGGAAAAGGTTCTGCATGCAGCAATTCAGATACTTGCCAGGAGGAAGCAGCCCTGCAATTCCTTTGACACTTTGCACTGGCCTGTAGCTCTCCTCCGCTACAGGTTATCAAGCTGCTTACCACTCCCTACAGAAAGTTTGTGTGTGAGATTATTTTTCATCAGTTGAGTTAATGGCCAGCCTGTAAGGTAGCAGTTTTCTCTTCCGTCGGAGGACCCCCTCAACCAGTGGGTGCTTAATATTCTGTTTAAAATATCCTGCCCCCTCTTTCAGCCTATGCAAAAAGCATTGTTGTAACACTCATCTTGGAAAACTGCTTTCCTAGTGGCCATTATGTTGGCGGCAAGGTAATCAAAATACAGGCAATGTGTTCATATGAGTAATAGTTTTCTACTTCAGTAGAGTAGTCTTGAACTCATTGTGAGAAAGTGCCCTCTTTCTACATGGTTGCCCCCACTTTTTGCTGAATTGCTGGTGTACTTTGACTGAGTGTGCCCTGGGCTCCTGCTAATCAGGTACCCAGGGCCTATGTTCTTTCCCTAAAACTGCATTGAAGCCTAAACCCAATTGGCATCTCTGGCCACAGGTCAGCCCCTGGTAAATGGTATCACAGATACCCAGGGCACTGTGACCAGACAAGGCCCCTAATGGCTGCAGCACTTATTGTGCCACCCTTAGAGGTCCTGTACCTCTACACTCACACTGCCTTTGCAGGCTGCATGTTTTGGTGCAGAACAAAGTGAAGAGTCGACATGGCACACATCCCTGTGTGCCATGCCTACAACCCACTGCCCTGGCATAGATCAGTCACCCCTCTAGCTGGGTGCACTATACCAGTGGTGAGGGTACAGGGGCATGATCCCTCTACCCCTACAGTGCCCAAGTCCATTCTTAGTCATTGTAAGTGCAGTGCTGCCATTAAGAGTATATGGTGCTGGGAGTTTCATTACGAACTCCACAGCACCATAATGGCTTACACTGAAAACTGAGAAGTTTGGTATCAAACTTCTCAGCACATTAAACCCACACTGATGCCAGTGTGGATTTAATGAAAATGCACACAGAGGGCATCTTAGAGATGCCCCTGAAAACTAACCCACCTCTAGTGTCTTGGCTGAGTGGCTGCTTTCAGCTGCCACCACCAGACATGTTTCTGGACCCCTGGGTCGAGAGCCTGCTGCTCTAAGGGGCCTGAAACAATGCACATTCTGGGACGAGGTGCCAAGCCTCCTCTCCCAGGATGGGCGGGTTTCACGAAGGGGAAGCTTCAAAGGCTTGCCGCCTTTGTGAGCTTCCCCAGGCCACTTGCTGCCCTCAGCAACTGGTCCCCACTGTAGGAAACTGACTCTATATATACTACACCAAAATGAGGTATAGTGTGTATAGAGTCCACGTGACCCCAGAGGTAGGCAGAGGTTAAAGTTAGATAGAACCTTACTCTCTATTTGTGGTAGAGTGGTCGAGCAGTAAGGCAGTATCAGAGGACAGTGTTAAGCATTTGATGTACCCACTCAGTCAGCAAATGAATTCACACACTCGAGGACTGAACTCTAGACCAATTGTTTTTGTATAAAAAATATACTGTTTTATTTTTCGAACCAAGCAAGCCTGGCATAGGTAAGCTTTAAATACTTTACAGTAATAAGTTGCTGATTGTAGAACAGTTTGAAATGCAATAGGAATTGTACTTTGTTTGACTTACAGGGATGCAGTAGGTTGCAATACTTAGCAAATACAGTACATTGAAATGAATAGGCTTTTTCAGTAAATTACAGGTAAGTTACTCTTTACGTTACTTTTCTAACTCAGTGCTGGATACCTAGATTCCGCACTGGGACATTTCTTGCAAACAGGTAAGTAAATGCGTTTTGGTTATTCGTGCGATTTTTAAAGAATATTTTTAGATTTCAAAACTCCACACTTAGAAACTTTTTGGAAGAAAAATTGGCAATGTTATCCTATGGAGGAAAAACAGGTTATCGGTTCACAGGTAAGTTATCGACTGTGGGAGTTAAGGTTCTGGGGTTAGACTCTGGGATGCCCCAGGGTCAGTGATGCACTCTTGTTACACCCTCAGCGGCACTAGGGCGGCCGGGTGCAGAGTGTTGAGGCCCAATGTTATCCAATGGGGGGATAAGGTACCTCCAGTTGGTGGCTGCTGGCAAGCAGGCCACTGGGATGTGGGAGCAAAGCTCCTAGGGTTTAGGTCAGGGCAAATGGGGAAACAAAGTAGCACAAAAGGTGCACCCTCAGCGGCACTGAGGCAGCCGGGTGCAGAGTGCTGTTTTGACGTCGGGCGCCCTGTGGTTTCCAATGGAGAACCTCCGGTTTGAAAAAGCACTGCAGGCAGGGAGACGAAGGACTTCTGGGTGCGACCACCACTTTCAGAGGTAAGTTGGGAAGTTAGGGGTTGGTTAGGCACTGTCGGTTTGGGCACACAGGGCCGTGGGGTGCAGGGGTGCCTTTTGGGGTCGGATCTTCTTGCCAGCTCCGGGTCGCGGTTAGGGGGGCCTTCTGGATTTAGGCTGCAGGCGTCGGCTGGAGGCTTGAGGCAGGTCAGGGGTCGCCGGATCTCGGTTCAGGATCGCCGGGGTGACCTTCTCGTGGTGTTTGCCCACTCAAGCTCGGGCCAGGTTCGGCGGGTGCAGATTGGGCTGGATTCGCGGTCTCCGGCTGCTGCCAGAGGTTGCTGTTGAACAAATCCGGTGTTCACGGGAGAAGCAGTCTTTGGAAGTGAAGGCAGGCAGGTCCTCTGCGGTTTTCGAGGTTGCTGGATGCAGGACACACCGGGTTTTTGCAGGAGCAGGTTCAAGGGGAGACAGGCCTGTAGGGCTGGGGGCAAGTCAGTGGGCGTCTTCCTCTTGTTAGCTGGCTGCACGGCTGTTTGGTCCTTCTTCTTCTTTTCTTCTTGTCGTTGGTGGATCTGAGGAAGCAAGGTTCAGGGTGCCCCTTAAATACTAGATTTAGGGGCGTTACAGGTAGGTAAAGGGCAGGGACCAATGGGTCCCTTCCTGGGGTGGGTACACCCCTATCGTGCCACCCTCCAGTGGGAGGGGGCAGGAGCCTGTCCCTGGTTGGCTAGGTCCCCCCCATCCTCAAGATGGCGGGGACTCAGTTGTGCTACACCCGCCTCCCCCACCTGAGGGGTGTAGTTGGCAGGAGGTCGGCACACCTCTTTCCCTCACTTGTTTTTCCGCATGGTTCTCCCGCCCAAAGTGGGGTTAGAAACAGTGGGGACCAGTTGCTGAAAGCAGCAAATGGTCTGGGGAGGCTCACAAAGGCGGCATGCCTTGAAGCTTCCCTTCGTGAACTCCTGCCCATCCTGGGGGAGGAGGCTTGGCACCTCGTCCCAGGATGTGCATTGTTTCAGGCCCCGAGAGCAGCAGGCTCTCGACCCAGGGGTCCAGAAATATATCTGGTGGTGGCAGCCTAAGCAGCCACTCAGTCAGGTCACTAGAAGTTTGTCGAGTTTCAGGGGGCATCTCTAAGATGCCCTCTGTTGTGCATTTTACATTAAATCCCACACTGGCATCAGTGTGGGTTTAATGTGCTGAGAAGTTTGATACCAAACTTCCCAGTCTTCAGTGTAGCCATTATGGTGTTGTGGAGTTTGTAATGACAAACTCCAAGCACCATATACTCTTAATGGCAGCACTGCACTCACACTGCCCAAGAATGGACTTGGGCACTGTAGGGGTACAGGGCTCATGCACCTGTACCCTCACCACTGGCATAGGGCACCCAGCTAGAGGGGTGACTGGTGTATGCCAGGGCAGTAGTTTGTGGGCATGGCACACAGGATGTGTGCCATGTCGACTCTTCACTTTGCTCTTCACCAAGACACGCAGCCTGCAAAGGCAGTGTGTGTGTGAGTGTCAGGGTACAGGACCTCTAAGGGTGGCACAATAAGTGCTGCAGCCCTTAGAGGTCTTCCCTGGTCACAGTGCCCTGGGTACCTGTGGTACCATTTACCAGGGGCTGACGTGGCCAGAGATGCCAATTGGGTTTAGGCTTCAGTGCAGTTTTAGGGAAGGAACATATGCCCTGGGTACCTGATTAGCAGGAGCCCAGGGCACACTCCGTCAAAGAACATCAGCAATTCAGCAAAAAGTGGGGACCTACCATGCAAGAAAGAGGGCACTTTCTCACACAACTCCCCCTCCTCCCCCAACGAAAGATGATGAGACTAACCTTTCCCTAGAGAGTCTTCATTGTCTAAGTGGAAGAACCTGGAAAGTCCATCTGCATTGGCATGGGCAGTCCCAGGTCTGTGTTCCACTTCAAAGTCCATTCCCTGTAGGGAGATGGACCACCTCAATAGTTTAGGATTTTCTCCTTTCATTTGCATTAGCCATCTGAGAGGTCTGTGATCAGTTTGAAATAGGAAGTGAGTGCCAAACAAGTATGGCCTCAACTTCTTCAGGGACCAAACCACAGCAAAGGCCTCCCTCTCAATGGCACTCCAACGCTGCTCCCTGGGGAGAAGCCTTCTGCTTATAAAAGCAACAGGTTGGTCTTGGCCTTCATCATTGGTCTGGGATAGGACCGCTCCTATCCCAGAGGCATCAGTCTGCACTGTGAACTGCTTGGCATAATCTGGAGCCTTCAGAATTGGTGCTGAGCACATTGCTTCTTTCAGGGTGTCAAAAGCCTTTTGGCAACTAACTGTCCAGTTAACCTTCTTGGGCATTTTCTTGGAGGTGAGTTCTGTGAGGGGAGTCACAATGGACCCATACCCCTTCACAAAACTCCTATAATACCCAGTCAAGCCAAGGAATGCCCTGACTTGGGTCTGGGTGGTTGGAGCTGCCCAGTCCAGGATGGTCTGGATGTTGGGCTGTAAGGGCTGTACCTGGCCTCCACCAACAAGGTGGCCCAAGTACACCACAGTTCCCTGCCCTATCTGGCATTTGGATGCCTTGATAGTCAGTCCTGCAGTTTGCAGGGCTTTTAAAACCTTCCCAAGGTCGATCAGGTGATCCTGCCAGGTGGAACTAAAGACAGCAATATCATCAAGATAAGCTGCACTCAAAGGACTCTCAATCCAGCAAGGACTTGATTCGCCAACCTCTGGAAGGTGGCAGGGGCATTCTTTAAACCAAAGGACATAACAGTGAACTGATAGTGCCCATCAGGTGTGGAGAATGCTGTTTTCTTTGCTCCTGGGGCCATGCCAATCTGCCAGTACCCTGCAGTTAAGTCAAAGGTACTTAGAAATTTGGCTACACCCAATTTGTCTCAACTCATTTGCTCTTGTGATAGGGTGAGCATCTGTCTTGGTGACCGAGTTGAGCCCTCTATAGTCCACACAGAACCTCATTTCTTTCTTTCCATCCTGTGGATGAGGTTTGGGGACTAGAACCACTGGGCTAGCCCAGGGGCTCTCCGAGGGTTCAATAACCCCTAACTCCAACATCTTGCTGACTTCAGCTCTGATGCTTTCCTTGACTTTGTCTGACTGTCGATATATTTTGTTTTTGACCGGTGCACTGTCACCAGTGTCCACATCATGGGTACACCAGTTTGTCAGACCAGGGGACAAGGAAAAGAGCTTTGCATACTGTTGCAAGACTTGCTTGCAATCAGTCTGCTGTTGGGCAGAGACGGTGTCTGAGAAGACAACTCAATCTGCTGACCCATCTTTTGGGCTGCATGAGAGGGGGTCAGGGAGAGGTTCACTCTCTGCTTCCTGTTCCTCATCAGTCACCATCAGCATGGGGATGTCAGCCCTGTCATTGTAGAGCTTTAGGCGGTTCACATGGATAACCCTTTTGGGTGTCCTGCTTGTGCCCAGGTCAGCTAAGTAGGTGACCTCACTCTTTTTTTCCAGGCTAGGGTAAGGGCCACTCCATCTGTCCTGGAGTACCCTTGGTGCCACTGGCTCCAAAACCCACACCTTTTGCCCAGGTTGAAATTCAACCAGTGCAGCTTTTGGTCATACCAGTGCTTCTGAAGCTCCTGGCTGGCCTCAAGATTTTTGGATGCCTTTTCCATGTACTCAGCCATTCTAGACCTTAGGCCAAGCACATAGTCCACAATATCTTGTTTGGGTTCTTGAAGAGGCTTCTCCCAACCCTCCTTTACAAGACAGAGTGGTCCCCTCACAAGATGGCCAAACAGAAGTTCAAAGGGGGAAAAACCTACTCCCTTCTGTGGCACTTCTCTGTAAGCGAAAAGCAGACATGGTAAGAGGACATCCCATCTCCTTTTGAGTTTCTCAGGGAGCCCCATAATCATGCTTTTCAATGCCTTGTTGAATCTCTCAACAAGGCCATTGGTTTGTGGGTGATAGGGTGTAGTAAACTTGTACTGCACTCCACACTCTCCACATGTTTCAGGTAAGCAGACATAAAGTTAGAACCTCTGTCTGAAACCACCTCCTTAGGAAACCCTACCCTGGTGAAGACACCAATGAGGGCCTTGGCTACTGCAGGAGCTGTAGTAGTCCTAAGTGGAATTGCTTCAGGGTACCTAGTGGCATGATCCAGTACCACTAGAATGAATTTGTTCCCTGATGCTGTGGGAGGTTCAAGTGGACCCACTATGTCCACACCTACCCTTTCAAAGGGAACCGCCACCAGAGGCAGTGGTATCAGGGGGGCATTTGGGTGGCCACCTGTCTTGTCACTGGCTTGACGGGTAACACAGGAGCTGACAAATGTTTCACCTTCTGGTACATCTTGGGCCAGTAAAAGTGGCTAACTAGCCTTTCCCAAGTCTTGGTTTGGCCCAGATGTCCAGCTAGGGGGATGTCATGAGCTAAAGGTAGGAGGAAATCCCTGTACCTCTGTGGCACTACCACTCTCCTGGTGGCTCCAGGATTGGGGTCTCTTGCCTCAGTGTACAGTAATCTCTCTTCCCAATAAGCTCTGTGGGTACCACTGACATCTCCCTCTGCTTCTGAAACAGCTTGTTGCCTCAGGCTTTCAAGAGTGGGACAGTCCAGCTGCCCCTGGCACAGCTCTTCCCTAGAGGGTCCCCCTGGGCCCAAGAGTTCAACCTGGTAAGGGTCAAGCTCCATGGGCTCAGTTCCCTCTGGGGTGTCCAAGTCCTCTCCCTGAGGAGAGGGGTCCTGATCCTTTTGCTGAACAGAAGCTGGTTCCCCAGTCTTCTTACCTTTTATCTTGGAAGGTTGGGCCATACTTTCAGGCTCCAACACTTCTTTTTCACCCTGTCTTTTGCTCTCTGCTCTTGTTTTTACACACACCAATTCAGGGATATCCAGCATTGCTGCATGGGTTTTCAGTTCAACCTCAGCCCAGGCTGAGGTTTCCAGGTCATTGCCAAGCAGACATGCAGCTGGTAGCTTTGGAGAGACCACTACCTGTTTTAGGCCAGTAACCCCCCCCAGTCTAATGTCACCATAGCCATTGCATGGTTAGTGGTAATACTGTCAGCATTGGTGACAGGGTAAGTACGCCCAATCAAGTATTGCTCAGGGGAAACCAGTGTCTCTCTCACCATAGTGACACTGGCACCTGTATCCCTCAGAGCCTCTATCCTAGTTCCATTAATCCAAGGGTATTGTAAGTATTTTTTTAAGTTGGGTGGCCACACAGCTACAGTGGAAAACTCAACTTCCCCCTCTGAAACTAGAACTGCTTCAGTGTGCAACCTGATTTGCTCTTGGCACACTGTTGATCCCATCTGGAGACTTGCTACACCAGGAGTGGCTGTAGCTGTAGGACTAGGGGCCTTTTTGCTAGGGCAAGCATTGTCTCCAGTTAAGTGTCCCAACTTTCTACAGTTGTTACACCAGGCCTTTGAAGGATCAAAGTTCTTCCCCTGTATCTAGGACCAGATTGGGAAGAGTTTTGGGACCCACTCCCCTGTGCAGGTTTTTGAGGCCCTTTAGAAGACTCAGACTTTTTATCTTGGGGATTCTCACCACCTTTCTCCTGGGGAGGTTTTGTAACCCCTTTCTTTTGGTCACCCCCAGTGGTTGTCTTAGTCACTCTAGTCTTGACCCCGTGGTCTGCCTTCTTTCCCAATTCTTGGGGAGAGATTAGACCTAGGTCTAACAAATGCTGATGTAACTTTTCATTCGTGTAATTACTTAAAATATGTTCCTTCATAAACAAGTTGTAAATTCCAGTAAAGTCATGCACATTGTGTCCAGTTAACCAACCATGTAGTGTCTTTACTGAGTAGTCTACGAAATCAATCCAGGACTGGTTTTGGGTTTTGTGAGCCCCCCTGAATCTAATTCTGTACTCCTCAGTTGTGAGCCCAAATCCCTCAATCAGAGTTCTCTTCATGAGGTCATAAGACCCAGCATCTGGCCCAGAAAGGGTCAGGAGTCTGTCTCTGCAGTCACCAGAGAACAGTTCCCACAGGAGTGCCCCCCAGAGAGGTTTCTTCACCTTTCTCATGTCACAAGCCCTCTCAAAGGCTGTGAACCATTTTGTGATGTCATCACCCTCCTCAAATTTAGGGACAATCCCTTTGGGGATTTTAGGATCATAAGATTGCTCTTTATCCTAATTATTTTGGTTGCTGCCACCATGGATGGGTGCTAACCCCTTCTCCTTTCTTTCTCTAGAGCCAGGAGTCTGATCTCTAGGTCCAGTCTTTTGGTCAGCCTTGCTAAAAGGCTGTCCTCCTCATTGAGGCTGTCCTCACTGGCACCTGATCCACGTGTGTGAGATTTAGGCACTGAGAGGTTGATTCTTGGAGTCAGGGCTATTGGAGCCCTTTTCTTCCTAAGCAGTGGAGGAGGTAGATCTACCTGGTCATCCTCTTCCACTACGTCCCCATCTGACTGGTCATCTCCTTGTTCAGAGGGGTGGTCCTTTGCATACTCACCCAACAGCTCCTGGAGCTTTTGTTTGGTTGGATGGGGACCCATTGGTATGTTTTTAATTTTACATAAGGACCTTACTTCCTTGAAAGACAAGTGAAGGTAAGGGGTGAGGTCGAGCTCCTCAACCATGTCCTGTATGTCATTATGGTTATCTTCACCAGTAGCTGGGTTCTTATTTTGAGACATTCTAACAAAAAAGTTCTAACCCCTCTACCCTTGACTACAGTGACTTTTTATTTTTTCTAAAATTCTAAAGGGACTTAAGCAAGGCCCTTACAAGACTTTTAGTATTTTGGAAAAAAATGCCAATTTGACAATCAGAATTCTAAAGGCAATTTAAGAGTTCTGTCGTGTGATCAGGTGGTAACCAAGTAGTCCAACAAATGCACAGTTGTGTATCCCACCGCTGATCCACCAATGTAGGAAACTGGCTCTATATATACTACACCAAAATGAGGTATAGTGTGCACAGAGTCCAGTGGATCCCAGAGGTAGGCAGAGGTTAAAGTTCGATAGAACCTTGCTCTCTATTTGTGGTAGTGGTCGAGCAGTAAGGCAGTATCCGAGGACCGTGTTAAGCATTTGATGTACCCACTCAGTCAGCAAATGAATTCACACACTCAAGGACTGAACTCTAGACCAATTGTTTTTGTATAAAAAAATATACTGTTTTATTTTTAGAACCAAGCAAGCCTGGCACAGCTAAGCATTAAATACTTTACAGTAATAAGTTGCTGATTGTAGAACAGTTTGAAAATGCAATAGGAATTGTACTTTGTTTGATTTACAGGGGATGCAGTAGGTTGCAATACTTAGCAAATACAGTACATTGAAATGAATAGGCTTTTTCAGTAAATTACAGGTAAGTTACTTTTCGCGTTACTTTTCTAACTCAGTGCTGGATACCTAGATTCTGCAGTGAGACATTTCCTGCAAACAGGTAAGTAAATACGTTTTGGTTATTCGTGCGATTTTTAAAGCATATTTTTAGATTTCAAAACTCCACACTGACAATTTTTCTTCCCAAAAATTTCCATGTTATCCTATGGAGGAAAAACGGGTTATCGGTTCACAGGTAAGTTATCGACTGTGGGAGTTAAGGTTCTGGGGTTAGACTCAGGGGTCCCCCAGGGTCAGTGATGCACTCTTGTTACACCCTCAGCGGCATTAGGGCGGCCGGGTGCAGAGTGTTGATGCCCAATGTTATCCAATGAGGGATAGGGGGCCTCCGGTTGGGGGCTGCTGGCAAGCAGGCCACCGGGATGTGGGAGCAAAGCTCCTAGGGTTTAATTCAGGGCAAATGGGGAAACAAAGTAGCACAAAAGGTGCACCCTCAGCGGCACTGAGGCGGCCGGGTGCAGGGTGCTGTTTCGACGTCGGGAGCCCTGTGGTTTCCAATGGAGAACCTCCGGTTTGCAAAAGCACTGCAGGCAGGGAGACTAAGGACTTCTGGGTGCGACCACCACTTTGAGAGGTAAGTTGGGAAGTTAGGGGTTGGTTAGGCACCGTCGGTTTGGGCACACAAGGCCGTGGGGCGTCGGGTGCAGGGGTGCCTTTTGGGATCGGATCTTCTTACCAGCTCCGGGTCGCGGTTAGGGCGGCCTTCTGGATTTAGGCTGCAGGCGTCGGCTGGAGGCTTGAGGCAGGTCAGGGGTCGCCGGATCTCGGTTCAGGATCGCCGGGATGACCTCCTCGTGGTGTTTGCCCAGTCGAGCTCGGGCCGTGGACGGCGGGTGCAGAGTGGGGCGGATCCGCGGTCTCCGGCTGCTGCCAGAGGTTGCAGATGAACAAATCTGGTGTTCACAGGAGAAGCAGTCTTTGGAAGTGAAGGCAGGCAGGTCCTCCGGGGTTTTTGAGATTGCTGGCTGCAGGACACAGCGGGATTTCTCAGGAGCTGGTTCGAGGGGTAGACAGGCCGGTAGGGCTGGGGCCAAGTCAGTGGGCGTGTTCCTCTTGTTAGCTGGCTGCACGGCTGTTCGGTCCTTATTTTCTTGTTGTCAGGCTGGATCTGAGGAAGCAAGGTTCAGGGTGCCCTCTAAATAATAGATTTAGGGGCGTTACAGGTAGGTAAAGGGCAGGGACCAATATGTCCCTTCCTGGGGTGGGTACACTCCCCATCGTGCCACCCTCCAGTGGGAGGGGGCAGGAGCCTGTCCCTGGTTGGTTGGGTCCCCCATCCTCAAGATGGCGGGGACTCAGTTGTGCTTCACCTCGCCTCCCCACCTGAGGGTGGAGTTGGCAGAGGTGGGCACACCTCTTTCCCTCACTTGTTTTTCCTGCCGGTTCTCCCGCCCAAAGTGGGGAGACCAGTTGCTGAAAGCAGCAAATGGTCTGGGGAGGCTCACAAAGGCGGCATGCCTTTGAAGCTTCCCCTTTCGTGAACCCTGCCCATCCTGGGGGAGGAGGCTTGGCACCTCATCCCAGGATGTGCATTGTTTCAGGCCCCCGAGAGCAGCAGCGGGAAAAATAAGTGAGGAAGAGAGGTGTGCCCACCTCTGCCAACTCTACCCCTCAGGTGGGGGAGGCGAGGTGAAGCACAACTCTGTCCACGCCATCTTGAAGAAGGGGGGGACTCGGCCAACCAGGGACAGACCCATGCCCCCCCTCCCACTGAGGGTGGCATAATAGGGGGTGTACCCACCCCAGGGAAGGGACCCATTGGTCCCTGCCTTTTACCTACCTGTAACGCCCCCAAGTCTAATATTTAGGGGCACCCCTGAACCTTGCTTCCTCAGATCCAGCCAGAAACGAGAAAAAAAGATGGACCGAACAGCCGTGCAGCAGCTAACAAGAGGAAGATGCCCACTGACTTGGCCCCAGCCCTACCGGCCTGTCTACCCCTCGAACCTGCTCCTGCGAAATCCCGGTGTCTTGCAGCCAGCAACCTCGAGAACCCCGGAGTACCTGCCTGCCTTCACTTCCAAAGACTGCTTCTCCCGTTGTAGGAAAGTGGGTTTCTGTTGCAGTAACCCCCCCCACTTTTTGCCTGATAACTGATGCACTTTTCCTTGGTGTGCCCTGGGTCCCTGCCAATCAGGTACCCAGGGCCTGTGTTCCTTCCCTAAAAACTGTACTAAAGCCTAAACCCAATTGGCATCTCTGGCCACAGGTAGGCCCCTGGTAAATGGTACCATAGGTACCCAGGGCACTGTGACCAGAGAAGGCCCCTAAGGGCTGCAGCACTTATTGTGCCACCCTTAGAGGCCCTGTGCCCTGACACACACACCCTGCCTTTGCAGGTTGAGTGTCTTGGTGCAGAACTAAACAGAGTCGACATGGCACACATTCCTGTGTGCCATGCCCATAAACACACTGCCCTGGCATACCTCAGTCACCCCTCTAGCTGGGTGCACTATGCCAGTGGTGTGGGCACAGGTGCATGAGCCCTGTGCCCCTACAGTACCCAGGGCCATTCCTGGGCACTGTAAGTGCAGTGATGCCATTAAGAGTATATGGTGCTGGGAGGTTGTCATTACGAACTCCACAGCACCATAATGGCTACACTGAAGACTGAGAAGTTTGGTATCAAACTTCTCAGCACATTAAACCCACACTGATGCCAGTGTGGGATTTAATGTAAAATGCACGACAGAGGGCAACTTAGAGTTGCCCCTGAACCTAACCTACAATCCACGTCTTGTCTGAGGGGCTGCCCGGCTGCCACACAGCAGACATGTTGCTGGACCCCTGGGTGGAGAGCCATCCGCTCTCCTGGGCCTGCAACAATGCACATCCTGGGCGAGGTGCTAGGTCTCCTCCCCCAGGATGGGCAGGGGAAGCTTCAAAGGCATGCCGCCTTTGTGAGCTTCTCCAGGCCACTTGCTGTACTCAGCAACTGGCCCCCACCGGTTCTGACCCCCTCTCTGGCGGGAAACCCCAAGGGAGGAAAGGGGATGTGACAGCCTCTGCCAACCCCACCCCTCAGGTGGGGGAGGCGAGGTGAAGCACAACTCCGGGCTCTCGCCATTTTGAGAATGGGGAGCCCTATCCAATCAGAGCTAGGCTCCTGCCCCCCTCCCACTGAAGTGGCAGGATAGGGGGTGTACTCACCCCAGGACAGGGACCCATTGGTCCCTGCCCTTGCCCTACCTGTAACGCCCCTAAATTTAGTATTTAGGGGCACCCTGAACCTTCCTTCCTCAGATCCAGCAACAACAACAAGAAAAGAACAAGGACCAAACAGCCGTGCAGCCTGCTAACAAGAGGAAGAAGACAACTGACTTGGCCCCAGCCCTACCGGCCTGTCTCCCCTCGAACCTGCTTTCTGCGAAATCCCTGTGTCCTGCAGCCAGCAACCTCACAAACCCCGGAGGACCTGCCTGCCTTCACTTGAACCGCCTGCTTCTCCCGTGAACACCGGATTTGTTCAAAATCAGCACCCCTGGCACCAGCCCGGGATCGCGAATCCAGCCCACTCTGCACCCGCCGAACCCGGCCCGAGCTCGAGTAAAAAAAAACACCAAGAGGAGGTCTCCCCGGCGATCCTGACCTGGAATCCGGCGACTCCTGACCTGCCTCAAACCTCCAGACGAAGCCTGCAGCCTCAGTCCAGAGGGTCCCCCCTACCGCGACCAGAGCGGGTAAGAAAAATCCGACACTAAAGGCACCCCTGCACCCGACGCCCCACGGCCTTGTGTGCCCAAACCCAGGGTGCCTACCTAAGCCAAGACATCTCAACTTACCCCTCGAAGTGTTGGTAGATCCCAGGAGACTCGTTTCCAAGCCTGCAGTGTTTGTCCAGTCCGGAGAATCTCCATAGACTTCAACAGGGAACCCGACGCCATAATAGCCCTCTGCACCCAGCCGCCCGAGTGCCGCTATGGGTGCACTTTTGGTGCTCACTTTCTTCCCCCTTTGTGCCAAGTCTACAGCCAGGAGCTTTGCTCCCACAACCCAGTGGCCTGCTAGCCAGCAGCCACCAACCGAAGGCCCCTATCCCCCATAGGATAACATTGGGGCCTCAACACTCTGCATCCGGCCGCCCTAGTGCCGCTGTGGGTGCAACAAGAGTTCATCACTGACCCTGGGGGACCCCTGAGTCTAACCCCAGAACCTGGACTCCCACAGTCAAAAACTTGCCTGCAAACCGATAACTTGTTTTCCCTCCATAGGATAAGTCGTTTTTTCAGAGAAAAATACCCAATAAGTGTGGAGTTTCAAAAACTAAAAATATTGCTTAAAAATTGTGCGTTTAACCAAAACGACTTTACTCACCTGTTTGCAGGAAATGTCCCAGGACTGAATCTAGGACCCAGTCCTGAGGTTAGAAAAGTAATGCGATAATTACCTACCTGCATATTACAGTAAAAGTCAATGTATTTCAATGGACTGTTCGAAAAAGTTTCAACTTTTGAAATCTTGAAATATTCACTAAAAATCGTCCGAATATCAAAAACGAAATTACTCCCCTGTTCTCAGGAGAGATCCCAGTGTTGGATCTTGGTACCCAGCACTGACCCTGAAAAGCAATTATAACTGTCCTTACCGGTAACTTGAATTTCCTTCCATAGGATAACATTGCCTGGTTTTTGCTGAAAAAGTTTCTAAGTGTCGATTTTTGAAACGTACAAATATTTGCTAAAAATCGCCTGTGTGACAAACGCATTCTTTCAATTGTTTACAGGAGATGCACCAGTGCTGGATCCAGGATCCAACACTGAGTAAGAAAAAGTAACGATAACACTACTTACCTGCTAAGTGAATTTCCTCCCATAGGATAACATTGGTGATGATATGTGAAAAAGTTTCTAAGTGTCAACTTTTAAAATACAATAATATTCCTTAAAAATCACAACTGTAACCAAAACGTTTTTAATCAACTGTTTACAGGAGATGTCCCAGGACTGAATCTAGGATCCAGTCCTGTGGTAAGAAAAGTAATCCAAAAAGTAATCTATTGCATTTAACTAGAAATTCCCATTGAGCTCAATGTATTATTGTGTTTGAAATTGTGTTGCCTATTGCAACAACTGTAACTATTGTATTCAAAAGTCTTTTGCCTATTTGAAAAGTATTTAACTAAAGTAACTCATTCTGAGAAAGTATATTTTGATACCTATTGTTGGTTCTAAAATAAAACAACTATATATTTTGATACAAAACAATTGGCCTAGAGTTCAGTTCTTGAGTGTGTGAGACCATTTGCTGACTGGGTGTGTACAACAAATGCTTTACACTGTCCTCTGATACTGCCTTACTGCTCGACCAAGCTACCACTTTAGAGAGTAAGGTTATATCTAACTTTAGCCTCTGCCAAACCTCTGGGGACTGTGGACTCTGTGCACACTGAACCTTACTTTGGTTCAGTATATACAGAGCCACTTTCTTACAACTCTGCACCCACCGTCCCCGGCTCGAGCTCGAGTGGGCAAACACCACGAGGAGGTTTCCCGGTGATTCTGAACCGAGATCCGGCGACCCCTTACCTGCCTCCAGCCGACCCCTGCAGCCTAAATCCAGAAGGTGCCCCCCTAACCGCGACCCGGAGCTGGTAAGAAGATCCGACCCCAAAAGGCACCCCTGCACCCGACGCCCCACGGCCTTGTGTGCCCAAACCGACGGTGCCTAACCAACCCCTAACTTCCCAACTTACCTCTCGAAGTGGTGGTCGCACCCAGAAGTCCTTCGTCTCCCTCCCTGCAGTGCTTTTCCAAACCGGAGGTTCTCCATTGAAACCAACAGGGTGCCTGACGTCGAAACAGCACCCTGCACCCGGCCGCCTCAGTGCCACGGAGGGTGCACCTTTGGTGCTAATTTGTTTCCCCATTTGCCCTGAGCTAAAGTCCAGGAGCTTTGCTCCCACAACCCAGTGGCCTGCTCGCCAGCAGCCACCAACCGGAGGCCCCCTATCCCCCATTGGATAACATTGGGCCTCAGCACTCTGCACCCGGCCGCCCTAGTGCATCTGAGGGTGAACGAGAGTGCATCCTTGACCCTGAGGGAACCTTTGTTCTAACCCCAGAAGCTCAACTCCAAAGACCGATTACTTACCTGGTAACCGTTAACTCCATTTCTTTCCATAGGAGTCCATTGACTGTTTTTCTCTGAAAAATGTTCTAAGTGTGGAGTTGATTTGTATGGAAGCCAGAAAAATAACAATTGTGCAAAACTGATTTTACTTACCTTTTCTCTAGGAAATGTCCCAGTGTGATATCTAGGCATATCACACTGAGTAGAAAAAGTAATCTCAAAAGTAATCTCAAAAGTAACGTACCTGTAATTTTCATCGCAAAGTCGATTCAAAGTATATGTACAGCATTTCACAGTATTGCATTAGCAATAATTCAAACTGTAACCATTTCAAAGTACATTTACAATTGCATTTCAAACTGTATATTTACTGCAAAGTATTTATCAACTTACCTGTGCCAGGCTTGCTTGGTTCTAGAAAATAAAATAACTAAAAATATTTTTATGCAAAAACAATTGGTCTGAAGTTCAGTTTTTGAGTGTGTGAATTCATTTGCTGACTGAGGGTGTACAACAAATGCTTAACACTGTCCTCTGATACTGCCTTACTGCTCGACCACACTACCACAAATAGAGAGTGAGGTGCTATCTAACCTACCTCTGCATACCTTTGGGGGTCCACTGGACTCTGTGCACACTATACCTCACTTTGGTATAGTATATACAGATCAGGCTTGCCAGAAGGGGACACGACGCTTGAATACGGCGCAAGTTTTCCCCAACTTGGTGAAGAAGTGATGAGCCACACATCTGTGAATAAATAGGAACGTATAAAGAAATCTCAGTTTGCGAAAATTCCGGATGTGAGAGATTTTAATGCAACACGGTGGTGTGCAAGAATTTGAAGAGAAGTCATTTAAACAAATGGAGGCTACAGCTCATATTGGAATATAAGACATTCCCTGCAATTTGGCAGAGGGGACAAGAAAAGTGAGTCAATCATAATAGGCTGTGGCCCTGAGGATCTCTGAACAAGTGTGCACGGACCTCGAGAGACCTTTTTTTATGCTTTTCTATGAAGAGGTGCTTTGACCTTCTACTGGCAATTCTATAATTTTACTGAGTTACAATAACGGTCTTGATAAAGATGGTGTAAATTCAAAAGATTCCATCGAAACATGTCGACGCTCCATAACACAATCCGGGGAGTGACTGGAACTACAGATTATTAAGTTCTATATCGGGTTCCAGCCAGTATTGTTTGTAACACGGATGTGTAGTTTTTAATGACAAAGTGTGTTGTCTTCTGTGTTCTCTCGTGATATAGAGATTTCTCGTGTTATTATCTCAAATTGTCTTTTATGTATTGTTTGATTAATTGGGTCTAGGACCCACTAGGCTCTATCAGTACTATTGTGATTCCATTTCATTCCATTAACTGTTTTTAATATAGTGGTGTATTCACAAAGATATATTTTTATGTGCATGATGTTTTGTATTTTCAATAAATATATTTATGCTTTTTGTGCATTCTGACTTTGGGTTTACTGTGAGATCTCCTTAGTTTGTCATAGGAGGAGTGAGTTGAATGAGTGAAGTGTTGGATCGGGGCAACAACGGTGCAGTAATTACTAGCATTTTATCCAATAGTCCTAGGAATTAAATCCAAAGGAAATCTTCTCCTGTTTTGTGACGTTTGAACCCTATTCCTTTGGTACAAGTGGTCCCTCTCGTTTGTTTATAATAGTATATACAGAGCCAGCTTCCTACACTCATCCTTACTTGTTGGGCTGTCATATCAGAACATACTTTGCTACTACCAGGTAGAACATAGCCAGATGGAGTGTTTAGAATAGAATACCTGGCTGTTAAGGAAAACACTTCTAGCCGTTTCCTAGTAGACCAAAAGCTCACTACAGGTGGAAGGTGTCTCAATTTCTCACTCCAGTGCAGCCACCTAGAGGACTGTCAACACCATTATGAGACACTGGCAATTTTTCTTTTAATTAACACTGTTGCCATAATTGGGAATTGGCGTCTAATTGTTTTTCAGTGCTTATGAATATTAACCCCTTCGCTGCTAGGCCTTTTCCCCCCTGTGCTAAGCCTTTTTTTGGCTATTTGGGGTAGTGCGCACTTAGGCCCCTGTAACTTTTTGACCACAAGGTATCCACGCCAAATTTGCGTCCTTTTCTTCCAACATCATAGGGATTCTAAAGGTACCCAGGGTTTGTGGATTCCCCTGGAGGGGTCCCAGAAATTAGTCAAAATACAGCTAAATTTTGTTTTTTTGGGAGAAAAATGGGAAAAAGGGCTGCAAATGAAAGCGTCTGGGTTTTCCCTGCAAATGGCATCGAAAAAGCGTTTGTGGGGCTGAAATCACCATTTTCCCAGCTTTTAGGGAATGACAGACTTTTGTCAGAAAACCAACATTTTTACACAGTTTTGGCATTTTTCTGGGACATAGCCTATTTTTGCTATTTTTTGTGCTTTCAACCTCCTTCCACTTAATGGTAGAAATGGGTATGAAAGCAATAATGGATCCTGGAAAGCTATACATTTTTGAAAAGTAGACAAAATTCTGAATTCAGCAAGGGGTCATTTGTGTAGATCCATCAAGGTTTCTTTATAGAAACTAACAGTTAAATATAGGAAAAATTGAAAATTAGTTGAAAAAAACAGCCTTTTGTGTCAACGTTTTCACCTGTAACTTCTTCTCATTATGACAGCTCTTTGAAAGCAATATACCGTTATATCCGCTGGACCTTACTGGTTGTGGGGATATATAGGACTTGTAGGTTCACCAAGAACCCGACGAACCCAGAGTAAAAAACTGAGCAGCAATTTGCAATGGCTTTTTATTATGTACCGGCTATATAGCAATTATTGTGGGAAAATGTATACATGGAAAAATTGGTATGAACGACACCTATGTATTTCTGAAATGGGAACAAGTTATAGAGTTTAGAAACAGTAGATATTTGCACATTTTTGAAATTGGGAATACTCATACTAGCATGAGAGTTATCGGTCATTTTTCAAAATTACTTTTTTTTAACAGTCTTTCATTTGGAAGGCAGAAATGCATCGAAAGTCAATAGGTAATAACAGTTGCTTTACAAATCTGAATTACCCTAAGTCTCCCGATAAAAATGGTACCTCACTTGTGTGGGTTGGCCTAGTGCCCGCGACAGGAAACGGCGCAAAACGCAACGTGGAAACACCTCAATTTCGCAGTGAAAAATGACCCTTTTTTGGCAAAGTGCCTAGCTGTAGTTTTTGAACCCTAGCTCTGCCGGCACCTAGGGAAACCTAGCAACCCTATACATTTTTGAAAACTAGACACCCAGGGAATCCAGGATGGGGTGACTTGACTGCCTCCCACCAGGTTCTGTTACCCAGAATCCCTTGCAAACCTAAAAAATTGTCAAAAAAACACATTTTCCCCACATTTCTGTGCTGGAAAGTTCTGGAATCTGCGTGGATCCACAAATTTCCACCCACCCCGCGTTCCCCCAGGTCTCCCGATAAAAATGGTACCTCACTTGCGTGGGTGGGTCAAAGACCGGCGACAGGCAAGGGCCCAAAAGCTATTGAGGCGACATCAAAATTACATATCACAAACCAACCTGGTTTTGCATGGGGGTCCCATGAGTTTTTGGCCGGGGCTCGGCATCCATGTAGGGAAACCTACCTAACCCATATATTTCTGGAAACTAGACACCCGGGGAGTCCAGCGAGGTATGGCTTGCGTGGGTCCCCCATCATTCTCCTACCCATAGTCCCCTGCAAACCTCAAATTTCGCGGAAAATCCACTTTTTCCTCACATTTGTGTGGGAAATTTTTAGAATCTGCGTGGATCCACAAATTTCCTCCCACCCAGCGTTCCCCCAGGTCTCCCGATAAAAATGGTACCTCACTTGCGTGGGTGGGTGAAGGACCCGCGACAGGCAAGGCCCCAAAAGCTATTGAGGCGACATCAAAATTACATATCACAAACCAACCTGGTTTTGCATGGGGAGTCCCATGAGTTTTTGGTCCGGGGCTCGGCATCCATGTAGGGAAACCTACCTAACCCATACATTTCTGGAAACTAGACACCCGGGGAGTCCAGCGAGGTATGGCTTGCGTGGGTCCCCCATCATTCTCCTACCCAGAATCCCCTGCAAACCTCAAATTTCGCCGGAAAATTCACTTTTTGTCAAATTTCTGTGTGGGAAAGTTCTGGAATCTGCGTGGATCCACAAATTTCCTCCCACCCAGCGTTCCCCCAGGTCTCCCGATAAAAATGGTACCTCACTTGTGTGGGTAGGCATAGTGGCTGCAACAGGAAATGGCCCAAATCGTACTGTGGAGACTTCAAAATTACCTATAGCAAAACTACCTGGTTTGGGGGTGGGGGGGGCACCTGAGATTTTGGCCCCGGGCTCGGCGGCCATCTTGGGAAAGTACCAAACCCAAACATTTCTGAAAACTAGACACCCGGGGGAGTCCAATGAGGTATGGCTTGCGTGGATCCCCCAACGTTTTCCTACCCAGAATGCCATGCAAACCTCAAATTTAGTTAAAAAAACACATTTTCGACATATTTGTGTGTGGAATCACCGTGCCGGCACAAATGTCCTACCATCCAGCGTTCTCCTTGTTCTCCTGAGTAAAATGATACCTCACTTGTGTGGGTGGGCCAAAGGCCTGTGGCTAGGAAGATCCCAAAACATAGAGATTTAGAGTATAGCACCGAGAATTCTATGCGCTACATTTTAAAAAAAAATACGTTTTTAGCCAATTCTGCTTTGGACACCCACACAAGTGAGGTATCATTTTACTCAGGAGAACAAGGAGAACGCTGGGTGGTAGGACATTTGTGCCAGCTCCGGTGATTCCACACACAAATATGTGGAAAATGTGTTTTTTTCAACTAAATTTGAGGTTTGCATGGCATTCTGGGTAGGAAAACGTTGGGGGATCCACTCAAGCCATACCTCATTGGACTCCCCGGGTGTCTAGTTTTCAGAAATGTTTGGGTTTGGTACTTTCCCAAGATGGCCGCCGAGCCCGGGCCAAAATCTCAGGTCCCCCCAAACCAGGTAGTTTTGCTATAGGTAATTTTGAAGTCTCCACAGTACGATTTGGGCCATTTCCTGTTGCAGCCACTATGCCTACCCACACAAGTGAGGTACCATTTTTATCGGGAGACCTGGGGAACGCTGGGTGGGAGGAAATTTGTGGATCCACGCAGATTCCAGAACTTTCCTACACAGAAATTTGACAAAAAAGTGAATTTTCCAGCGAAATTTGAGGTTTGCAGGGATTCTGGGTAGGAGAATGATGGGGGACCCACGCAAGCCATACCTCGCTGGACTCCCCGGGTGTCTAGTTTCCAGAAATATATGGGTTAGGTAGGTTTCCCTACATGGATGCCGAGCCCGGGCCAAAACTCATGGGACCCCCCATGCAAAACCAGGTTGGTTTGTGATAGGTAATTTTGATGTTGCCTCAATAGCTATTGGGGCCTTGCCTGTCGCGGGTCCTTCACCCACCCACGCAAGTGAGGTACCATTTTTATCGGGAGACCTGGGGAACGCTGGGTGGGAGGAAATTTGTGGATCCACGCAGATTCCAGAACTTTCCCACACAGAAATGTGAGAAAAAAGTGGATTTTTCGGCGAAATTTGAGGTTTGCAGGGGATTATGGGTAGGAGAATGATGGGGGACCCACGCAAGCCATACCTCGCTGGACTCCCCGGGTGTCTAGTTTCCAGAAATGTATGGGTCAGGTAGGTTTCCCTACATGGATGCCGAGCCCCGCCAAAAAGTCATGGGACCCCCATGCAAAACCAGGTTGGTTTGTGATAGGTAATTTTGATGTCACATCAATAGGTTTTGGGCCATTCCCTGCCGCAGGTACTTGGCCCACCCATACAAGTGAGGTACCATTTCTATTGGGATACTTGGAGAAATGCTGGGGGTTGGAAATTTGTTGTTACTTTCTGCAGTGTGAAAATTTGGGCACAAAAATGCAAGGAAAATGTCAGTCACATTTTGAGGTTTGCAGGACATTGTGGGTAAGATAACTTGTTGGGATCCACAAGAGAGACATCACCATGCACTCCCATGGGTGTTTAGTTTACAACAAAAACTACAGTTAGGTTATTCTTAAATGAAATGTACAGCTTGGCAGAGAGACAAAACAGACAAAGATTACTGCACCGCCATCTATTCCTCAAACATACACACATACTGGTTGGATTTGGCACGAGGGCGAGTGATGGTTCAGTATATAAAATTGTATTAACAAGAGATTTCAGAAAAAATGAAATGCACTGTCAATAATTGAATGGACAAAAAAACTGAACCAGTGACTCGCAGCTCGTGAGCTGTAAAGCCACTTCAAGGCACCAACCGCTTTACAGGCCATTCACACACCTTTCATACATGATACACACAAGACCATTCACACCACCAGACACAAAACCAACACATTACATTGACAAAAACAGAAAAGACCCATTTTTATGCACAACCACCTATTCCTCAAGCACACATACATACTGGTTGGATTTGGCACGAGGGTGAGTGATGGTTCAGTATATACAGTTGTATTAACCAGAGATTTCACAAAAATGAAATGCACTGTTACTTGAAAGGACAAGAAACTGAACCATTGACTCACAGCTCGTGAGTTGTAAAGCCACGACAAGGCACCAACCTCTTTACAGGCCATTCATACACCTTTCATACGTGTGACACATACAAAACCATTCACGCCAGCCGCGGGCCCAGCACATTACAACACTCACACCAGCAGACAGCGCCATTCAAGGGCCCATCACTTTCACACGCCCACATTCCTGACACAGCAACCACACCAGCTCACGGATTGCGTTGAGTGGCGTTTGGCTAGCAGTGTGTGTAGTGACCAGCAGCTAGTCACTACTCGCACACCGCCAGCCGAGCGCCAGTCCACGCACACTGCCAGCCAAGCGCCAGTCCACGCACACCGCCAGCCACGCGCCAGTCCACGCACACCGCCAGCCAAGCGCCAGTCCACGCACACCACCAGCCAAGCGCCAGTCCACGCACACTGCCAGCCAAGCGCCAGTCCACGCACACTGCCAGCCAAGCGCCCGTCCACGTACACCGCCAGCCAAGCGCCAATCAAAACACACCGCCAGCCAAGCACCAATCAAAACACACCGCCACTCCACGCACACTGCCAGCCAAGCACCAGTGCAAACACACCGCCAGACAAGCGCCAGTACAAACACACCGCCAGCCAAGCGCCAGTCCACGCACACCGCCAGCCAAGCGCCAGTACAAACACACCGCCAGCCAAGCGCCAGTCCACGCACACCACCAGCCAAGCGCCGATCCAAACACACCGCCAGCCAAACGCCAGACCACGCACACCGCCACACAAGCGCCACTCCACGCACACCGCCATCACATTTAGGATTTTTTTAAATAAAAATAAGAAAACATAAACAAATTGCAAATAGATACAAATCTAATAACACAACATCTGAAACTCAATACACTACACAAATGCCAACCTTGAAACTCAACCAAAAATATTAAACAATAGAGGCCAGGCAGTTCACTTTACCACTCATGGATGCTCCCAAAAATTATTTTGCGTGTGGTACATTCTAAAACAAGCAGGCACACACAGCCCAGGGTTAGAAGGACACTCGGCAGTACATGCGAGTCTCCTTCCGCATACCTCTTCGCCAACAGACTCTACATCTCCTACTGGGAAAGTCTTTTGAGGGTGTGGGAGGAATGTGATCAGGAAAGTGGCGATCTTTCAATCTAGCAACATCCTCCACCAATCCAACTCTAGGAACACTTGCCTGTTCCACTAAAACAAGGCTGCCTATTACAGACTCTTGAAACTTAGCAAAAGTCATCTTTGACTCAGGACAAGAATCCTGGAACACAACAAAAGCATTAAAGGTTGCCAAGTGGAAAAGATGGATAGCCAACTTCTTGTACCAAATGTAAGCCTTACGAAGAGCAGCGTAAGGTTCCAACCTCTGATCTACTCTGTCAACACCACCCATGTGCTTATTATAGTCTAAAATGCACACAGGTTTGCGCGCTTCAGCAACCTGACCCCAAACAGTCACAGGTGCAGTGCTTTCATCATGGATGGTAGACAGCATGTAGACATCTCTCCTGTCTGAAAACTTCACAGCTAGAAGCTCCTCGCAACGCACTGCACTGTCCCCGCACAAGCTTTTTACAAACAAGTTCTTTTGGGAAACCTTTACGGTTAGAGCGGATTGTGCCACAAGCAACAGTGTCCACTTTGGCCAATTCCCTGAACAACCGCACACCAGTGTAGAAGTTATCTACATATAAATGGTGGCCTTTGTTAAAAAATCCTCTTCCAAGTTCCCACACAATTTTCTCAGTCACTCCAAAAGTGGACGGACAACCAGGGGGTTAATCTGGAATCCTTACCGGTGTACACTCTGAAATTAGAGACATATCCAGTCCTACTGTCACACAGCATATACAGCTTAATTCCATAGCGTGCCCTCTTACTAGGAATGTATTGCCTAAAAACCAAGCGGCCCTTGAACAACACCAAAGACTCATCCACTGCAATTTCTTTCCCTGGAGCATAGATCTCAGAAAATCGATCAACAAAGTGATCAATGACAGGCCGAATCTTAAAAAGACAGTCACATTCAGGGTGATCTCGTGGCAACGCTAAACCATTATCGACAAAATGCATCATCCGAAGCAGAAGCAAATACCTATCACGACTCATGACTGCCGGAAAAATAGCAGTTGCCATCAAGGGACTAGTAGACCAATATGAAGACATTGATGGCTTCCTTAGCAAGCCCATCAAAAAAGTTAAACCCAAGAACTTCATCTCTTCCAGATTTGTGGGAGTCCACGGGGTAGCTCTAGAGTGGGGCTTAAGACTGGCACTGTTGTCCCTCAAAAACTGTTCGGCATACAAATTAGTCTGCTCAACAATCTCTGCCAAAAACACATCGTCCATAAACAACTGAAAAAAATGTATCGGCAAAAAGTTTTCAGTATTCACTCTACACCCGGGAACACCAGTAAAGTCTGGCAATGCCGGCTGCACCATGCCTGGGGAACCCAGAGGTCAGCACTTTCAACGGGAAGCCTTGCAGCTCCATGCCGCAGCCCAGGTGCCTCTTGCCGCACTATACCAACGGGAAGCCTTGCTGCCCCAGATGCCTCTTGCCGCACTATATCAACGGGAAGCCTTGCAGCCGCAGGCTGCAGCCCAGATGCCTCTTGCCGCACTACACCAACGGAAAGCCTTGCAGCCCCAGGCTGCAGCCCAGATGCCTCTTGCCGCACTATCGGCACATCAATGTCCTCCTCTAACACAGGCACTTCATCCGCACTAAGAGTATCTTCAGTATCCGATGATTCCATGTGGAGAGAACTCACTGCCTGAATCGTCCCCTGCCTCCTCTGCCTCAGATGCAGAGTCAGTCTCTGAACCATGGTCAGAGGAAGACTCAAAGCATACCAACAACCTGCTGAGCAGTAATCCTGCGGCTAGCCATTATCCTTACTAAGAAAGGAGACTGCACAAACAAGTCAACAACAACCAACACTGTGCAAAGCAAGTAAGTAAAAAAATGTGTGCCTTTATCACAAAGATCTATATACTCAAAAACTATACAATTCACTTACAAGAGACAGCTACACTCACCAGCACCTACTCTGCAGAGACACAGCAAAAACCAACGATATCCCACTAGAAAGAAAAAAACAAAACCAATTACTACAATACAACAAAATACACATCGAGCACAAATGCAAAAAGTTTTTGACACTCAAAAAACAGAAGCCAAACATACTGCTATTATTACACCATTCGCAAAAAACACATTCATGCAGAGAAATAAAACTCATTTACATTGTACAAACAAAGTCTCTTACCAAACACATGCAACTACGCAAACAGTAACGAAACCGCAACCTGGAACAGTCTAAAGAGCAAGGGGCACATGCATCAAAGGTTTTTGCGATCGCAAACGGTGCGATTCGCAAAAATCGGCCGTTTGCGATCGCAAATTGGCCTTTGGAGATGCATGAAAGTGTTTCCTATGCGCAATTTAAGAATTTGCAATTATTTGCGAATTCCTAAATTGCGATTGCATTTAAGGAATCGCAATTTGCGATTCCTTAAATGCAATGCTAGAAGCACTTTCAAATAGCGATTTCGCTATTTGGGACCGCAAATTACAGACAAATCAAACTTGTCTGTAATTTGCAAAAACTTTGAAAAATGCACTAAAATGCATTTTTTAAAGTTTTAGGTTACACACACACATGCCCTTGGGGCATGTGTATGCGCAACATGGGTGCACATCACAATTTCAGGGGTGCAACAGGGTGTCATTTTGACACCCTTGCATCCTTGAAATTGCATGAGCAATTTGCGAGTACCTACTGCTACTCGCAAATTGCGCATGCAATCTCCAATTCATTCCTAGGGGCCTGTAGGCCCCTAGGAATGAATGGGACGGCATTCCTTAATTGCGACTCGCAATTTGCGAGTCGCAATTAAGGAATGTTTAGGAATCGCTATTTTTATAGCGATTCCTACATGCATAGACTTTTGCGATTCCTTAATCGCAATTAAGGAATCGCAAAAGCCTACCTTGATGCATGTGCCAGCAAAAGCCTTGACCTAACAAAAAAGGAGAAATAAAGCATTACAATTGCAATTCACAAGAAATAAAACAACATTATAACACGCTATGTCACTACCCAAAGGGGGGCAGAAAAGCCAAAAACACATATGTCCCCTGGAAGCGGCCAATTTATTTATTTTTAGATACCTGGCTCTAGTGGGCTATTCTACCCCCCACCCCCGGGCCAGAAATGCCATAAAATGCAGGTGAAAAGTCTTAAAAATTATTTAGGCCCATAAGGAAGCGACCCTTGGCCAAGGGGTCGCTTCCATTTAAAAAACAAAAACAAATTCCCTGCCTCTAGTGGGCTTTTCAGCCACCCCCCCGGGTCCAGAAACGCCCAAAAAAATCAGGCTATCTGTCCCCGGGGGGTGGGGGGAGGGGGGGGGCAGAATATACTTTTTAAAATAATTTAGCCCCAGGAAGCGACCCTTGCCCAAGGGGTCGCTTCCAATTTAATTTTACAAAAATCCCTGGCTCTAGTGGGCTTTTCTGCCCCCCCCCCCATGGTCCACAAACGGCCAATAATCGGCCGATCTGTCCCCAGGGGGGGCAGAAAAGTCTTTAAATTATGTGCCCCCTTAGGCAGAATATACTTGGCCCCCCAGGAAGCGACCCTTGCCCAAGGGGTCGCTTCCATTTACATATATACAAAATCCCTGGCTCTAGTGGGCTTTTCTGCCCCCCCTGGGTCCACAAACGGCCAAAAATCGGCCGATCAGTCCCGGTGGGGGGGGGGCAGAAAAGTCTAAAATAATTTGTCCCCCTAAGGAAGCAACCCTTGCCCAAGGGGTCGCTTCCTTTATAGAAAAAAAACGAATCCCTGGTGTCTAGTGGGACATTCCTGGTGCACAATCGCGACGCTGTGCGCGATCGTGCACCAGGAATGCCCTGCATTGAGACATCAGGGGAGAGGAAACAGTTTCCTCCCCCCCCCCGATGCCTCAAGGCATCAATATTTGGGGCCCCCACCGCACCAGCAAACACTCACCCTCCCTCTGGACGCGCTGGAAAGAAATGATTTCCAGCGCTTCCTGATGACGGCGCGCGCTGTGCGCGCTGACGTTATGGGGAAGCGTGGGGGGGGGCCGGGGGTGGCAGCGGAAACTCTTCCGCTGCCATCCCCCTCTGTGGGGGCAAAATCGATGCCCCAGGGGGGGAGCGCCAGCGCTTCCCCCCCCCCAGGGGCTGTGCTCATGACGGAGCGGTTCCGTCATAAGCACAGCCCAACCGATGCTCATGACGGAACCGCTCCGTCATGAGCATCGAAGGGGTTAACTTTTCCGTTAAGAAGGAAAATCTATTTTTAATCCAATTTCTCCATCGTGTGAATGACTCTTCAATGAAGTTGTAAACAACTGTCTCTTCCCAAAAAAGTAGCAATGCGTTTTCTTAGAACTTCCCCTAGATGCGTTTTGTTTACATGTGAGACCATTCTGGATCCCGCTAACCTATAAAAAAATTAACCAGACCAGCTGGGTAAGTTTGGAACTTACCCAGTACTACATTTTAAGGTTAAAAAATCTGAAGGCCTTATTGCTGTATTTACCTAAATGTCAGGACTGTTTTTTTGTTTTTTTGTTTTTTTTAAAAGATCATTACTTGGTAAGTCAGCATTCTGATTACATTCAAAACTACTTTGTCTTCTTTGATAAAACTTAACCGAAATTCACTTGATGTAGGTTGTATATGCTAATCTAACAAGTGTCCCATGGGACTCATTCTAAAGTGGCACCTTATGTGTCTTAGAAGGAACCCAGAGTTATTGAGACCTATTGATCGGACCAAAATTAATTGCGAAGAAAACAAAATATAGGACTGATAGTTTGCATCTTGTAATGTTTTGACTCCAAACAAGTGTAACAATCAACAAAGTAAGTGACCATAGTGCAGACGACGCAGTGCTCCAATGGTGATTATATGTACACAAAGACATAGATAACACTGTACAATTTCCAATGGTTGTATGCATTGTTCATAACCAGGTTTTTCTACGTCTGCGTGGAATCCCTTGAAGTTAAATTACACGTAACAACCAAGAGGGAGGGTTTGCCGACGTATCGACCCAGTGTGACTGTTGGGGTTTTGTCAGGATGTAGTCGTCGGACAGCCACGTCAAATGTTTCAGTGCCGGGGTATTCTTTAAGAACTAGTACCGATCCACTTCAGGCCAAACGTGGCAAAGCTGGTCTCATACAGACAGAACCAGTACCAATATTGCCAAATTGTCATTTCAAGTTATTCTTCAACCAGAATGTGGTGGAGCTAAACTCACTCTGTTCGGCACCATTGAGTGTGGAGAGTAAGCATTCTGAATACATTCAAAACTACGTTGTCTTTTTTGATAAAGGAAACTCAACCGAAACTCACTTGGTGTAGGTTCAATGTACGCACAAATGAAAAGGTATCATTCAGTGTAACTTCAGAAAGGAATTTTTCTCCAGTTAAGCATGTTCTGGGATCCTTCACTTGGACAGGACTAATTTATGTTTGACTACCATGACAAGTTGTGTGATGAAGTACTGGTATTACAAGTATTTTTTCAATTTTTACTTTTGAAAAATGTATTTGAATAAAACCTAAACCTAGTGTTTTTATACATTGAAGACAATGTGTCCACTACGGGTTACTTTTATGCTTCAAATCGCTAAACGTTTGTGCTATGTTCCGCATTTTTGATACTTAGTGAGAATAGATTGGTTAAGTCTAACTTTGCCCAAAAATAATTTAGGTGGGTTTCTGTTCAAGGTTTCGAGGTTTCTTTTTTTAACAAGGAAACTGAGCCCATCTGACCTAGAACTTGAATACATTTTGTCAAAGCAAGCATTTGGTTACTCATTGTTACAGTAAGCATTAGATTACTTACCCATTAATTTTGGAATGTTCATTTAACTGCTTTTATTTGCTCTAAAGCTAGTTTCTTCTTTATTAAGCCATCATTTTTGCTCTTGTCCCTAGTTTGATTTGCATATTCTGCCTTTCATGTGCTGCTTTGTTGAGCAGGTGATTATATTCATGTCTCCTTTGTTTAAGGCAATCTCTATTATCAAGTACAAGGTCGGCGAGAAGTCCTTCTCTCAGGCTTTTCCTGATGATCCACCTGCCTTTGCCTCTTCGCTTCCAGCACCACAGAGGAAGCCGCCCAAAAACCGGGTAGTTGTAAGCCCTGTTGTAAGTCCGGTGGTGCGTCCGGTAAGTGATCCATTGGAGAAGTTGGAATGGTTAAACAACCTAGATGTTCCTTATTCCTCTCCTGTGCAGTGAGTGCCGCAGGAGGAGCAGTCATTCACAATCCTTACTTGATTATACATTGCGTTTTATGTAGCCAACACATAGAATTAGTTCTTTATCACATTGAAAGTGTTCTTCCACCTTGATTTTTTTGACAATGAGATTAAGTCTCTGGTGTTTCTCTTTGATGTAGTCTGTCCCCCTTTTTTTGTAGCTATTATGAGCCTTCATGGGTATTGTTTGTGAACTCTGCATTAGTATTGTTCTGTGCCTACGTACACTAGTGGGCTCTGTTGCTCTCACCTTTTGGCACCTTTCCTCTGTGTGTGTTGCTCACAAACTGATATTTTTCTTTTCAGATGGATGGCTTTGTCAGCAGGCCAGTTATTGGTGTCGATCAGTATTATGCAGCCATGGAAAGGGAGAAGCTGCTGGCGCTTCGAGAAGAGATGCAGGCGATCGGCAAGTGTCCTACACTCCCAGACTTATCCCTGTCCCCTTTTCAGATACTACAACGCCATTCCCACGATCAGCTTTGTGACTTATCTCGACACTTTTTTTTTTTTTTAAATAACCTTTGACACAATGACTATCTCAAAAATGAAAAAAATCCTAACTATAGAGAAGGAAAGTGTTCGAAGCATGTGAGCTATAGATCACATGCGTTGCATACTCCTCCCATCTAGTGTTGGGTCCGGATGTTTGCAGTTTGTTTTTCTTCGAAGAAGTCTTTTCCAGTCACGTGGTAGGTGACTCCTCCTTTCGGTGAAAGTGCGCATGGGCTTCGACTCCATTGTTTTTTTTTTTTTTTCCGCCATTGGGTTCGGACATGAATTGCTACCCTCCGGGTTCGACAGTTTCTTTGGTTTTCCTCGGTGCGCAATACACTCATCCAGGACGGTATTGTTTTTGATCGCGTATCCCTTTCTCCGCGTATCTTGTTTACTTCTAAAAACCCTCTTCCGCTCGGGAAGCTCGTGGAAGGCCGTCGGGCCTACCCGCAACGGTCCGCCTCGCAGTCGATGGAATGGACTCCATTCAAATTCTGCCCTCTGTGCCACGCGAAGTTTCCGCGCACCAACTCACATGAAGTGTGCAACCTGTGCTTGTCTCTGGAGCACAGAGAACAGGACTGCGACACATGCAAGGCTTTCCGCTCCAAGAAGACGCTTCGCGACCGTTGGGCTCGACGTCGCGACATGCTCAGCCAACACGTAAGCTCCAGTCCGGATCTCTTCGGAGAAGATTCAGAACAAGAGGCCGGAGACGCCATGGGAGCTGAGGAAGAACAAGATCCCATCGCCATCTCTGACTACGGCTCCGAGGGGGATGACGAGATCCCGCAAGGTCAGCGTACCGTGAGTACAGATACTCCCATGCCCCAAAGTCCACCTCAGCCCAAAAAGAAGGCTCCGGTCCAACCCCTGCCTCCGGGCAACAGTCGGCACCGAGAACACGTTTCTGACGCCCCGCCCTCTGGCTCGGCACCGAAACACACCCAAAAGCCTTCCGGCTCTGACCCGAGCCAACAGAAAATGGGCTCCGATCCGAAACCTTCCGGATCGAAATCGAAGACCGGCTCTGGCCAACCCCCTTTGATGCCGAAAACGCTTTTGGATCCGAAATCCTCAGGATTCAAGCCCCCAGCTCCGAAACCATCGGCACCGAAAATTTCAGCACCGAAACAACTGGATGTGCCCATTCCATCTCGGGAACAACTTTTCGATGCTCCGCCTAGCAAGCCGGATCCGAAACAACGAGAGTTGTGTATCCATCCAACTACTGGACATATCTATACAAAAGTGACACTGAAAAGAGAACCTGAATCGGAGGCGGCCTGCCATATTCCTTTGAAGAGGAAGAATGTCGGGACTAATCCTTCTCCTCCTTCCATCTCCTCCTCAACCTCAACACTGAATAATTTCACCTGAGCACTCACCACCACCACACACACCTGAAGATCAGGATGGGGACAATGCACCATTAGTTCCAGACCTGTGGACAGATTACAATACCAACTCTCCCACGGGAAACTATCCTGACCTTTACCCTGCAAAACCCTCTCAACCGGACGACCGTGTAGGCTACATAGAGCTGTTTGGTAGAGCTGCCCACTACCATGGTGTGCAGCTGCACAAAGAATCCCTTGAGGAGGATTTCCCGTTTGAAACACTTAGCAGCACACAGAAGTCATCACACACCCTCCCCATGTTAAAGGGTATGATCAGGCACGTTAATGACATCTTTAATGACCCCGTCAGAGCCCGTATTCTTACCTCGAGGGTAGATGAGAAATACAAGCCAGCACCATCTGACCCAGCCTACATTATGGGACAATTACCATTGGACTCCCTAGTGGTGTCCAACGCGTGTAAAAGGGCCAACTCTCAAACTACAGGAGATGCTCCGCCCCCAGATAAGGAATACAAGCTTCTTGATGCATCGGGGAAAAGGGTAGTATGTCAGGCAGCAAACGTCTGGCGCATATCTAACACGCAAACGCTGCTTGCAAGATACGTCGGGGCGCATTGGGACGAGATGGAGCAGTTGCTCCAATATCTGCCCGATGAACACAAAGCTAAAGCGCAAGATTTAGTGTGAGAGGGACAGCTTATTTAAAATATTGCTATCCGGTGCTCCCTAGATGCCGCAGACACTGCTGCTAGAGCTGTAAACACCAGCGTCCTTTTAAGAAGACACGCTTGGCTACGCATATCAGGTTTTAAACCTGAGGTTCAGACTACCATCCTGAACACACCCTTCGACAAAGAACACCTCTTTGGCCTGGTCGTAGATTCCTCACTGGAAAAAATGAAAAAAAAGATACTGAAGTGGCCAAATCCATGGGAGCCCTTCAATTGACACAAGCATGTGGTTCCTTTCGGCACGCTTTCTACCGCGGAGGGTCCAAAAATACCTCCTCCGAGACTACCACCACCACGTACAAGGGTAACAACCAACCCTCTCCCTCTAAGGTTTACTTCAGAGGGTGGTATAGAGGAAACCTCGGCAAAGGCAGAGGTAGAGGCTCAAACACACGCGCCTCCCCCTCCAACACAAAACAGTGACTTCACTACACTTCCCACTGACCATTTAACACCTGTCGGAGGATGTCTTTCGGATTTCCTACCCGTCTGGCATTCTATAACAGAAAAGTGGGTACTCGAAATTATCCATTCTGGTTACTGCCTGGAGTCCACCACAATCCTCCAAACATTCCCCCAAGGTCACACAAACTCTCACCAGATCACTTACGCCTCCTAAAACAAGAGGTTCAGTCTCTCCTTCTAAAAGAGGCTATAGAGCCTGTACCATCACAACACCACAGGTCGGGCGTGTACTCCTTTTACTTCCTAATACTAAAAAAGGACGGTTCTCTCAGACCAATATTGGACTTCGGAGAACTAAACAGTTACATGCAGTCAAACCATTTTCACACGGTAACACTTCAGCAAGTACTACCACTTCTGCAACAGGGAGACTTTCTGTCTACACTTTAGTTAAAGGACGCCTACTTCCATATTCCAATCCATCCCGCTCATCGCACATTTTTCAGAGTTGTGGTAGCAGGTCAACATTACCAGTTCAAGGTACTCCCGTTCGGAGTCACCACTGCCCCCAGAGTCTTCACAAAGTGTCTGGCAGTAGTCGCTGCTCACCTGAGGGGACAACACATCCATGTCTTCCCCTATTTGGACGACTGGCTCGTCAAAGCCAGCACATGTCCAAAATGTCTCCAGCACACCCACAGAACAATTCAGTTACTACATCGACTGGGGTTCACAGTCATTATGCTAAAAGCACATCTCCAACCTGCAAATATGCAAAACTATCTAGGAGCCACCTTAAATACGCAAAAGGCTCTGGCTTTTCCCAACGCAGCCAGAATTCACAACATTCCGGCTCTAGTTCTCCAGTTTCAATCCAATCACTCGCTTCCAGCTCGGGTGTATATGCAACTACTAGGAATGATGGCATCTTGCATCATGACATGCGTCCCCTTCAAGAATGTTTAGCGAGTCAGTGGAACCAATCGCAGGGCCTGTTAACCGATCTAGTGTTGGTAAGCGGCCGTGCTCCCCGCTCTCTGCAGTGGTGGAACACACAAAATTTATCAAGAGGATGGCCCTTTATAGACCCGGTTCCACAGATAGTACTAACAGCGGACGCATCCCTCACTGGCTGGGAAGCTCATCTTCAGCACCACACAGTGCAAGGCTTATGGAGCCAACGGCAAAAGTTGCTCCACATCAATCATTTAGAGCTGCTTGCGGTCTTCCTAGCTCTCAAGGCATTTCAAACACACCTGGTTGGCAAAGCTTTCTTAGTTCGTACTGACAACATGACGGCCATGTACTACATACAAAAACAGGGGGGGACACACTCTCTCCAACTGTCCCACTTAGCCCAGGACATTTGGAAGTGGGCTGTTCACCACAATATATCTCCTAGCGGAACACCTCCCAGGAGTGAACAACCAGATTGCAGACCTCAGCAGACAGAGGCACCAAATACAAGTGGGAACTTCACCCTCAGGTTCCCCTCCCATACTTTCAAAGTTGGGGACTCCCTCAGATATATCTGTTTGCCACACACCAAAACGCAAAATGTCAAAGCTTCGCCTCCAGGTACCCACACCAGCTATTCAAGGGCAATGCACTATGGATGAACTGGTCGGGGATATTTGCCTACGCTTTTCTGCCTCTCCCACTCATTCCATTAGTGGTTCTAAAACTCAGGCAAACATCCCTCACACTGATCCTAGTAGCTCCCGCATGGGCTCGTCAACCATGGTTCACAACCCTGTTGGAGCGGTCTCTGGTCCCGCATCAAAAGCTGCACCTAACACCCAGTCTCCTTACACAGAGCCATGGAGAAATCAGACACCCAGATCCCAAACAACTGAACCTCGCGATCTGGCTCCTGAAGTCCGTTTGGTTATCTGAACCTTCCACCAGACTGTATGAACATCAAAGAGACCAGAAAGCCTACCACAAGTGCCTGTTATGCAGCAAAATGGTAGTGTTTTGTTATTTATTGCAATAACAATCACATCCACCCTCTTGATGCTTCCATACAAAACATTATCTGCTATCTGTTACACTTGCAGCAGTCAGGATTGGCTTACACCTCCTTCCGGCTTTATCTTGCTGCAATAGCTGCGTACCTACAAAATAGGCAATATCTATCGCTTTTCAGAGTGCCCGTAATTAAAGTTTTCATGGAAGGACTTAAGAGTTATACCTCCAAGACTCCCACCTGCCCCAGTGTGGAATCTTAACATAGTCCTCACAAGATTAATGGGACCACCCTGTGAACCCATGCATAGGTGTGAGCCACAGTTTCTCTCCTGGAAAACCGCTTTCCTCATTGCAATCACTTCACTAAGGAGAGTGGGTGAACTACAGGCACTAACCATAGAACCATTTTTCCAACTGCACAGAGATAAAGTGGTTCTGCGTACAAACCCTAAATTTCTACCTAAGGTAGTCTCTGCATTTCATATTAATCAGTCGGTGGAATTACCTGTATTCTTCCCTCAACCTGATTCTGTTGCAGAGAGCTCTACACACCTTAGATGTCAGAAGAGCACTGTTATACTACATTGAAGGAACACCACTTCGAAAGACCAAACAACTTTTTGTTGCTTTTGCACCACCACACAAGGGCAATCCTATCTCCAAATCAGGTATTGCAAGGTGGATTGTTAAATGTATTCAAACCTGTTACGTAAAAGCAAAGAGAACTTTAACTGTAACCCCTAAAGCGCATTACACTCGCAAGATAGGGGCTACTATGGCCGTCTTAGGAAACATTCCCATAATGGATATTTGCAAAGCTGCAACATGGCCTACACCGCACACATTCACAAAACACTATTGTGTAGATGTGTTAGCGAGACAACAAGCAAATGTGGGCCAAGCAGTACTTAAGACACTATTTCAGAGAACTCCAACAGCTACAGGTTAGCCACTGCTTTGGGAGATTACTGCTATATAGTCTGTGTAAAGCATGTGATCTACAGCTCACATGCCTCGAACGGATAACGTTACTTACCCAGTAAACGTCTGTTCTTGGCATGTACAGCTGTAGATTCACATGCGCCCACCCTGGTAACTGTAGCTGCTGCAGTTCTCTTTTTAGTATACATACATACGCATGGACATCTCCATTCTACTCTTTCTAACTCCATTCTCACCCTCTGCGGGAAAACAATCTAACAATGGAGTCGATGCCCATGCGCACTATCACCGAAAGTAGGAGTCACCTACCTCGTGACTGAAAAAGACTTCTTCGAAGAAAAACAAACTGCACGGTTCGGACGTGTATTTCTGCGGTTCGGAATCGTTCCTCGGGTTCCCCTCAGTGCGTAATCCACTCTACGCTCAACGGCATTGTTTCTGACGAGTTTCCCACTTCTCCGCGTTTTGATTCGGTAAACGATATCTCCATTTCCAATCGGAAAGTTTCGTGGGCGGCCTTCGGGCCTAACCACGTCTGTCCGGCTCTTCGTCTATGGACCGGACTCCATTCAAATTCTGCCCCCAGTGCCACGCCAAGTACCTGTGTACCGACTTGCACCAGGTGTGTAACTTGTGCTTGTCTCCAGAGAACAAGACTGCGTGCAATTCGTTTTGATCAAAGAAAACTCTCCGCGATCGGCGAGCTCGACATTGGGAGATGCAGCGCCAGCATATCGACGACACGCCGGATATCTTCGGTGAAGACTCCGAGCAAGATGACCCCGAGCCCTCAGTGGCCGAGGAACAGGCCTTCGTGTCTGACTCCGAGTCAGAGTTGGAGATAGACCTCATACAGAAGACCCCTTGCCCCGTCCACCCACCCCTAAAAAAAATCTAAGGCTTCGGCACCACCTCCGCCTTCTCGCCAAGGTCGGCACAGAGACAATGTTTCTGACGCTCCGCCTCCCGGCTCGGCACCGAAACATACTGTCAAGCCTTCTGGCTCGGGACTGAGTTGGCCGAAATCCACTTCGGAGCCGAAACCTTCCGGTTCCAAGCACAGTTGGTTCGGAGCTGAAACCTTCGACACCAAAAACCAAAAAAACAACCTTTGGAGCCAAAATCTTCCGCGCCGAAAGGTCATTCCATCTCTGTTCCGAAACCTTCGGTGCCGAAAACACGAAGTCCCTTCAGCGCCTTCGGATCCGAAAATAGACATTCTACCGTCCAAATCAGATCCCAAGAAAAAGAAACTCTATATTAATCCTGACACAGGACATATTCATGCCAAGACTCCATCTAAGCACAAGCTTCCTGATGAAGACCGTCATTATAAAATCTCTTTAAAGAAGAAAACAAATGTTGGTACTAGCCCTTTCCATCCACTACCATCATCTCCTTCTCCTCCCTCCTCTCCACCTTTAGCTCCTTTACACATCACACCTCATCACTCTCCACTGTCTCACCAGGACGGAGACGATACTGATGAGGGAGAAACACACTTACCAGTGGATCCATGGAAGGATTATACAATTGACTCTTCATTGGATAACGATCCAGACCTTTACCCTGCCAAGCCATCTCCACCTGATGACTGTGTCCTATCAAGAACTCATTGCCAGAGCCGCACAATGCCATGGGGTGGTGCTCCACAGAGAATCCTTAGAGGAGGACTTTCTGTTTGAGACTCTAGGATCCACACACAGGTCGAGTCAGACACTCCCTATGCTCAAAGGTATGATGAGGCACGCAGACTAAATTTTTGAAGATTCTGTACGTGCACGAATCCCGACTCCTAGAGTCGATAAGAAATACAAACCTTCCCCAACAGATCCAGTATTTATTAAAGGCCAGTTACCACTTGATTTTTTTATAGTATCTAATGCTCGCAAGCGAGCGAACTCCTAAACTTCAGGAGATGCTGCTCCCCCAGATAAAGAATCAAAACTCATTGATGCTTCTGGAAAACGCATAGCTGCACAAGCTGCCAATCACTGGCGTATTGCTTACACGCAGGGCCTTCTAGCCAGATAAGATAGGGCGCACTGGGACGAAATGGAGCAATTACTACAATATCTCCCAGATGAGCATAAAGGGAAAGCTCAAGACTTAGTCCTGGAAGGGAAATTAATTTCCAACTTCTATCAGGTGTGCTCTAGATGCTGCTGACACTGCAGCTAGAGAAGTCAATACTAGCATCTTACTCAGAAGGCATGCCTGGTTACGGATTTCTGGGTTTAAACCTGAATTCATTTTAAACACCTTTTGATAAAGAACATCTTTTCGGCCCTGAAGTTGATCAAGAGCTCAAAAAAATGAAAGAAGACACTGAAGTAGCAAAATCTATGGGAGCGCTTCAGTCTCCTTCAAACAGAGGTTCCTTTCGGCGCTCCTTTTACCGGGGAGGGTCCAAGTAAGCAGCCTCAGATCAAAACACTTCCTCTTACAAGGGTAACAACCAATCCTGTTCTCCAATAGGATTTTTAAGAGGAGGTTATAGGGGAAACCGTTCCAAAGGCAGGGGTAAAAACACCACACCCCGTAACTCCCCTTCCCCTAATAAGCAGCGACATCCCCACGCTTCCCTCTGATTATTCCACACCTGTCGGAGGAAGAATTCAACATTTTCTACCCATTTGGGAATCTAGAAAAACCGACAAATGGGTGCTTGAAAGTATCAAACATGGTTATTGCCTGGAGCTTACCACCAATCCAAATATTCCACCTCGCGCTCTCAAATTGTCACCAGGCTACCTGCTGTTGCTCGAACAAGAGGTGCAATCTCTTACTGAAAGGAGCCATAGAACCAGTTCCACTTCAGTACCAAGGGTCTATTCTCTCTACTTTCTGATCCCCAAAAAGGACGGTCCATTAAGACCTATTCTAGATCTCGGAGTTGAACCGATACATACTGTCGGAGCACTTTCACATGGTGACCCTTTAACCGATACTTCCTCTCTTACAGCAGGGCGATTTTATGTCTACTCTAGACTTAAGACACATATTTTCTCATTCCAATTCATCCAGCTCATCGCAAATACCTCAGATTTGTGATAGCAGGCAAGCATTACCAGTTCAAAGTACTTCTATTTGGAGTCACAACTGCTCCCAGAGTATTTACCAAATGTCTGGCAGTAGTAGCCGCTCCTCTCAGAAGACAACGTATTCATGTCTTCCCCTACGTAGACGACGACTGGCTCATCAAAGCCAGCACTTAACCAAAGCTGTCTGCAACACACTTGGACAACAATAGACCTACTTCATCAATTTGGCTTTATGATCAATGCACAGAAATCTCACCTGTCCTGCACAGATGCAGTCTTATCTAGGAGCTACTATCAGCACTCTCAAAGCTCTAGCCTCTCCCAATGCAGCCAGAATTCACAACATTCAGTCTATGGTACTACAGTTTCAACCCAAACAAACATTACCAGCCGAGTTTTCATGCAACTGCTGGGAATGATGGCATCTTGCATCGCAATCGTACCTCATGCAAGGCTTCACATGCGTCCCCTACAAGAATGTTTAGTGCGTCAGTGAAATCAATCACAGGGTCAATTAACCGATCTAGTGTTGGTACGGCTGCACCCATAGCTCTCTGCAGTGGTAGAACCCACAAAACTTATAAAAGGGCGGCCCTTCATAGACCCTATTCCACAGACTGTGCTAACAGCAGACGCATCTCTCACCGGTTGGGGTGCCCATCTCCAACATTACACAATGCAGGGTCTGTGGAGTGAGAATCACAAAACTCTCCACATCAACTACCTAGAGCTTCTGGCGGTGTTCCTAGCACTCAAAGCTTTTCAGACTCGCTTTATAAGCAAAGCTGTCAACGTCCCGACAGACATGGCAGCAATGTAAAATGTACAAAAACAAGGAGGGACACGCTCTCTAACTGTCACGCTTCTCACAAAACATTTGGAACTGGGCAATTCATCACAAGATCTATCTCCTGGCGGAACACCTTCCAGGAGTAGACAATCAAATTGCCGACCTCCTCAGCAGACGGAGGCAGCAACTTCACGAGTGGGAACTTCATCCCAAAGTTCTCCTTCCCTGCTTCCAACACTGGGGTTTTCCACAAATAGATCTGTTCGCCACAGACAACGCTAAATGCCCAAACTTCGCATCCAAGTTCCCACACCTTCTATCCAAGGGCAATGCCCTATGGATGAATTGGTTAGGGATATTTGCCTACGCTTTTCCGCCTCTCCCACTACTTCCATTACTAGTTCGGAAGCTCAGGCAAACATCCCTCACACTGATCTTAGTAGCCCCCACATGGGCTTGTCAACCTTGGGTTCACCACCCTGTTAGAACTGTCAGTGGTTCCACATCAAAAACTACATCTCACCTCCAGTCTCCTCACTCGGAACCATGGAGAAATCAGACCTCCAAATCCCAAGGAGCTCAAGCTAGCGATTTGGCTCCTGAAGTCATAGTTTGGTTATTTAAATCCACCACCACAATGTATGACTATTTTAAAAGAAGCAAGAAAGCCTACTACCAGGGCTTGCTATGCAGCAAAATGGAAAAGATTTGTTATCTATTGTAATAAAAACAAGATCAATCCTCTAGACGCTTCTGTACAGAATATTATCTGTTACCTGTTACATTTACAACAAACAGGGTTGGCTTACACTTCTATTCGTTTGCACCTTGCAGCAGTGACTACATATTTGCAAAACAGACAACATTTATCTCTATTCAAAATTCCAGTAATCAAAGCTTTCATGGAAGGTTTGAAAAGAGTAATACCACCAAGAGTTCCACCCGCACCAGTGTGGAATCTTAATATTGTCCTTACATGACTTATGGGTCCACCCTTTGAACCCTTACATAATTGTTCTCTACAATTTCTTTCATGGAAAGTTGCTTTCCTCCTTGCTATCACTTCATTGAGGAGAGTTGGTGAGCTACAGGCTTTAACCCGAGAAGAACCTTTTTTCAACTCCGCAATTCCTTCCCAAAGTGGTTTCTGCTTTCCATATTAACCAACCAGTTGAGTTACCTGTGTTTTTTCCTCAACCTGATTCAGTGGCAGAAAGAGCTCTCCACACGCTGGACGTTAGAAAAGCCTTATTATATTACATAGAAAGGACCAAAGATTTTCGCAAAACTAAACAATTGTTTATTACATTTGCGCCACCTCACAAAGGTAATCCCATCTCTAAATCAGGCATTTCAAGATGGATTTTTAAACGCATTAAAATATGCTATGCAAAAGAACATTATCCATACCCCCTAGAGCGCATTCTACACGCAAGATAGGGGCTACTATGGCCGCCTTAGGCAACATTCCTCTAGCTGACATATGTAAAGCAGCTACATGGTCTACACCACACATTTACTAAACACTACTGTGTAGATGTGTTACAAGACAACAAGTTAATGTAGGCCAGGCAGTGCCTAAGACACTATTTCAAACAACTGCAACACCTACAGGTTAGCAACCGCTTGGGGACCATACTGCTTTATAGTCTATTCAAAGCATGTGTATCTACAGCACACATGCCTCGAACGGATAATGTTACATACCCAGTAAGCATCTGTTCTTGGCATGTAGAGCTGTAGGTTCACATGCGCCCACCCGCCTCCCCAGACACCTGTAGTTGTTGCAGTTCTTCCTACTTACATACATACGCATGGCATCTCTATTCCACACTTACATACTCCATTCTCACCCTCTTGCAGGAAAACAATCTAACAATGGAGTCGATGACCATGCGCACTATCACCGAAAGGAGGAGTCACCATACCTTGTGACTGGAAAGACTTCTTCGAAGAAAAACAACTTGCAAACATCCGGTCCCAACAGTAGATGGCAGGAGTATGCAAAGCATGTGAATCTACAGCTCTACATGCCAAGAACAGATACTTACTGGGTAAGTAACATCCTTTTGTTCCACCTCCACCCTCCCAACCCCCCACACACAGCAAACTGCTTGGTGCAGTGATGTCCATCTACATCAGATTTTGGTTCCTGTTCTATTTATTTGTCTGATGGCATTCTGTTGACTCAGGGAAGTCCCTCAGTGCCAGCAGCTCTTGTGCCATTGCATGCTTTTAAAAAAAATATTTTTTACCCCTATTTATTAATAATTTTGCAAGGGTCAAGGAGCTTCCCAGACATTGCTACTGGTCCTTCGCTGAAGATTGCAGTGCACTGCACCTTACCTCAAACGTGCACTGCTTACGGCTATCACCTTTGTTAGTGGCTGTAAATCAATACAAGATAAGTCCCTTTGCATGTGCATGGCAGACCATCTTTGAATGGTCTTCCAACACATTCTAGGGTGTTTCAAGCGAGTGTGTACTAAGTCACGAAAGATGCTTTAGTCAATCATTTGGGTAGGCTTTGTTACGGTGTAAAAATGAGATTAATAGCTGCCACACCTGATGAATATTGCGCTTAAACCTCTGGGCTGCTGAGAGCACTGGCTAGTGGCATACTTCATACTCTTGTCTATATATCTACTACGCCCACTATGCTCGGGCATTGCAAATAAACAACATGCACAGAATCTGTGATGGGCTAATAAGTACATTATACGTTTCTGAGAATCGAGTCTACTTTTCTCCATCCCTATTGTCATGTTTAACTTTATATTGTCAGTCACTTGTTTTGCTCATCACACAACTCTGCCAGTGAATCCTAATGCCCACAGTATACATTGTTCTGTGCATACAATTGACCCATGGAAAGCAAGTAGAAATTTCTATGCATATTCTTCAATAAAATGAAGGCAATCTGTGAACACCAAATTCTCTGAACAGTCTTCTGTATTGCACATAAACAAATTGATCATTCTGAAAAATGGGAGAAATGGAAAATTACATTTTCTTCATATGGCGAAAATAAAAACCCTCATAATATATAAAACCTGATTATACAAGAACACCAAACCTTTTCAAAGATACCCGGGGCAGCTTAACAATATCTCTGCCCAAAGGCTGGCTTCATAAAGAATGCCAGTCACATCCGGACCCGAGTGTTCAATTTTAACTGTTTGTCAATCCACCAAATGGCAATTCCTCTTGTGAGTGCGATCAAGAAGTAAAAATGTGTGATTTGTGAACGGCGGCTCAGCCGTGAGAGCATTTTATATAAAAATCATTTTTCAAGTCAGATTGTGCCAACTGTAACATATTTTATTGCAGGAAAGTGGTTTTTCCAGTAGCTGTGAGGAATTTCTTCTCTTCACAACAGCCTGTGGTTATATACCTGGTCATTTACGCCACCCTTGAGAGTGACATGGATAGGAATTGCTTGGCGTTCTCAGATGAGCAGATTGCACCAACTGTCTGGCCCTCACTATTACCAGATGCTCCATTAACTAGAACCACTATAGCTAGGCAGGAGTGGGAAAAGTTGACAAATGTTAAACGCCAGATTTGTGTTGCACTGCATGGGGCACTTATGACCGAATATCTTCGTGCAGGTGCCGCCCCAGCCAGTTTAATAGTAAGGATTGAACCAAAAACATTCTTGGAGAACAAGCAGTTTTGGGTGGATTGGAGCTATATAGCTAACAAGTGCACCCGCGACTGGTTAATCCTGATTATTAATACAGCTAAGAGACTTAGTGAAGAGTTATTAAAGGAGATTCTGGAATTAGAAGAGGCAATCAAAAGGGACACTACCATCACTGACTAAAGAACAGCTGACTCATATTCAAAGCGACCTTGCCGATTATAAAAACTATATGGTGAATCAGAAAATTAAGGGTCTAAAACGCAACCTTGAGCGATTTTCGCACGAGTGGGCGTTTCCCTATGTGGAAGATAAGTACTATCAGCCCAGTTCAGAACAGTCATACCAGCAAAGTTATCAGAGGGGAGGGTGCCAGCAGGCTAGGAGGACCCCGTATAACTGGACTTTTGACAACACCAGTAGTGAGGAAGAAGAGGCGAGTGAGCAACCCTCTATGTCCAATCAGAACAGGGTTAGATTCAACCCCCAGAACAGAACCAATGAAGATCTTGGTGCACTACTGAGGACTTTTTTAGGCCAGAATCAGAGAGGCAACAGAGGGGGAGAGGCAGGGGCCGCCAAAGTCAGGAGCAAACGTGGCAGGCATACTCACCCCAGATAACCTGCAGCCAGGGGCAGGACGCCCCTTTAAACAACATAGTGGTCAATTTGTCAGACCATCAACTTACACCTGGAGAGGTGCAGGTCTTAAAGGCCTGGGGTACGTGCCGACACCTAAACACGATACCTGTAAGTTCAGGACAGAGTTTTTTTTTAATTAATGAGGCAGATTAAACTCTATAAGTTTTTTGCGGACAAAAGACTGGACCCTCCATCTGTTTTTTCGACCAATTTACATCGCCGCTCGCTGTTTTGCCCTCCAAGTTCCTCAGTGGGACCAGAAGTAGTGGTCTTTGAACAACGGGTACTCCAAGATATCGCCTCCTTGGAACAGTTGAAGAGTCAACATAGTTTTCATAACATGAGCCGTACTGATTGGCAAGCAATAAAATCATTACAGGGCAATGGGATGATAACTATAAAACCGGCCGATAAAGGCGGCGCCGTAGTGGTTATGAACACCAAGGATTATGAAGCTGAGATCCTAAAACTACTTGTGGTACGCGCCAATTACCAACCTTTGGCGCGCGATCCCACAGGCGAACTTCAAGATTTGATTAGGGCCATGGTGGCAAATGCCAAAGAGAAGAAGTGGATCACTCACAAAGAAGCGGAGTTCCTTGTGAATCTGAAACCCAGGACTCCGGCATTTTACATCTTGCCGAAGATTCATAAAGCACAGCGCCCACCACCTGGTTGCCCGATTGTGTCGGGGATCCAGTCATTACTAGAGCCGTTATCACAGTTTGCCGATTTTTCTTTTTTTCTTTCTTTTTTCCTTGAGGGAATCTGTTATAACTCAACCCTAATTTGTCCAGGATACCACCGACCTCAATATCTCGGGCCCTGTGAAGTATGATCCTGAGCACCAATTTTTGGTGACAATAGATATTGAATCCCTATATACCAGCATACCCCAAGATGCCACGCCGATGGCAGCAGCGCGGGCTCTTGGGGGTACGAGAGTGGTTCTATGACATGCCGCAGTCCTTTGTGTTGCAGTGTGGAGTTGGCCCTTACAAGGAATTTCTTTGGTTACAAGAACCAGCTTTAGCTACAGGTCTCTGGGACCTCATTTGCGCCAAGTCTGACCTGCATTTATGTCAGCCAGTTCGAGGAGAATTTTATCCATCATGTCTCCAATCCCTTCCAACAGAACATCTCCCTTTGGAAGAGGTTTATCGACTATGTGTTGTACATCTGGACTGGACCAGAGGACAAACTGCTGGATTTCTTAAGATGGCTTAATGAAGTGGACGGTTGCCTCAAGTTCACATGGACCATCAGTAGGCACTCGGCTGTCTATCTAGATTTGGACATTGTTGCAGCTGACAACAAACTTCATACAACTGTCCATCAAAAACCCACCAACAGGAACTCCTTGTTACATTACCGTTCCTTCCATCCTAGAGCCTTGCGGGATAGCCTTCCCGTGGGGCAATTTTTACGATATCGTAGGAACTGTACATCAACAAAAATGTATATGGAGCAATCTGAGCACTTGGTGACAAAGCTTGAAAACAGAGCCTATCCAACTAGGATGGTGAAAAGGGCACTTAAGAGAGCGCTTAATACCCCCGTGAGGCCTTGTTAGAAAGGAATGAGAGGCACAAGGTGTGCTTGCCAGTGGTCACCACTTTCGACCCTCTGTCAACTAAAATTAGGCACATCATCAGAAAGCACTGGTCACTGCTGGACACGAGTGAGACAAAGTTGCCGCCCCCAAGGTTTGCGTTTAGGATAGCTCTTAATTTAAGAGACCGACTGGTCCACACCCGCCCCATTCAACATACAAAAGAATCTGGCATACCATCAGGGCACTTCCCGTGTGGGAGTTGTTCGGTGTGTGATCTCACGGAGACATCAAAGTGTTCAGCTGACGAACGGTAGGATGTGGCATTTGAATAGGTTCAGCAATTGCAATACCACTAATGTAATTTACAAGCTCACTTGCGCATGTGGATTGCACTATATTAGTTTAACGTCCTGTAAAGTTAAAGTGAGGATACAAGAACTTATCAGTACCCTCAAGACAGGGAAACTGACCACACGACTAGTTCGACACTATCCGGAGCAGAGACACAAGTTCAGGGACTTGAAATGGACAGTGCTCGAGAGAGTAGTGGGAGACACACAGCGTTGAAGATATACTGGGTAGGAAGGAGGCACAATGGATTTTTTCAGAGAAGGTAGACCAAGTGGGCCTGAACGACTGTATTGAGTGGAACAAAGTGAGCAGATAGTGCACCTGAGATAGACGTGATATGATATTACATCACATTGCAAACTGGCAAGGTGGGAGGTGGCAGGAATTTAAATAAAAATGCAGTTCCTTGAATGTAAGCAGGGGAAGCACACACCGTCTAATCCTAGGTATTGTAAAGAAGCTTTGCTCCAGGAGAGGGAAGTAAAGCAATTGAATTAAAAGAAAAAAATTGTGGCAAAAAAGCCAACCAGGACTAAGCGTTGGGCTGGCCTAAATCCCATTATAAGTTTTGCATGGACCACAAGAGTTCTTTCGACAGCCAGACAGCTATAGCTATAGTGAGCAGAGTCCAGGAAGTGGTAAGGAGGCAGACTACTGCTGTCTCTTTCCTAAAAAGTTAAACGATTTTCCCCACCTGTGATTGCATCTTTTTTTTTATTTTTTTGAAATTCCTTTAACTGTCTTTGCCTGTGGTTGTTACAGTTTAAAATTGTCGTTTTAACCTGCCCGTGATTGCATAATTTATCACCTGTTTTTGTGTTCAAACTTATGGTTTTTCCTGCCCGTGACTGCTTCCATTTAACCTGTTAAATTGTGGGATTTGCAGTCCAGACTCTGTAGTTATTCCCTCTCATTCCCTGTGACTATCAGTTTTTCCCTCCAAAATTCTCCTTTGCTCTGTGCTAAGACCTGTACATTAAGCAGTGCACCCCCAGCCACCATTTTGTGTTAACAAGTCAGTGAAACCACTCCCCCCAGCAACAGGGATATTCTACATCAGAGGGTGTTCTGAGACAGCAGTAATCTGCTGTGAGCCGTTTAAACTATGTTTAATAGGGACTGTGCACTTCGTTTTTTTTGGCCAGGAGAGGGAGTAAAGTTTTATACAAACAGTATTGTTAGAGGACAAGTTTGTTAGGCCCTTACCTGCAGAAGTCCAAAGTGTGGATTGAGCCTGTCTGTCTCCTAAGAGATTTCTGAATAGAGGAGCAGCTTCCAACTCCCTGGCCAGCAAACCTTGTCTGAGGTTGCTGGGACCTTATATAGTCTGCTATAGTGGTAGGTACATGTATATACTGATTGGAGGTTGTATCTGGTGTTTCTATTGGATTAGGGTTAGTGTTCTCATTGGTTGGGTATTTGAGGGTTCTGATTGGTTTCTGGGTCTGACAAACAATCAATGTAGGGTTGGGGCTAGGGTTAGGCCTTTAATTGGAAGTGGCGATTAGGGCTTCTGGTGTGATTGGTTGCTGGACTAGGTGTGGGACTAAGAGTAGGGTTAGGCTTTCTATTGGAAGTAGGGACTAGGGCTTCCTGTGCCATTGGTTGCTTGGACTTGGGTTGGGACTACTGGTAGGGCTAGGGCCTCTATTGGTCGTAGAGATCAGGGTTTTTCAAACTGATATGGTGCTTGGACTAGGGCTAAGATTGGTTGTAAGGTCCTGGTCTCCTATTGGTTCTAGATTTTAGGGCTAGTGTTGCGAATGGATAGCGTTAGGGCTAGGGTTCCCATTGGCTGAAGGGGTCACCTGATTACTAGGGCTATATAAGGCCGAGGCTTAGGGCGTCTCAGCCTGGGCATCGAGGCTAAGGGCAGAGAGGACAAGGGCAGTTGCCTGTTTAAATCTGTTCGAGACTGGGCTGGACCAGGGCCAGAAATGCTGCCCATGTTCACATTCAGTAATACCCACCCCACACCATCCACATCCACAAACATAGTAACACACTCACACCAAATGTACACCACACACAACCCTATGTACAAACCAATGTACCAGCATATACTACAAAACCAACCAAACCACATCTATACACCCTTCTATCCCAACTACCACACATACCCACCATCACCTACAAACACTACACAACTCTATCCTATACCACTAACCAATCCACTCATCACTAACACAACGCCATTCAACACCATACATAACTACATCCCATCCAGACACACGCTCCCTGCTCTAATCACTGCTAACAGACCACCTTTTATCACTAACAAACATATAATCAGCCTTCCATCATTTGTCACACCAACACCCTCCTCTTCCATAATAACACTAACGCACAACACATACACTGCACACCACCACACTTTTTAACTCTTGCAACAAACCAGTCTAAGAAAAACACTTACCTCTACTTCGTTCCCTCCATCACACAACATACTCTACTCATAAACACATCACCACCCCCTCTACCTTACAACCTCCTCTCACAAACCATACTATACAACCAAATCCATTGCATGAAACAAATACACCAGCACCCCTTTTCACTACTCCTCAAAAACAAAACATATCACAAACACCAGCACAACAAGATCTTCAAAGCGGAACACCTCATAATACTTACCATCACAAAATACAAACATACACCCACCTTTCAAACCACACAAAGGAACAAACTTCCATGCCAAGCTTTCTCTCTTCCACCACACCTAACACAAATACAGCAACACAGCAACTCTCTTCTAACTGCCTCTCATCCATTGTACAATTTAGAACCTTACTACATGACTCGCATGCTGCACCACCACCCCTGACTCGTACACCTTCTGCCTTAAACACACGCAAACAATATAAGCAACGTGCCACACCTCACAACTTCGCTTCCCCATGTCTACTGCACAACGATGTGACACCACGAAAACGCAGCACACCAACTCACTCTCAAACACCATCTCCACCACATACACACACAGACCCATCAAAATGCCTTCTTAGCATGCTGGATGAGGAACATGATACAGAACAGCTACACAATTGCTATCCTAATGCAGCTAATGCCAGCACTAAAAACACAACTGCTACAAACCCACACAATACTGATCACTCTTCTACAAAACAAAGTCTCACTATCACCAAAGGCCATTCTCTAAACTGTCTACTAATAAATGCTCGATCCCTCTCTAAAAACAAACATCACATCTACGACCTTCTCACAGATGCAAAACCAGACATACTATTCATAACTGAATCATGGTTGGGAGATGATATGGCTCCAGTCCTGCATGAAGCCGTTCCTCTAGACTATCAAACGATCACCCAAAATCGTATAGGCAAAAATGGAGGTGGTCTAGCTGTTGTGTTCAGGCAAACACTACATATCACTAAAGTTGACGACATCTCCATAAAGAATTGTGAGGCTCTTCTAACGAGATGCAATCCTACACCGTCTTCCTCCTTTAACTTCCTGCTCATTTACAGACCTCCACCTAGCAAGGCGACATTCTCAGACACACAGCTAGACACAGTTTCAAGCCGGATAACAATACACTCCAACTTATGCGTTCTGGGTGACCAACATTTGGTTTGACAAACCCAATATGACCCATCCAAAAACAATAATCACTGGCCTAGACGCACTGAACCTGCATCAGATTGTACCCAAACCCACACACATCGCTGGACATATCCTAGATGTCATTTTTGCTAATACTGAACTAGTTACCTTTCAAACTATAACTCCAGTCATATGGTCAGACCACCACTTGCTTGCTTTCCAACGTAAAACAACACTAAGCGACTCACCTAAAACTACCTTACATCCATCCACCTATCGGCCGTGGAACAAACTCAATTTGGAACACTTAGAAACACAACTAACATCCAGTGCAAATCTGGAAACAAATTCTGTTCGAAAACTATGAGTGGCTACAGGAAGCTTTTGACATCCTGATATCACTCAAAACCACACAACAGAACAAAAGAAAAAAAGCGCCTTGGAGAAACATAGAAATAAAAGACATAAAACAACAAATTAGAAAGCTGCAATGTACCTGGCTCAAAACAAACGCCAAACAAGACAAACTTCACCTACAGAAAATTAACAGATTATACAAGTCCGCTATCAAAAAAGCTAAGAAAAGGTACTATTCAGACAGAATTCAAAATGCTAAATGTGCAAATAAATAATTCTATAAAATACTCGATGAATTTCGCAAACCAAATTGCCTAGAAGGAACTCATCCTGTTACTCAAGATTTCACAGACAAACTGGCAAATCATTACATGGACAAAGCAGACACATTGGACTCTTACTTAAAACAGAAACAAAGCACCAGCGCTAACCCTCCTACAAAATAACAATCCAAGAATACTCTAACCCAGCCTCTCTGTTCCTTCCAACACATCTCACACGATGAATTTATGGACCTGGTCAAAGCAAGCAGGCCTGCCGGCAGCCCTTCTGACCCCTGTCCACCACAAACTTTCAAGACAATTCTTTTTCAAGACAATTCTTTTTCAAGACAATTCTTTTAACAACCTCTGCTGCCACTCCAGTAAGAAGAATCCAACGATTCCTTAACTACCGGAATATTTCCAGAAGAACTCAAAGTCACACACATGCCCTTTACTGAAGAAAACAAACTTGGACCCGCTGAACCCTGACAACTACAGACCCATTACAAATGGACCTTTCCTGGGCAAACTGATAGAAAGAGCAGCGTTCGCCCAGATGTCACAATTCATTGAAGAAGAATGACATACTTTCAGACTTCCAAACAGGATTCCGTCCGGGAAGAGGCACTGAATCTGCCCTCCTTGCCATCTGGGATGACCTGAAGAATACAGTAGACCGCAACGGGGTTGCTGCACTACTCCTCTTGGACCTCTCGGCTGCCTTTGACACGGTTGACCATGACATTCTGAAACAAAGACTCTATGAAGCCTGCATAGAGGGAACTGCTCTAGACTGGATCGCGTCCTACCTTCGAAACAGAACTAATGTCATCCATACCCCACCTTTCTCGTCCAAACCATACTCCACAAAAGCAGGGGTCCCTCAAGGCTCTATCATCTCGCCCATGCTTTTCAACATCTACATGAAGTCATTACCGGAACTGATCAATCAATTTCACCTCACGTGCTATAACTATGCAGATGACACGCAAATACTCCTTCAACTGGAATGCCCCAAAGACATTGGAAAATCCCCAATTTTCAGTTGTCTCAGAGCCTTGGATCAGTGGATGACTTGGAGCCATCTCAAATTGAATGCTTCCAAAACGGAAATACTCACGTGTGGCGATTGGAAACATTATGACCCGCTTGCCGCCTGGCCTGATGAACTGGGATCACCGCCTAAAGTATCGAAGGAAGTAAGAAACCTCGGAATGACCATGGATTCCAAGCTGTCGATGAATGCCCAAGTGGACAAGCTAGCAAGATCAAGCTTTGTCACTATAAAAACTCTCCAATGAATTTTCCCTCATTTGGGATTTCCACACAAGGTCCAAGCTACCATCTCCCTTGTTCTGTCCAAACTCGATTACGCCAATCGCCTCTACCACGGATCACCTTTAACGGCCATGAAAAGACTACAACAGATTCAAAACTCGGCTGCCAGACTACTCTTGCATATCAAACCCCGAGACCACATCTCAGCTGCCTTGAAAGCTCTGCATTGGTTACCGGTTGCCAGAAGATCCACGTTCAAGCTACTTTGTATCACCCACAAAGCAATACATGGAATGGGACCGCTCTTCATCAGGAATAAAATCACCAAACCCATTCAACAAAGGAACCTCTGCTCTAAAGGGGCATCTCGCCTCAAAATCCCAAGATACAAGAAAAAAACCATGGGTGGCACATCCTTCTCTGTTCAAGCAGCCAAACTATGGAACTCTTCCCCCCCCCCCCCCCAGAAAACTACTCCAGAATTGGCTCTTCCCCACTAAAACACCATACGCAAACAGAAATTTACAGCATATTCCTCTGTATATAAGCCTTTATTTTCACTATAGATATGTACCCATCTTTGTGTATTGCTTTGTATAAACATGTAGAATGATGATGTAAAAATATAGAAAAGAAAAAAAAAAAATCTTTGGTCTACATGTACTTGCTTCCATTGTGCATCTATGTACCTCCATGTACTTGGATCTGTGTGTCTGTTACTTTTCTCCTGAAAAAGCATATCCAATGCACTACCCTATTTCTCATCCTGTACCTCTATCAATATCTTTAATCTATATATACTTACCTCCTTTATGCATCTATATACTTTCAATGTACTTATGGATCTATATATTTATCACTTCTAATTTAGCATTTCAAATGCACTACCCTATTTCTCAGCCTATACTTCTCTCAATATATCTTCTAGCCCAACTTTCTGACTCATCTCAAACTTCTTTCTACTACTCTTTCCAATGCACTACCCTATCTCTCACCCTATACATCTATCAATATATCCTCTACATCCACTCTTTTATCCCAAACCCCATACCACTACTATGATCCCCAAACTAACCCTTTCTAGACTCTCTCCTACTCTACCCCTCCTTGCATCATCTGACACCTCTTTTACTATACCGATCCCCCAAAACAAACCTTTCTAAACTCTTCCCTCTGACTCTTCCCCTCCAAAAACCCTTTTACTCATCCAAAAGCCTCCTCCTACTGCTACGACTTTAAAAAAAATCAAAAAAAAAAAAAAAATCCCTCCACTATCCTTTTCAATTAAAATAACAGACTAACATGTTCACTTCTCAAATTCCGTATTCCACTATACTAATTCACCACTAATCCTTTATGGGCTCCAGAGTAGCGTGCTACTCGCCAATAAAGCGTTTGAACACCCCATCAGGGTTACAAGCGCTATATAAATGCAAACCTTTCCCTTTTCTACCCCTGCCCTTCTCAATCCAAATAACTGACTAACCTATCCAGCACTCAAATTAATTTCATGTTTCACCATACTAATTCAACACTAATCCTTATGGGTTCCAGAGTAGCGTGCTACTCGCCAAAAAAGCGCTTCAAAACCCATCAGGGATAACAAGCGCTATATAAATACAAACCTCTTTCCCTCTTCTATCCCTCCACCTACCCTTCTCTATCCAAATAACTGAATAACATATCCACCACTCAAATTACTTCATATTTCACTATACTCATTTTCAACACTAATCCTTTATGGGTTCCGGAGTAGCGTGCTACTCGCCAGAAAAGCGCTTCAACACCCATCAGGGATAACAAGCGCTATATAAATACAAACCTTTTTTCCTCTTCTATCCTTCTGCTATCCTTCCGAATCCAAATAACTGACTAACCTATCCACCACTTAAAAATTTACTTGCATGTTTCACTATACTAATTCAACACTAATCCTCTATGGGTCCCGGAGTAGCGTGCTACTCGCCGAAAAAGCGCTTCGACGCCTCGTCATGGGTAGTAAGCACTATACAAATGCAATTACAATACAATACATTGCGTTTGTATCACTGTTTGAAGCACACTGATTAGACAGCTAGGGACTCATTGAGACATATAATAAATGGGGTCATGGTCGCAATTTTTTTTTTAAAATCTTTATTTGTTGGTAGAGTACGATCGTGCTTGTTAAAGAACCCCATAATGATATTTTGCTCCCCCTGTATGCGAAGTGTATTGGGTTCCAGTGCATTGTCATTTGACTGGACCTATACACTATAGCATAGTGACACAACCCAGGGCAGTGAGTATTTGTGTCCCTTTTTTAAATACTTTTCGGAATATTCTTAATTGGAAAACATAAGGAATAGTATTTTCTTTGTGGCAGTGTAGGTGATTGCATAATAAGCGCATATCACTTTCTTGTTCTCACCCCTGTATGTAAAGTGCAGGGAGGTCCCAATGCATGGACACTTCACTGTAGTGTAGCCACATAATTCAGGGTAGCGAATCTCTCTTGTAAGACTCTTTCAATTGGTACATGCTCATGTGAATAAAAGGAGTAGTTATTATTTTTTCAATACAGCATAGGTGCCAACACAAAACACTATTAGTGTAGCACAGACTACGTTGCAATATGGCGCCGGCGGGTGAGCGAATCCGGCATTACACAATGGGGCAGAGCTTGAGAGGTCACTGGGCAGGACTGTAGGAGCACTTCCGGTACACGCTCTTGAAGGAGCACGCGAACGCTCTGGGTTACCGGAATGAGTGCAAGTTAGAGCGGTCCGTTAAGGCAGTAAGAGTATGTGAGCATGACGGGGCTGTGAGAATGCCCGGCGAGCGATATAATTAATTACGATATACCGCTGACTTGGGGGCAGTATGGCTGAGGGTTTTGGTATGTCGAGTGGGGGCACCCACGAGATACAATAAACTTCAAACCCAGTAAGCATTACAGCGTAGAAATGGGGGTTTTGTTAGATGATAAAGATACAGATGTATGACTCTACCGAACAGTGTAGATGGATGGAGGTGTGGTAGGCAATCTTGTACAGAATGAGAAATTTGGGAAACCTCCAAGAGATTGGACTAACACGCATCCATTAATATACGTGTGTGTGTATATATACCCACAGGTTGACGGGCAGCGACTGTGATTACCTACAGGGGATGCGTGGCTAAAAAGTTGTGAGCACCCCCCGGTGGTGTTTTGCTGGTATGAACTTTGATAGCAACCACCTGGTAAATATACCATCACTACTGATTTCCATGTGTTAACTTCTGGGCAATGCTGCCAGTTAACGATTTTAATGTGTTCTCAATGGTTGGCACCATCTTTCTTTTATCGTTTGCCAATCACCATAGGCTAAGCTTGAAGTACCAGTGAGGTGAAGACTGGTCCCCGAGCCCTGATGAAATTGCCGCAAGTAATTGGCAATGAAACATGTCTGCCTTTCCTAATTGAAATGGTCTAATATATGCCGTTCTTTTAATCTGAGTGTGCTCCCGGCATTCAATAAAGTATGTATATTTGCGAGTGAGTCACAACTCCTAGCTTGGAGAAGCAATTTTTCTTTCTCTTTTCTCACTACGGGGTCCAGTTGGCATAGAATGACACAAGCACTTACTGTGCATTCTCGCACATGTTATTTCTTTCTCTTTCTTTTTCCTCCCCTCTAAAAATTAGGACACTATTTTTCTATCCTCACGGTCATGAAAGTCGCCAATGAAAGCGTGAGCAAACTGGTGAGTACCAACCAGCAGCTCCCCTGGTGATGCTTACGTGAGGTACTTTCTGACCTTTCGCACATTTTTTTTTTCTTTTTCTTGATTGCACTCACAAGAAGAATTGCCATTTGGTGGATTGACAAACAGTTAAAATTGAACACTCGGATCCGGATGTGACTGGCATTCTTTATGAAGCCAGCCTTTGGGCAGAGATATTTTTAAGCTGCCCAGGGTATCTTTGAAAAGGTTTGGTGTTCTTGTATAATCAGGTTTTATATATTATGATTTAATGAGTGGAGGGCAACCTGATTGTTCATTCCCCTCTTATGCTCCTTTTTGTGTATGATTAAAATAAAACCCTACTAGCAGAGGTTGCAGAAGCGCATTCCCTTAAAGGGACCGCTGTGGGCTGCCAGCTAGAAGCTATCCGCATTTCCTGTGCTGTCTGATCATACAGAGATAATTGTGTTTAATCGAATTAAGCCCCCATTGGTGGTAATCTGGAATTTCATAATTAAACTTGGGGTTTTTGTTTTTTACATTGTTGGGTGAAGAGGCAGTTGGCCAATGCAGACTTGAAGACAACTTGCGGTGCAGGATGGTATGGTGCTTGCCTAGTAAACAAAACATACATAGGTGCTTATTGTTACTGACAAAAAATATTCTGTCCCAAGTAGGATGTTCTTGGAAGTCCAGACCTTCGATGTAGCTGTCAGTTTTCTGCTATTCCTGTTAAAGCTTGCTTAAATGCCAGCTGAATTTCATTACTTCTGTCCTCCTTTCCTTATCTTGGCCAATGCTTACTGCTGACCCAAAAGGGAAGCAAAGGCATCTTACCTAGTCTTTGCCTAAAGTGTTTCATGCAGATATGTTTGAGGACTGTTATTTGAGGCCATGACCATTGCTGTAGTAGTTGGAGCATTCCCTGTTCCACCAGCCATTCAGTTGCCATGTGCACATTCCATATTTGATGCATTTTTGTTTTTGAGCAGCGTATGAGAAAGCAAAGGTGCAGAGAGCACATTTCGATGTGATGGAAGCTGCCAGGAGAAGAGAGCGAGAAGAAAGGGAGAGGGAAAGAGAAGAGTTGAGAAAGCTAATGGAGGAGGAGCGCCTAAAGAAGAAAGAGGAGAAGGAGAGGCAGAAGATGGAACGTGAGAAGGTCATTCTTGCAGGTGTTGGGGATTACAAGGGAGTTGGGAGTGGTGTGGGAGGGCATGAGCTCTTTGTTCTCTATCGTGTATTATGAACTGCTCATATTCCCTGGTAGAAGCATTTTGTATTCCTTCTGTAGAAAAACAGTGCACGGAGTCAATCAATCAGTTCATATTTGCAGAGCGCTGCTTGTCACCCCGGAGGGTCTCCAGGCGCTTGCTGCTGGTCTGTCGAACATCCAGGTCTTGAGTCCCCTCCTGAACTGGGTCACCGATGGTGCGGAGATGGAGGAGTAGGGTGTTCCATGTTTTGGTGAGGAGATGGTAGAATGAGCGTCCTCCGGTGCAGCTGCGACGAATGCGTGGCATCTGGGCGAGGGCGTGCTGAGCGTAGGTTCCTGTGTGGCTGGTGGAAGTATAGGCAGTGGTTCAAATAGGCAGGTCCTTGGTTATGGAGAGCTTTGTAGGCGTGGGTCAGGAGCTTAAAATGGCATCTCTTCTGAACAGGGTGCCAGTGGAGGTCTTTGAGGTGTTGGGTAATGTGGGTTCTTTTGGGCAGGTTGATGATCAGTCTGGCCACCGTATTCTGGATCGACTGTAGCCTTTGCATGAGTTCGGTGGTGATGCCCGCATAGAATGCGCTGCTGTAGTCCAGTCGGCTGGTAATGAGCACCCAGTTTACCGTTTTCCTGGTGTTGATGGGGGGGGCCCCTTGAAGATCTTGCGGACCATGCGTAGCGAGTGGCAGCGGGCTGAGGAGATTGCATTGACTTGACATTTCATGGATAGTTCACTGTCGAGGATGATGCTGAGGTTGCAGGCGTGGTCTTTTGGAGTGGGGGTGGGTGCGAGTACTGATGGCCACCAGGAAACATTCCAGAGGGCGGTGTGCCTGCCAAAGATGAGGACTTCATCTTGTCTGTGTTGAGTTTGAGGCAGTTATCCCTCATTCAGGCAGAGACATTTTTCATACAGTTGTGGAATTTGGTTTTTGCCGAGGTGGGGGGTCGGCTGAGAGTGATAGGACGAGCTGGTTATCGTTGACGTAGGAGATGTTGATGTGGTGAGATCTGACGATGTCCGCGAGTGGTGTCATGTAGATGTTGAAGAGGGTGTGGCTCAGGGATGAACCTTGTGGTACGCCACAGATGTGTTTTGCCGGTGATGTGAAAGGTAAGAGTTGGACTTTCTGGGTGTGTCCAGCAATGAAGGATGCCATCCATTTAAGAGCGTAATCTGTGATGCCGATCTGTAGTAGGCGCTTGATGAGTGTGGTGGGAAACCGTGTCAAAGGCTGCAGAGAGGTCGAGCAGGATCAGGGCGGCTAGTTTTCCTCTGTACATTAGGGTGCGAATGTCGTCCACTGCGGTGGTCAGGGCTGTCTCGGTGCTGTGATTGGATCTGAAACCTGACTGTGATTGGTCAAGAAGGTTGTTTTTCTCCAGGTGTTCAGTGAGTTTGAGGTTGATGGCTTTCTCCAGTACCTTGGCGGGGAAAGGGAGTAGCGAGATGGGTCGGTAGTTCTGGAGCGCTCATGGGTCTGCTGAGGGTTTCTTGAGAAGTGGTCTGACCTCCGTGTGTTTCCAGGTATCTGGGAAGGTGGCCATGGTTAATGCGACTTTGAGGATGGTGGTGAGCTGGCTGCTAATTTCATCTCTGCTGAGGTTGAATAGCTGGTAGGGGCAAGGGTCAGTGGTTGCTCCCGAGTAGTTTGTGTTAATTACCTTGGATGTGTCGTCTGTGCTGAGTTGTTTCCATGCGGTGAGTTGATGCTTGGCGGTGGTGGTTCACTGATGGCTGCAGAGGTTGGTGGGTTGGGGGTCAAAGTTTTTCTAGATGGTTGCTATCTTGTTGTGGAAATGGTCAGCGAATTCGCCGCAGAGTTCCTGTGGTGCAGAGATGGCGTTTTCGGTGGCTGATGGGCAGGTGAACTGACGATGGTGAAAGGTTCTTTGGCATTGTTGGAGCTGGTGTTGATTCCCAGGGAGAGGGCCTCCTTTTTTGATTGTACAGGCATTTGAATTCCCGCGCTTTTTGGCCAGCAGCTTTTCACAAGCTTCAGTTCTTTACTTTCTAGCAGCCACCCCTATACTGTATTTTATTTTTCGTACTTCACCTGTTAAGATCCCTGAACATTATGGCTCTTCACTAGTTCTATGGTTTCTTCAACCCACACTCCTTTCTTATCCTTTAGAGGAGATTTGTTTGTTAAATGGGTCCTGGAATTTGATACCTTTTTTGCCTTCCTTGAAGTGGGCAACTGTAAACCTTGCCTGGCAAGTTCTTTTAAGGCCTTTCGGAACATAATGTAGACTTTTCTTTGTGCTTTAGCTCTGTCTCCCCAATGCTTCCGCCCTTCTTTTTTTTTTTTTTTTATTTTTTTTTTTAGTGCTTTTTGTTTTGTGTCCCACAAACAGTGAGCATTTGCAAAGAAAGTGAAGTTTTTTAGTTATTTTATTATATTCACTAAAAGAATGGGAGCGTTATCAGTCTTCTGCTAAGAAGTGAGGGGATGTCTCACTGCTACCATTCATTTACGTAGCGATTTACTCAGATACAGAGCAGGGTTCCTTTCAGGTCAGCTGTTCGACATTCTCAGTGAACCTCTCCTTTGTGACACCTTAGACCCCAAACAGACTTGTTATGTAGAGGAAACAAGTTGTGCACCAGTGCTTTCTCCAGTTGCACCGTTCTCTCTCAGTTAACAAATCTGATGCTCCTGAGGGAGAGTGTATGGAGCTGGGTTCTTGTTGCGGTACCTCCCCACTTTTTGCCTGGTATTTGCAACTTTGACTGAAGTGTACTGGGTTCCTGCTAACCAGGGCCCCAGTACCAGGGTTATGTCCCTACAAATGTTCAATTATAACCCCCAATTGGCAAAACTTTTAACATCCTCTGCAAGTCCCTAGTAAGTGGTACCCCTGGTACCTAGGCCCTGAGGTAAATAAAGAGGGTCCCTAAGTGCAGCAGCACGAATTGTGGCACCCTAAGGGACCCCTCACCAAGCACATGCAAGGCTGCAATTGCACGCTGCGTGTCTTGGTGCAGACAAAAGTGAAAACACGTCACACATCCCTGTGTACCATGTCCCCTAACACTGCATGTATTTGTAAGTCACCCTGAAGCGGGCCTGTCAGCCCTAAGGCAGGATGCTAAATATTAGATGTGAGGGCATACCTGCATGAGCTTCATACCCCCGTTCTGGTCAGTCCTATTACTGTCAGTACAATGGAAGCCATTTTAAAACATGCTGGACAATGGTGAAAACGAGTTCCTCAGCTACATGATGGCTTCACTGAAAATAGGGATGTTTGGTATCAAACATCTCGTATTTATAAGCCCACACCGATTCCAATGTTGGATAAACCAATGCATGCACTCAGAGGGCACCTTAGAGGTGCCCCCTGAAAACCCACCAGCCTTTGGTGTGTTCACTGACTGGTTTCTGCCAGCCTGGCACCCGAAACACTGTTCTGACCTCCTAGGGTGAGAGCCTCTGCTCTCAGGAGATCCAGAACAAAAGCCTGTCCAGGAAGAGGGTGTCACACCCCCTCCCACAGTATGACCTGCTGATTAACCTTCCCAGGCCGGCAAGCTTCAAACAGCTGCTACCTTTGGAGTGTGAATCTGGCTCACCTCATAGGAGAGGAAGCGGACCCCTCTGTCCAGAGCCCCTATTGCACCTAGACAGGCAGGAAAATTAGCTAGTCAAGTAGGCGTACCACCCCCAAAGTGATCTCAGCAGAGGTGTGACACGATTTTTCAGAAGTAGCCATCTTTGTGATGGTATACTTAGGAATTCAGGGGCTGGGTTATGCCCACTTCCAACAGGAAGTGGTCATATATGGGGCGTATTGACCCCAAGGGTCAATAGCCCATTGGCTACTACCCTACACTCCCCTAACGCCCCTAAATTGAGTATTTAGGGGAGCCCCTGGAACCAGAAGAGCAGATCCTGACGACCTGCAGAAAGCAGACGGACGAGAAGAGTTGCACAGCAAGAACAGAAGACCCAGCAACTGACTTGGCGCCAACCCTGCCGGCCTGCCTGCTGACGTCGCCCATTGCACCAAAAGTCGACTTGTCTTGCATCTGTAGAGTCCCCTGAGCCTGGGAGACCTGCCAGCACTTCGCCCAGGAACCAAGACCTCCTGAGGCAGCAGAACTGTCCACTGCATTCTGCAGACAGCAAAAGAGGAACAGCGAGGACTCCGGAACTGCCAAAACCAGACGCCGCCAAGCACCACTGCACCTAGCCCCCCCAGCCAGTGTCAACGTGGGCCAACGGTGTCCGTGTGGTCCCCCGGACCCTCAAGGTATCGAATCCACTGTGGAGTGACTCCTCGTGAACTCCCCGATGTCGCCTGCAGCCTCTGTTGGCAGGCCCCCTTAACCGCGAGTGTTGCTGCCCTCTGCACCCAGATGCCCCTTCTCGAGGAGATGACCAAAGGTGTCCCCATGTCTCTCAATCGCAAGAGCCGAAGCCTCTTAGACCCCTCCTGCAGCCTCTTTCTACTGTGACCATTCTCCATAGGATAACATTGGGCACCCGACGCTGCTTGGCACCTCTGCACCCGGCTGCCCTAGTGCAGCTGGTTGTGTTCTGCTGGTACTGCCTTGGACCATGCCCACAACTCACCTTAAGTCCTGGAGAAGGGTCCCGTAAGTCGCTGACGAACTGGTAAACCACATGATTTTCCTCCCGTAGATTAACATTGCAGATCTCAGAAATGTCGACTTTTTGAATTCTAAAATATTTCTATTAAAATCTACGGACCTGAAAAATTTTCTTCTGATGCCTAGACATATATAAAGATACTTCATATTTTTATAAATGTGTGTGGATCTCCTTCCTGAGTGGTCTCATTTATTGATCATTGTGTGTATTTTGAGATGTCTTGCACTCTGTGTTAAGCCTAAGTTTGCTCGACCACACTATCCCTTATCAGAGCACTTTGGATTTGCCATAGCAAGCCCCTGTCCACTCATAAAGGAACCCCTGGACTCTTTACATATTTCTAATTTTTATATATCCTATTAAGAGCCAGCGTTTTACATTAGTGGTGCAGTGGTGGGATACAAGACTTGACATCTGCTGTACCACTTGGTTAATAAGTGATTCCACTAAGGAATCCAAAATTATTAGTTAAAAAAGATTTTTGTCGATTTTCGAATTCTTTTCTAAGTTGTTTTAAACTAGCTGTTAGGGCCTTGGTTAAGTCCCTCTGCAAAACTGTTTAGAATTTAAAATGTAGTAAAGTAAGCTAGGCCTTTAGAAAAGTACTTAGCATTTCTGTAGGTTCTTTAAAATTTTCCCAACTACTTTAAAAACATTTCTAAACCAGGGACTTCCCAGGAGCTCAACCTGGCACCCTATCAGCACCTTAGGTTGCCCTAACTTAAGGAGCTCTGTAAAGCATGAAAACTACAATGGGACCTAGACCCACAAAAGCTCATCTGCAGCAGTTGCTGGCAGAAAACGACAAGGCCTTGACAAGTACAGAATACCCCCCTTCAACCCCTCCCTGGGGAAGATGAGGGGAACCCTGAGGTGGATGAAGTTGGCACTAATCCCGCCACTAGTCCCTCAGAAAGCAACACCACTGTGAGCACTCCTAGTAGTGCCTCAGAAGAGATAGTTATCCAGTATTGGATCTTTCATAGATTCACGTGCATGAATCCTTCCCAGTGATCAAAGTGGCAGTCCCACGGTTCCATGGTAAAGCAGTATACGTTATCTTAGCATAGGCTAAAATGGCACTAGGCCATGAAATTTAATAGCCTATCTGTCCTTTTTTAAATTAAAAAAAAAAAAGGACCAAACTTTGGACTATGATCAATAAGGTCGTAGCTCCCTTTACAACCTTCCCAAGAGAGGCTGAATTCCTCAGATTTTCATTGCACGTCATGTGTGAAGGGAGTCTCCCTGAACTGTGTTCAGTTTTTCTCACTCAGGCTATTTTCAACTACTAGTTGACCATGTCTGACGGAAAAGCCCTCTTCTGTCCTTGTAAGACCTGTGGGAAGAAGAGACCAGTACCACCATCCCATCGTCAAGCGAAAACAGCAATGCCTGCCATCGGCGCTCCCATCTCGTTGACAAAGATTCAGGTGTCGACGAAGTCCCTGCCAACGCCTCCAAAGACATTACCATCGACAGTCCTATTGACGCTACCGTCTACTTCGATCCTGTTGACTATTACTCCATCTAAGGCTGTCCTGTTGGCCACGACACCAAAGGACAGCACTCCTCCAACACAACACTGATGCAATTGATGACGATTAAGATTTCTAAGGTGTCTAAAACCTTTCTGTTCCATGAAGTCACCTCACCCAGCAATGTCTCTCCTCTACATCCAAGTCATCTGTTGGTCATTGAGGAGCCTAATGGCGGCGGACTGTTTGGTCGAGCTCACAGTCTGTCAGAACTGAACGTTAAATGTCAGAAGGAAGATGAGGATTATGAGGAGAAAAGCCATTATTACTCTCTACCTCCAAGGCACTATGAGCCCGAGGATATTATTCAGATGCTTTACCTTAGCGGGATACTGCACACCTTCCTCCTTCCTTGGTACGGGATCTGCAAGCAGTGCTAATGGATTACCGGAGGAGTTTCCTGCAACCCCCTGATCAGCAGCCTGGTGCTCCACCACAACCTGCCACCCCTCTTCCTCCAGCACCTTTCCCTCCGCCAACTGCACCTAGAATGAATCCTGCCTCCCATGTCACAGCGCCACCAAGGGATGATACATCAGCATCTGATGATGAAAGAGAAGAGGGTGAGATCCCCAACACAGCTTCCTGTATGAATGGGATGACTGTGATACCAGCACAGTCCCCACACCACCCTTCTGATTTGCCTCCAGAGGATATAGGAGGTTTCCTCAATCTGATGGACAGAGCAGCAACCAGATTTCATCTTTCCATGTCGGTGAAGCAATCTGACTGCTTCCTCTATGATTTTAAAGAGCAAGCAAGAAAACTGGTGCGCTCTATACCAATCGTAGACTACATCTGGCTGGAAGGACTCAAAGGAATTAAGAACCCTGCCACGATAGCGCCTGTCCTTCCTCGCATCGACAAGAAGTACAGGGTCTCTGAGGATTCCTTGACATGTTTGACAGGACATCCCAAACCTCTCAGTCATATCTCAAGCGGCACAACGGAGTTCTAAGAACCTATCTACTCCTATCTCTGCGCCACTTGATAAGGATGGACGCCGTTTAGACATCTGCAAAGTTTCCACCATGTCTTCAATTACAGTGCGCGCAGCCAATGCCCTGCAGATTCTTAGCTGTTCCAACCACCAAATTTGGGGTTGGATGTCGGATCTATCCTCTGCCTCATCCCGGAGGACAAACAGTCGGAAGCCAGGACGATTTTATTAGAGGGCGAATGCATGTCTTCTGAAATAATAGCTTGGGCCATGGACATCGCATCCACAGGCTTCTGCCTACTAGCCGGCGTAGCTGTGTTAAGGCACCATGGTTGGCTCCAGGCGACCTCTTTCAGAGGTACAATCAAAGTTTGGACATGGCATATGACTGGGACACATGATTTGGCAAACACATTGACGATGGCTTGTAAGACAGTGCCCTCTTTTTGCATGGTTGCCCCCACTTTTTGCTAAACTGCTGATGTGGTTTGGTTGAGTGTGCCCTGGGTTCCTGCCAACCAGGTACCCAGGGCCTATGTTCTTTCCCTAAACTGCATTGAAAACAAAACCTAATTGCCACTCTTTGGCCACAGGTCAGTCCCTTGTAAATGTACCAAGGGCACTGTGACCAGGGAAAGCCTCTAAGGGCTGCAGCACTTATTGTGCCACCCTTAGAGGCTCTGTACATTTATATATATATATATATATATATATATCTATATACACACCCTTTGCAGACTGCGTGTTTTGGTGCAGAACAAAGTGAAGAGTCGACATGGCGCACATCCCTTTGTGCCATGCCTACAACCCACTGCCCTGGCATAGGTCAGCCACCCCTCAAGCTGGGTGCACTATACCAGTGGTGAGGGTACCGGTGCATGAGCCCTGTACCCCTACAGTGCCTAAGCCAATTCTTGGACATTGTAAGTGCAGTAATCCCATTAAGAGTATATGGTACTGGGAGGTTTGCAGCTTGAATCTTTTCTGGATTTACATGCTGTGCATTATTCCGCCATCTAGTGGTTGGGTACGGAATTGTAGTATTTATTCTTTTTTTTTTTTTTGTTGGTGGGCGTCGACATACCACCATTTGGTGTCCCTCTGTGACGTCGACGTGCTTCCTCCGGAAGCTCCCACCTTTGGTCGCCATCTTCAGATTCTTTTTTTCTGCCGTTGGGTCTGGATCGATACGGAAGGAGCTCCTGAAGATTGGAGAGAAGAATCGACGAAAATTAACGAAAAGAAGTATACGGAACAGGAGAAAAAGTTCTTCGACCGGCCTTTGAGTCTGGGAGCTGGGGCGCAGCGAAGAGGAAAAAGACTAAACTTCGACGTCATACAAAGAATGCGCATATAGGGGGCTCCCTGTGCGCGGTAATGGACAAGACACCATTCAAGTTCTGCGACAATTGTCACCACAAGTATGCACAGAAGGATCAGCATCCGGTCTGCAACCTTTGCCTGCCGCTGGACCACCGAAGCGAAGACCAACGCATGCTTGGCTTTCACCCCAAAGACTTTGAGGGTAAGAGAGAGACCGAGAAGAGCGAATTACAGCATGCAGGGTCAAGGCCCACCACCATCGCTTCGAGACCTGGGCCTCTCTAGCGAAGAGGAGGACAATGCCGCCGAAGGGCCAGAAGGCGAAAAAGACACGTACGTCCCAGTCGTAGAGGTCGAAAAGAAAACACCGAAGGAGGTAAGAGAACCATCGACCCCAAAAAAGATAGGCGACCTACGAAAGAGTGACTAAATCCTCGAAAGGAGCCTCGGCGTCGAAACATTCGACGACCCCATGCGCGTCCAAGGACAAGCAGTCCATTGGTTCCTTAGACAAGGACTCCGAGACTGCGAAAACCCTAGAAAAAACAAAATCGCCGAAAGTCACAAAGGACTCTTAGACGTCGAAGAAAGAGAGGGTTAAACAAGCTTCGACAGCGGCGTCGTCTAGCTCAAAAAGAAAGGCAGAAAATCTCGACACCGAAATACAAGCGGCCGAGATGGAAAAGAAAAAGAGGCTCAAAGCCGAAATGGCGAGTATCTTGCAATGCAAGAAAGATTTCGACGAGAAAATGAAGCAATTCAAAATTCTGCCGAAAATTTCGACCGATGTCGAAAAGGAAGTCGAGGAACTAGTGCCGCCAACAACTCCAGAACCGGTCGAAGAAGAATACTTTTTCGAAGCCGAAGGAGAGGAAGAGGACCAAACCTATGAGGGTTCAGCGACCTCGGAAGCTCAAGAACTACAGTGGCAAGATCTTGACGCCGAATCACCAGAAGAAGTGGTGGATACGTATCCATCAAGGCCTTCACCACCAGATGACATTGGGATGTACAACCAAGTCATAAAGAAAGCAGCAGACACTTATGGAGTGCAATTGAAGGAAGAAAAGCCTCAATCATGTTTTTTACTAGAAACCTTGCTACCTACACAGACAAGGAGTCAATTCCTTCCCATGCTGCCAAGTGTACTGGACCAGGGTAAAGAAGCCTTTAAAGAACCTGCCACATGCAAAGCAGTCACACCAAGAGGGGAGAAAAAGTATAAGCATTCCTCTAAGGATCCTGTGTACATCAGGGGGTCAGTACCAGCTGACTCAATTATTACTTCCACGGCTCGGAAAAGAGCTAATGTCCCCACCAATGTTGGCCCACCACCAGACAAGGAGAGCAAAAGAATGAATCTCATGGGAAGAAAGGTGGAGAGAAGTGCTGAAATACAGTGGCGCATTGCAAATTCAAATGCATTAATCAACAGACCTGCATATCAACATTGGGAGGAGGTAGGAGAGCTACTAAAACACCTTCCAGAACACTTCCAAAGAAGGGCAAACCACTTAGTGGAAGAAGGGAAAAACATGGCGAACACATGTTTAAAATCAGCCCTAGATGCTGCAGAAACATCTAGCAGACAGATGATGATCGGGGTTACTGAGAGAACACGCCTGGCTACGGATCTCAGGTTTCAAACCAGAGGTACAGAACAACATACTAAACTCTCCGTTCAATGGTGAACAGCTATTCGGAACAGCTGTGGATGAGAAATTAAACCAATTAAAAAAGGACAATCAAACAGCAAGGTCCATGGGGGCACTACAATTCAGAGGCATGTGTAGAGGCGCACCCTCACGGAGACCAACAGGCAGGGGTATCCACCAACCTGCAACCTCGCACCAACCTTTCAACAAGGCTACCAAGGAGTAAGCCACGGACAACAACAGGGTCAACGGCAACAAAATTGGCAATACCAACAAGGAAGGCAATCCTTTCGAGGGCGCCCTCGAGGGAGAGGCCAAACGCAAAGAGGGGGACCGCATCCCACCTCCAAGTGACTTCACTCCAAAGGTTGCGCACCCTCAAACAACGCACAGGGTGCAACAAGATACAAACAAAAAACAAGATCATGGTCCTATAACCAAACTATTCCTCCAACATGTTACACCAGTAGGAGGCAGGTTAAGATACTTCCTCCAAGAGTGGAAGAAAATTACCTCAGACAAATGGATATTAAACATAATACAGTACTGTTACTGTATAGAGCTGGCAAAACAACCTCCAAGCAAAAGACCAAGCAACAAGATGCATTCAGCAAAAGAACTATCTCAATTGCTCGAAGAAGCACAAGAACTTCTGAACAAGGAGGCAATGGAGAAAGTACCACACAAGGAAAGGAGCAAGGGCGTTTACTCCACATATTTCCTCATTCCAAAGGTAGACGGAACATTACGACCAATACTAGACCTAAATTCATAAAGACTCAAAAATTCAAAATGACAACTTTGCAAGAGATAATACCTCAGATACGAACAGGAGACTACATGGCAACTATAGACTTAAAGGACGCATACTTGCTCATTCCCATGAACAGAAGACACAAGGGTCTATTAAGATTAGTGATCAACAGAACACACTACCAATTCAGGGTGCTAGCATTCGGACTGAAATCTGCACCAAGAGTCTTCACAAAATGCATAGCTGCGGTAGCGGCCCACATAAGAAAAGGAATTCATGTTTACCCGTACCTGGACGACTGGTTAGTAAGAGCAAGCTCCTACAATCTCTGCAAACAACATATACAGCAAGTCATACAGGCACTGGTCCAACTCGGTTTCTCAATACACTGGGACAAATCGTCACCAGAGCAAGTAAAGGTGTTCTTGGGGGCAGAAATCAACACCATACTAGAGAAGGTATTCCCAAGCAGGAAGAGAACATTAGCAATACTGAAGGAGACACATCTATACCACAAGGGGCAAGCTCTGACAGTGAGGACAGTGGGGAAACCTAGGGATGATGGCCTCATGCATTCATGTAGTCCCAAACATTTGACTGCACATGAGACCGTTCCAGGAATGGCTTCAAGAACAATGGTCACAGGCAACAGGGAGTTTGGAGGATCTAGTGGTTGTCACACAAACAGTTCAATCAAGAGATAGCATGGTGGAACAGAAAGAACATAGCACAGGGGAGACTTTTCACACAACCAACTCCAACAGTGACCATCACAACAGATGCTTCCCAGGTAGGATGGAGAGTGCACATGAACAACCTGAAAATAAGGGGATTGTGGACACAACAGGATGCAGTAAAACACATCAACTTCCTGGAGTTAAAAACGGTGTTCCTAGCCTTAAAAGCCTTTCAGAAAGAGCTCTACGGGAAAAGGGTGTTAATACAAACAGACAACACAACCACCATGTTTTACATAAACAAACAAGGAGGGACACAATCGTTGGCACTCTCAACCCTAGCCCAACAACTATGGAGATGGGCGATCCCAAAGAAAATAGACATACTAGCAATACATCTGCCAGGAAAAGACAATGTAGAAGCAGACAGACTGAGCAGACAAACGTCAGCATCCCACGAGTGGGAATTACATCAATCGGAGATCCAAAAGATATTCAAAAAATGGGAAACCCCACAAATCGACCTATTTGCAACCCCACAATGCAAAATGCCAACACTTCGCATCCAGGCAACCGTGCAAGCAGTCCCTAGGGAATGCGCTATGGATAGACTGGTCAGGGATATTTGCTTACGCTTTTCCCCCAATACCACTACTACACAGGGTGATCAACAAATGCAAGCTCAGCCACACGACATTAATACTCATAGCACCTCAGTGGGCCAGACAGACTTGGTTCTCACAGATAATGGAGATAACTCAAGGAACAATGCACAAGTTTCCAAAGAGAAAGGACCTCTTAACAATGTAAAACGGAAGGGTGGTACACCCAGAACCAGAGAGTCTAAGCCTGGCAGCTTGGCTCCTGAGGACTTAAAATTCGCTCACCTCAAACTGCCAGAGAGCACAATGGCAGTACTCCTAGAGGCGAGGAAACCTACAAGGAAGTGTTACACAGCCAAATAGAAGAGATTCTCTCAATGGTGCCTTAAAGAAAAATTTCAAAAGGATCACAAAGGAATCAACAGTGCTAAAATACTTAACATATTTACTACAGAATAAGCTAAGCTACACATCTATAAGGGTACACTGAGCAGCAATTGTAGCGTACACGAGGGGCGAAACAGGGAAACGTTTTTTCACATCCCATGTGGTCAAAAGATTTCTAGAAGGAGCAAAGAGAATAGCACCTCCAAAAAAGATGCCACCACCTGCATGGAACCTCAATGTAGTGCTCGCTCAAATGATGAAAGCACCATTCGAACCACTCCACAAAGCAACGCTACAAATGCTCACACTAAAGACTGCGTTTTTAGTTGCAATTACATCACTACGTAGAGTAAGTGAATTGCAAGCGCTAACACTACAAGAGCCCTACTTCCAAATACACGACCGAATAGTCATGAGAACAGATCCACACTTTATGCCAAAGGTGGTATCAAGTTTCCACATAAACCAAACAATACAATTACCAGGCTTCTTTCAAAAGCCAAAATCTCAAGCAGAAAGGGCGTTACACACTCTGGATGCCAGAAGGGCAGTCATGTATTACATGGAAAGAACCAAGGAATACAGAAAGACAATGCAATTCTTTGTATCATTTGCCACAAGTTTTCTCGGCCGACCAGTGACCAAGAAAACCATCGCAAGATGGATTGCACAAGCCATACAGTTATGCCTTAAACAGGCAGGTCAAACATTGCAAGGAGCACCACGGGCTCACTCGACAAGGAAAAAAGGAGCAACAGTCGCTTTTCTCACAAATACTCCTATTCAAGACATTTGCCAAGCAGCAACATGGTTTTCAGTGCACACGTTCACAAAGATTTACTTTGAGGATTTTCAGTTGAATAAAGAAGCACAAGTAGGACAAAAGGTCTTACAACATATATTCACAAACCAGCGCTCATCTTCCACCCAACCACCACAGGACTAGCAAACCGCTACAAAGTCTAGGCACAGCATGTGAATCCAGAAAAGATTCACGCTGCAAAACGTATAGTTTCTTACCGGTCGGTGTAGTTTTGCAGCTTGAAGAATTTTCTGGATTCACTAGCGAACCCACCCTCTTCTACCAGAAAGATGACAGGAAGACAAAATAGAAAAGAAGAAAAAAAAAAGAATCCGAAGATGGCGACCAAAGGTGGGAGCTTCCGGAGGAAGCATGTCGACGTCACAGAGGGACACCAAATGGTGGTATGTCGACGCCCACCAACAAAAAAAAAGAGAAGAAATACTACAATTCCAGACCCAACCACTAGATGGCGGAATAATGCACAGCATGTGAATCCAGAAAATTCTTAAATCTTCAAAACTACACCGACAGGTAAGAAACTATACGTTTGTCATTACGAACTCCACAGCACCATAATGGCTTTACTGTAAACTAGGAAGTTTGGGATCAAACATCTCAGCACATTAAACCCACACTGATGCCAGTGTGGGATTTAATGAAAAATGCACACAGAGGGCATCTTAGAGATGCCCCCTGAAAAACTAACCTACCACTAGTGTCCAGGCTGAGTGGCTGCTTTCAGCTGCCTCCACCAGACATGTTTCTGGAAGAAGATCCGACCCTAAAAGGCACCCCTGCACCCGACGCCCCACGGCCTTGGGTGGCCCAACCGACTGTGCCTAACCAACCCCCAAGATCCAAACCTACCTCTCCAAGTGGTGGTCGCACTGAGAAGACCTTCGTCCCCGAGCCTGCAGTGTGTTTGCAAACCGGAGACGACCCCATTGAAAGCTACAGGGCGCCCGACGCCAAAACAGCACTCTGCACTCGACCGCTGAGGGTGCACTTTTTGTGCTGGCTTGCCCCCCCATCGTCAAAATGGACGGCGACCAACTTCAAGCCGATCAAACCGTACGGCTCCCTATGGATCGGGGCTCCGACCTAGGTTTTTACCGCCAGGACTCTGCCTGTCTACAGGCCCCCGCTGCATTACCAGCTCTCTGCCCCCGCCTCACCCGGACATGCCATTATACCGGGGGCTGCCTCCAAGGAACCACTCATTCCGCGAGACCCTACGGTGCTCCACCAATTCATTGGAGCCCATCCATTTTGCTGATTTTTCACCGACCCCCCCCTCCTCTCCAATTCTCCCGCTCCTTACCTTGCTCAATTGGCGGCATCCCCGGTTTGTGCTCAAGCTTCGCTGATCCACCGGCACCTTCCATGTCCTTCCCCTCACCGCGTCCAGCACCCTTTACTCAGTAACCTGGTCCTGATGATGATCCTAATCCGCAAGGATCGAAACACTGTCGACATACCAGCACAACTTGTGGCGCCCTTTACTATGGTTCACTAAAATGCCTAAATTTGTACAAAATTCATGTAAATAATTACGTGTGAACCACAAGTTCCTTTGTATCTATTGTCACGTCTTCACTTTGCGCCTTCGCTGTTTTCACTTGTCACCTGCGCCGTCCACTTAGTGTCACGAGCACTTGTGTGCACAAAGTTTGTCGGGTTACTTACGTATTCATTGCTCACAGTGCTGATACAACTGTTCCCAATTTATCCGTACCCTTCCAACTCTTTTTTTTTTTTCTTTTCTTGTATTCAGTCAAATACATGCCTTTGGCACATTCAACCAAACTATGAGTCTCCCTACCTTCCTTTCTGCCAATGTTTTGTGCATGCCTAATTACCAGCCTTTTACATAGTACTAGTTGAGATATTGTTTGTATGTATATATATATATATATATATATATATATATATATATATTCACTGAAAAAACCATAGGTTTTAGGGACAGTTATAGTTACTTGGACATTGCACTCGTACAAAACCTGTGAAATTCCCCCGTTATAGTTAGTTCAGCTAACTATAACTCGCGCTCCCGCAATGCACTGCTGATGACGTCGCATATTACATCACTCATGACATGGTCAGTGACATCACTGATGACATCACTGATGACATCTCAAATGACATCACTGATGACATCATCCAATGACTGTGTTTCTGTAAAGTTTAAATATGTTTAATATATATATAGGGAAAGGCGTATTGAAGAGTGAGTGGGTGTATAAGTGTCTGAATGGATGATTTAGTAGGTGCGTGACTAACTGTATAAGTGAGTGATTAAACTTATCTTACTGAATGCATGGGTTAGTGACTAAACTGGGTGAATGTCTGTATCCGTCTGTCTGTTGCTGTGTAAGTGGCTGCATGGGTTTGTGAATAGCTACATGAGTGTCTATATGAGTTATTGATTGGTTGTCTGAGTATCTGTATGGGTGCCTGAGTGTTTGTGTGGGTGGGGTGTGTGCGACTCTGTACATAGATGTGTGAGTGGGTGATTCACTGGGTGCATGATTTGAAGAGTGCGTCTGTGATGGACTGCTTGGGTGGGTGAGTGTGTGTATGGGTGTGTTAGTGAGTGAATGTATATCTCAGTGGTACATGTGCGAGTAACTACATATGTAAAAGGAAGTATATGTTCGAGGCATGTGAGCTGCAGAGCTCACACTGCATTAGATCGCCATCTGGTGTTGGGCTCGGATGCTTGCACTTTGTTGTTGTCTTCGAAGAAGTCTTTGTAGTCATGTGATGGGTGACTCCTCCTTAGGACAATAGTGCGCATGGGCATCGACTCCATCCTCAGATTGTTTTTTACGCCATCGGGTTCGGATGCATTTCGACACTCCGGTTCGAAACTCGTTTTTGCAGCGTTTTCCACTTTTCAACGCCTAATATCGACATCTCGACGTCCCTTCCTCGATCTCCTTTCCAACCGTCGACGCGGGCCGTTGGGCCCATCGACGCCGTAAGGCCTACTGCCCATGGAAAGGACGCCATTCCGAAAATGCCCCCAATGTGGAGCAAAGTTTCCTCATAGTGACCACCACCAGGTCTGTAATCGGTGCCTCTCACCAGACCATAACGAGGCCACTTGTCCGGCCTGCGCCTCCTTCCGCTCCAAGAAGACAATCCGAGATCGTCGAGCCCGAAGGCACATCATTGCGCACAGGTCCGCTCCGGAACCCGTCAACATCTTCGACGAGGGTCCCGATGTTCCGGAAGAAGACTCCGAAGACCTCGCTATCATCTCCGAGGCAGAGGACTCCGACAGTTCCATCCCTTCAGGGCAGCGTGTGAGTACTACTGCCCCTGCCCCAACCCTCCCTGCAAAATCGAAGGCACCGGTCAGTACTTCGCCTACGGGCCCCAGTCGAGACCGTAAACGTGTTTCGGACGCCCCGCCTTCGGGCTCAGCACCGAACAAGAAAACAAAGCCTTCTAGTTCCTCGGCACCGACCAAACCTCATGTGCCCGTTACACCGGCACCTTCGGCGCCGAAACACAAAGACCACCCGGCGCCGAAATCCAGTTCGGTCCCCAAATCCGCCTCCAAGCACGCGGATCCCTCGGCACCGAAACCGAAGCTACTCGACACACCCCCTAAACTAAAGCCGGTCGAACCTGTAGCTAAACCGAAGGACGCCTCGACGCCTTCTAAAGCAAAGGAACATTTAAAGAAGCCATCACCACGTTCGGAACCGAAAAAGTCGGCGCCGAAAACTAATATTCAAGGAGAGGAACTGTTTACACCGGATCCCATCGATCCTAATCAACACAAACTTTATATCAATCCTAAAACAGGACATATTTCCTCTGTGCCACGTCACAAGCCTGTCCCTCCGAAGAAGAAAGACTCTTCCACTTCCCCTATGCCTCCTTCTTCCCCTATACCTCTCTCTAACACCCCTCCTCTCCACATCCCTATCACACCTCCTCAACCTGCGGATTCTCCCCCACATGAATATGACGACAACATGGGGTACGGGGATGACCCTCATAATTTATATCTGGATCCAGATAATCCACCACAGGATGACTGGGGTTATAATGACCCCCCAGACCCTACAGACCTCCCCAGCCCTCCACCTTATCCCACAAAACCATCTCCACCAGATGATCACATAGGTTTTGGGCAACTCATACATAGGGCGGCCGTTTTTCATGGGGTGCATATTCACACCGACCAACCAGAGGAAGATTTTCTTCTAGACACTTTTGAACGGTCTCAAAAAACTGTTCAAACTTTGCCCATGATCAAGGGTGTCATTAAACATGCACCTGAAATTTTTAACGACCCGGTCAGAGCCAGGATCCTTAATCCTAGAGTGGATAAAAGTATAGACCTGCCCCGATGACCCCACCTACATCAAAGGTCAGCTCCCCCTTGACTCACTGGTCGTTTCTAATGCCAGAAAACGCGCCAATTCCCAAACTTCAGGGGATGCTCCGGCCCCTGATAAAGAATCCAAATTGTTAGATTCCTCTGGCAAACGCGTAGCTGCGCAAGCCACCAACATCTGGCGCATCGCTAACACCCAAGCTCTACTAGCTAGGTACGACAGGGCACACTACGATCAGCTAGAAACCCTCCTTCAACATCTACCTGATCAATACAAAACACAAGCCACTGACCTCATTCAAGAAGGTAAACTTATTTCAAATGCCTCCATTAAGTGCGCCTTAGACGCAGCCGACACCGCCGCTAGGTCAGTTAACACTAGCGTGCTTATTAGACGACACGCCTGGCTTCGCATTTCAGGTTTTAAGCCAGAAGTCCAGACTACCATACTAAACCAGCCATTTAACCAAAACCAACTATTTGGTCCTGCTGTCGACACAGCACTAGAAAAGATGAAGAAGGATACTGACACTGCCAAATCAATGGGAGCATTGCAGTCCCCGCAGCAACGTGGCTCCTTTCGCCGCTCCTTTTACAGAGGGGGCTCCAGGAATACCACCGCAGACAGTTCCTCTTCCTATCGAACAAACACCCAAACCTCTCCTAATAGAGGATACTTTAGGGGTGGTTACAGAGGCAACAACTCTAAGGGCAGAGGTCGAGGTAATAATAACAACACCCGTACCTCCACCACTCCCCAAACAGTGACTTTCCTCCACTTCCCCCGACCACAACACCCCTGTCGGGGGAAGGCTATCACAGTTCCTGCCTGTCTGGAACTCCATTACAACAGACAGGTGGGTGAGACAGATTATCCAACATGGCTACTGCCTGGAGCTAACAGCTACCCCCCCACCATACCACCCAGGCAGCGTCCAATGTCCACAGACCATCTTACACTTTTACAACAAGAGGTACTTTCCCTGCTTCAAAAGCACGCCATAGAGCCAGTGCCTCTGCTACAGCAAGGCACAGGGGTTTACTCCCTGTACTTCCTCATTCCCAAAAAGGACGGCACTCTCAGACCTATTTTAGACCTCAGACCTCTCAATCAATACATACACTCAGATCATTTTCACATGATCACTCTCCAACAAGTGCTTCCCTTACTACAACAACAAGACTTCCTTGCCACATTAGACCTCAAGGACGCCTACTTCCACATTCCCATACATCCTGCTCACAGGAAGTATCTAAGGTTCGTTCTCAATGGGCAGCACTACCAGTTCAAAGTACTCCCATTCGGAATCACCACTGCTCCAAGAGTGTTTACCAAATGCCTTGCAGTAGTAGCAGCGCATCTACGAAGACAACAAATACATGTCTTCCCATACCTGGACGACTGGCTTATCAAAGCCAAATCATTCAACCAGTGTGTCCAACACACTCACCAAACGATACAAACATTACACAACTTGGGGTTCACAATAAACTATACCAAGTCCCACCTTCAGCCCTCCCATGTCCTTCAATATCTGGGAGCTACGATAAACACTTCCACTGCTCTAGCTTACCCCAGCCCAGCCAGGATAGCCAGTATACAAACCCTTGTCCCCAGGTTTCAAATGCAACACTCTCTTCCAGCCAGAGTGTTTATGCAGCTCATCGGCATGATGGCATCCTGCATTTTTCTCGTCCCTCATGCAAAACTTCAAATGCGTCCTCTACAAGAGTGCCTAGCGCGCCAATGGAACCAGGCTCAGGGACATCTTACAGATCTGGTGTTGGTAGACAGCCGCACACATCGCTCTCTGCAGTGGTGGAACACCAACAATTTGTCCAAGGGGCGGCCGTTCCTAGAGCCGGTTCCACAAGTAGTACTAACCACGGACGCATCCCTTACAGGATGGGGAGCACACCTGTTACACCATACAACACAGGGCAAGTGGACCACTCAGCAGAAGCTGTTCCACATCAACCACCTAGAGTTACTAGCCATATTCCTAGCTCTCAAGTCCTTTCAACTCCACGTACAAAACAAAGCTGTCCTGATCCGAACAGACAACATCCAGCTATGTACTATATACAAAAACAGGGGGGGACACACTCTCCACAACTGTCCCAACTAGCACAGGACATTTGGAGGTGGGCCATTCCACAAAACATTTACCTTCTAGCAGAACACCTACCAGGGGTTCACAATCAGATTGCAGATCTGTTAAGTCGACAGACACAACAGATTCACGAGTGGGAACTACATCCACAAGTTCTTCTACCTTTCTTCCAGATGTGGGGCCAGCCAGACTTGGATCTGTTCGCCACACACCAAAACGCCAAATGCCCAACCTTCGCCGCCAGGCTTCCACCCGCAGTCCAAGGGCAATGCGATATGGATGAACTGGTCCGGCAGATTTGTGTACGCTTTTCCACCGCTCCCACTCATCCCACTTGTAGTACGCAAGCTTCGACAACAGTCTCTCAAAATGATACTAGTAGCCCCTACATGGGCACGCCAACCGTGGTTCACCACACTACTGGAGCTATCAGTAGTCCCATACCAAAAACTGCACCTCTCCCCAACAATGCTAACGCAGAGCCATGGAGAGATAATGCACCCAGATCCATCTCAGCTGAACCTTGCAATTTGGCTCCTGAAGTCCTAGAATTCGGTTACCTTAACCTACCCCCAGACTGCATGGACGTTATAAAAGAAGCTAGACGCCCAACTACCAGAGCCTACTATGCAGCTAAATGGAAAAGATTCGCTATTTACTGCACTAATAATAACATCCAACCATTACAAGCCTCTACGCAAAACATCATTTGCTATTTGCTACATTTGCAAAGATGTAGTCTTGCATACTCATCCATACGTCTGCACCTTGCAGCCCTTGCTGCTTACTTGCAAAACAGGCAACACTTATCACTATTCAATGTTCCCGCCATTAAAGCCTTCATGGAAGGCCTTAAGCGGATCATACCTCCCAGATTACCACCTTCCCCAGTGTGGAATCTTAATATAGTACTTACCAGGCTCATGGGTCCACCTTTCGAACCCTTACATAAATGTGAACTTCAATTCCTTACATGGAAAGTTGCGTTTCTAATTGCAATCACTTCTCTAAGGAGAGTCAGTGAACTACAAGCTCTAACTATACAAGAGCCTTTCTTACAAATACATCATAAAAAGGTAGTTCTCAGAACAAACCCAAAATTCCTTCCCAAAGTAATTTTGCCTTTCCACCTTAACCAATCAGTAGAACTACCTGTGTTCTTCCAAAACCCAGATTCCGTGGCAGAAAGAGCTCTCCACACCCTAGATGTCAAAAGAGCCCTTATGTATTACATTGACAGAACCAAATCCTTTCGCAAAACCAAACAATTGTTTGTGGCTTTCTCTCCACCACACAAAGGTAATCCCATCTCAAAAGCCGGGGTTGCAAGGTGGATTGTTAAATGTATCCAAATCTGCTACCAAAAAGCCAAACGCACATTATCAGTTCCCCTAGAGCGCACTCAACACGCAAACTAGGGGCATCCATGGCATTCTTAGGGAACATTCCCCTAGAAGACATATGTAAGGCAGCCACATGGTCTACAACACACACCTTCACTAAACACTATTGTGTTGATGTGCAAGCCAAGCAACAAGCTTCCGTGGGCCAAGATGTCCTTAATACCCTTTTTCAAACTACTGCAACACATACAGGTGACCACCGCTAGGGGAGATACTGCTGTACAGTCTATGCACAGTGTGAGCTCTGCAGCTCACATTCCTCGAACGGAAAATGCTAACTTACCAGTATGCATCTGTTCTTGGCATGTAGAGCTGCAGATCCTCACACGCCCACCCACCTCCCCGGGACCTGTATGTGCTCCAGTCCTATCTTAATTAGATACACACACATGGACATCTCTTTTCTTTTCTACTAACTCCATCACTCCCCAATATGGCGAAAAACAATCTGAGGATGGAGTCGATGCCCATGCGCACTATTGTCCTAAGGAGGAGTCACCTATCACATGACTACAAAGACTTCTTCGAAGACAACAACAAAGTGCAAGCATCCGAGCCCAACACCAGATGGCGATCTAATGCACAGTGTGAGGATCTGCAGCTCTACATGCCAAGAACAGATGCATACTGGTAAGTAGCATTTTCCATATGTGTTAGAGTATTTAAAAGGCTATACGTGAGAGTGTGTGATTGTGAGAGTGGCTGTATGGATGCGTGTGTGCTTGTATCAGTTATTGTATAAGAGCGTAAGAATGTGCTAGTATTTGTATGAGTAAGTGAGCTGGTGTGTGTATAACTGTATAGGTGAGTAAATGGGTGTGTGATTAAATTTTTGCATGACTGACTAGGTGTGTGAGTACCTCTATGGATGAGTGGCGGTGTCAGTGTTTATATAGGTGTATGAGTGCATATGATAGTCCTGTACTGAGTGACCGTAAGTATGAGTGACTGTACGGGTGAGTGAGTGGATGTGTGTGTAGACCTAAGAATCAGTGAGTGGGTATGTAGTTATTGGTGTTGGAGTGTCTTTGTTTTTGAGAATGGCAGTCTGTAATTTAGAGTGGGTGTATCAAAAGTTATATTAGGGTGTGAGGAGGTGCATCAGATTATCACGTGGATGATGTCATCAGTGATGTCATTTGAGATGTCATCAGTGATGTCATCAGTGATGTCACTGACCATGTCATGAGTGATGTAATATGTGACGTCATCAGCAGTGCATTGCGGGCGCGAGTTATAGTTAGCTGAACTAACTATAACGGGGGAATTTCACAGGTTTTGTACGAGTGCAATGTCCAACTAACTATAACTGTCCCTAAAACCTATGGTTTTTTCAGTGAATTTCAAAGGTTTTTTAAATGCTAATTTCTAACTATAACGTGCCTGAAACCTATGGTTTTTTCAGTGAATTTCAAAGGTTTTTTAAATGCTAATTTCTAACTATAACATGTCTGAAACCTATGGTTTTTTCAGTGAATTTCAAAGGTTTTTAAATGCTAATTCCTAACTATAACATGTCTGAAACCTATGGTTTTTTTCAGTGAATTTCAAAGGTTTTGTAAATGCCAATTTTTAAATGTATTAATTGTTATTTTTATTTTTTCATACTGATTTACTACATTTTTTTAAACTATTTATTTTTAGATATTTTATTTTTTAAATTACATTGTAATTACATTACATTACAAAATATACTTTCTCAGAATGAATTAATTTACTTTAAATACTTTGCAAATAGGCAATAGACTTTTAAGTACAGTAGTTAGTTGTTGCAATGATCAACACAATTTCAAACACAATGCTACATTGAGCTCAATGTGAATTTCTAGCTAAATGCAATTAGTTACTTTATGGATTACTTTTCTAACCACAGGACTGGATCCTAGATTCAGTCCTGGGACATCTCCTGTAAACAGTTGAGTAAAAGCGTTTTGGTTACAGTAGTGATTTTTAAGGAATATTATTGTATTTTAAAAGTTGACACTTAGAAACTTTTTCACATAGAACCACCAATGTTATCCTATGGGAGGAAATTCACTTAGCAGGTAAGTAGTGTTATCGTGACTTTTTCTCACTCAGTGGTGGATCCTGGATCCAGCACTGGTGCATCTCCTGTAAACAGTTGAAAGAATGCGTTTAAGTCATACAGGCGATTTTTAAGGAATATTTGTAGTTTGTGAAAATCGACACTTTGAAATTTTTCTGCTGAAAACCAGACAATGGATTCCTATGGAAGGAAATACAAGTTACTGGTAAGTACGGTTAAAATTACTTTTCAGGGTCAGTGCTGGGCTAAAAGATGCAGCACTGGGTTCTCTCCTGATAACAGGTGAGTAAATCGGAATTCGTATTTCGGCTGATTTTAGAGGAATATTTGTATGTTTCAAAAATCGACACTTAGAAACTTTTTCAGCAAAAAGCAGGCAATGATATCCTATGGAAGGAAATTCAAGTTACTGGTAAGTACGGTTAAAATTACTTTTCAGGATCAGTACTGGGCTGAAAGATGCAGCACTGAGGTCTCTCCTGATAACAGGTGAGTAAATCGGAATTCGTATTTCGGCTGATTTTAGCGGAATATTTGCACAATGGTGAAGGGAGGGGCGGGGCCTGAGGTGACATCTGAGCAAACGCGCCCCGTGGCGCGTTTTAAGTTGGGGATTAAGTCCCCTTTAATCATGAGGGTCCCTGGGGGCCAACTAGCCCACCAGGAACCTCCAGTATGCGCCAGGGGCTGCGTTGCAGAGACGTGTACAGAGGCCACACCCCTTTTACACCTCTCTGCAAGGCAGCTCTGTGGCGCTTTTGGAAGTACATGGTGGGCTAGTTGGACTCCAGGGACCCTCAGGATTCAAGGGGACTTAATCCCCATCTTAAAACACGCCACGGGGCCTGTTTGCACACATGTCACCTGAAGCCCCGCCCCTCCCTTCACCACTGTGCAAACGCGCCCCGTGGCGCGTTTTAAGTCGGGGGATTAACTCCCTTGAATCCCAAGGGTCCCTGGGGGCCAACTAGCCCAACAGGTATATCCAAAAGCGCCACAGAGCTGCGTTGCAGAGAGGTGTAAAAGGGGTGTGGCCTCTTTACACCTCTCTGCAACGCAGCCCCTGGCGCATACTGGAGGTACCTGGTGGGCTAGTTGGCCCCAGGGACCCCAGTATTGAAGGGGATTACTTCCCCATCTGCAAACGCGCCAGGGGCGCGTTTGCAGAGTGGTGAAGGAAGGGGCGGGGCCTGCGGACCGATCGTTTTTTCCCCTGAAGGGGTGCTGTGTGGCCCCCTTCCTTTTTCCTATTTTGGGCCCTGGGGACCCCATCCCCCAGGGCCTTATCCCCCTTTTTTTTTTTTTTTAATTATACAGGAAGGGGGCCGCGTGGCCCCACTCCCCTGGCCGAATCCTACCCGGGGACCCCATCCCCCGGGGCAGGCCTTTTTAAAAAAAAATTATTTCTGGGGAGGGGCCAGGCCTCTGGTTGGGGACTGTGGGGGGGTCCCCAAACCCCCACAGTCCCGCCGGCTCCCCGCCTCCTGCGCGAGCCGGCATTGCTTTTCCACATGGGGAGCAGCTAACATGCTGCTCCCCATGTGGAAAAGCAATTGTCTTTGGATATTAGGCGAGAGCAGGTTTCCCTGCTCTCTCTTCCAATATCCAAAGTAGTTTGCAATGACAGGACGGGAGCCGCGAGGCTCCGTCCTGTCATTGCAAACAGCAGTGTCCCGGGGGTAGGCACCCGGGACACTGCAGGAGCCGGCCCTGGGGGTGGCGGTCCCCAGGGCCACCACAGGCTCCAGGAGGGGAGCCGCGCGGCCCCCTCCCATCCAAATGCACAGCCCCGGGGAGGTGGTGGTCCCGGGGCTCGAGGGTCCTAACGGACCCCCATTTTCAATTGTTAGTGCCCCGGGAGGTGGTGGTCCCGGGCGTGTGAGGGCTGGAGCCCCCACACATGTTAATTTAATAAATAAAGAAGCCCCGGGGAGGTGGTGGTCCCCGGGGCTGCGGGAGGGCTCAGAGCCCTCCCGCTACTTTTCAAATAAAGCCCTGGGGGTGGCGGTCCCCGGGGCTTGGGGGCCTTAGAGGCCCCCATACATAAAATAAACCCCCCCCAGCATGCCCCCGGGACTTGGCCCACCCGGGGCAAATTTGATCGAAGCGCGGAGACCGCGCTCGATTTTTATTTTTTGCAGGATCCGTGCACCCTGAGTGCATCCTGCCGATTAAAAAAAAAAAAAAAAATAAAAAAAAAAAAAAAAAAAAAAAAAAAATGCTTTTTTCTGCCCAGGGGGTCAGGGTGTTTCTACCCTGCCCCCTTTTTGCGCTTTGCGCACTTGTTTCTGTCCCTCGGTTCTACCGAGGGACAAAATGGCTGCCAACACTTCTTGATTTGGAGTGTTGACAGCCAGATTAGCATGCAGCTCGTGATCGGGAGGGTACGCGGATCAGACGCGCCCATAGATATATATGTGATTTTAATTGTGAATTTCTCAGGAACTACTGAACGGATTTACACCATTTTAGCAAAAGGCACCAGTCTGAACCAAGGGCTACCTCTTTGCCAAATTTGGGTTAATTCCGTTCAGCAGTTCGGGCTGTAGCTGCGACTAAAGGTTCCTATGGAAAAATGAATGGGGAAAACGCGTTTTGGGACCCCCTTTTTCTCGGCCCCGCTGACGTATCACCCCGAGACTTTCAGGGTAGGAGCGGACCGGAGCGCCCCAACAAGTTGGAAGCTTTCGCGAAGATTCGTCAACCGGCGCCAACGTTATTGCAAATAGAATGTCGCGGATTTCCTATGGATAATAGGTCCTAACTATAACTATCTACTGGCGACCGCCAGTAGATAATATATATATATATATGTATATATATGTATTATTTGTAAGTCACCCCTACAGCATGCCTGACAGCCCTAAGGCTGGGTGCTGAATATTACATGTGCCCCTGTGCTGGTCAGTCCTATTACTGCCAGTACAATGGAAGTCATTTTAGAACGTGCTGGACACTGGTGAAAACTAAACCCCAGCTACATGAGGACTTCACTGAAAATAGTGATGTTTGGTATCAAAACATCTCGTATTGATAATCCTACGCAGATCCACTCAGGGCAGCGGAGGCCATTGGAGTAACCAGGTAGAGGCGACACTGGGTGACAATATACCCAACCAGCCTTCGCCGCCAGGACCAGAGGAGCAGGTTGCTGATCAGACCTCTATATCAGCCATTTGAGTTCCCGCTCCAGCCGCGGCCATCACTCATCAACTCACCCGACTCTGTAATGAGCCACACACCTAAGATGGCAGATGAGTCTTCCATGCCTCAAATGCCTCGCTGGAGCTCCCATTGAGGGAGGGCATACCTCCTTGTCTCTCTGCCGGATCGTAACCTGCCTCCCCCCTCCCCCCAGGTGCTGCCCCCTCTGTCGTCACCCCTGCCATCGATCCTGGGCTAGATCTTCGCTGGAGGTGCCAGGCTGAGACCACTAAATTGATGGCCCCTTCACCTCAAACACCACCCTGGCCCGAGGGGCTGGTAGACTGCCAAAAATAAACTTTCAATATCTCTGTACCGCCATACAACTGTCTACCCCGGGTGGTCCCACTCAGGACAGCGGATGAGCTAAGTAGAAGTGACCACTGGCTGCGCCGATCCACACCTAGTGTACGCTGCCTGGGTCTGTGGATGTGAGACTCTGCCTCTGCGGAATAAAGACTACGATCCAACACTTTCCTCATAGATCCTGCTCCATCCAAGGAAACTGATCAACAATCCCTTACTGACCCGATACTGAGCTGCATAGTACACCCAAAATGGCAGCCAGGCCTTCTGCGCGACAAAGGCCTCTCAAGGGCCTATGCTGACTATAACTTAACTGATGACACTGCAGCCCACAGCCCAGGATTGAGGCCTTTTATTAAGCTGCATCGAAGGAGACAACTATGCCCGTGACGAGGGTCCACCCAATACCACGTTCGTCTGCATACCTGTCTTTCCAAAAACATCTCCGAAGCATGCATCAACTGGGCCAAGGTCCAATAAAGCATGTCTGTGCTTTGAGCAATCTTCAAACACCAAGCAGCTCTCCAGTCAATGCTAACAAGCAGCTCACCCATCCCGCCTCGGCAATACACTTCATTGCATCCTGAGGCTCCCGACTCAACTCCCTGTGTCCGAAAGGGACCGCCCTGATACTGTCTGGTTTAAGGTGAGCAGTGCAAGTGTTTGTCCGGTTGCAGTCCCGAAGTCCCCCAACGACACACGGGCCCATCTAACTGATCTAGAGTACGGGTAAGAATGTCTGTCTGGACCTGGTGATTGACATCCATTCTGTAGCTCTGTACACTGTGCATTCATACGCCACCGTGCACGGCCTTACAGGTTTACTCGCAAGGTGTGCATGTTGTGTTATACTGTGTGCACTTGTTTAAATGAGCCCGCGTTATCTCGCTGTTGATGTTCCCTAAGTTGAGGGACGCGCACAGGCTCGGAGTTTTCCTCCTGATCTATGATCTGCCGGCATCATGCACTCGCATTGTTGTCGTTCTCCGCCCACTGCCCTTCATCCCTTGAGCTGTGTACCTGCGTATCTCCAGGCCTCTGTGAGGGCATTTAGTAGTGCATCGCTCTGAACCTCCGACTCGAGACCCACCTCAGTTAGGGTCCCCAAATGGCCAACTGCGCCCTGGGTATATCCCTGCTGCCCCACAGAATGCCTCAGCCTTGCAACGGCTGTCTTAATCTCCTGCTCCACAGCCTGTCAGGCAAAGCTCTCTGTGAATGGGGCTCAGGAGATGTCTGGTAGATGTAATCATCTGAGCCTCTTTTACCCCCCCAACTAATTCACTCCTAGTCCTGAAGGTTGAGCTTCTTCAACATTACCACTGACGGCCATCTCCTGACTTGCTGGGGTAGTGCTTGACCGAGCCCGACCAGCTCATCTGTTCTCTTCAGCCAGTCTTTCTCCCTGTTTTACCATCACTTTGAACCTACCTGACAGTTCTCACCCGACTCCCATCTCATGTCTACTACCGCTCTCTCTAACCTGCACCGAAAATAACATTGGACTTGCGGTATCTTGCCTCGGGCTCAAGATGAGTAGCTCAACTAGGCCCAACTAACAATTCGCTATTTCGGAAGAGGGAACCCCACCTGTAGCTCGCGAGGGAGGATGCTCGACTGCTCCCCTTGCAAGGAATGCCGGGGCAGATTAAATTCTGACAACACAGGACTTATCTCTACTTATGCCTATACTATGATTTTCACCTATTTTATGCCTATACAGTTATCTTAAGCATATATTATGTTTTTGTAGCTATAAAAATTATAAACCGCCTACTGAGAACTTGCGGAACGACTAATAGCTGATACCTACTACATTACAAGCAACAGCAGCATGAATATTGACTTCATTTTCTTCTCTAAACGCCCTGCAAAATGGAGAAACCTCTTCCTCAAACACGTACAATTTACAAAAGCAATTAAAATTCCCTATTGAACTAAACTCGCCACTACCCCCTCCCAAAGCTTTAGGTGGGAAACCTTCATATCCATCTTCAGGACGGGGAACGTACGAATTCAAGCAGTAGACCATCACCTCACCACCTTCGACCGACTGACACTTGTAAATGTAAATCCAGTATTTGTAAAGCGCGAACAGCTACCCGAAGGTATCCCGGCGCTGGGGGCCGTCGGGAAGATTAAGCAAGCTATTGCCCAGAGTCACATGGTGCTGGGCTGACCTGCCACCGATGCTGGGGATCGAACCGTGAGCCCCAGATTCCAGCGTCAGTCGCCCTGGCCGCGGCGCCACACCTCTTCCCTTGTCTCTTCTCGCATTATCAAAAGTGGGTCCTGGTCTCCACCCTCCCTTCTCCCTTTTACCCTGTTCCACTAACCCTGAAAATATTCTCCTCCAGGATTCCACTACCACACTAGCCTGCCCAACACACACCTTAGTCAAGAAAGTCAGTCTGACCTCCGCTACACCCACCATAACTAACGGCCACACTGAAATACAGACCCCTGACGCACACATTGGGCACGATAGCGCCAACCCCAACTCAAGATCCTACACCACTGAGTCCCCCCCCACAAACACAACCGCGACTCCCTTTGTAGGACCCACCCAGCACGAACAAACCCTCCACACTTAGCACCTTCATTCCACCTCCCTCCCTTTGAAGACCTCTTGCCTTCTATAAACATGCTGCCTGCCCGCCCACATACAGAACAGATAGCCTCCCTGACACACTTACCCTGTTCATGAACTGAATAGAACAAAAACTTGATTCACTAGCTAAAGTCCTTTCTCTCAAAAAAAAAAACGACCTCACTATCCAGGCCAAATTAACACACAATTCCTCCCCGAAAATAGAGAAATGGGATCCCCATAAAGGAGCACCCAGAGATAACCGACACAGTTGCCGATCTCCATTCCCTTGAGCCGTCTGGCCCACAAACCCTAGCGAGCTCTTAACCTCCTATCCTTAACACAAGCCGAATCACTCTGATTCATACAGCTCCAAATCCCAGCAAGCGGACCCCAAACCCCCTTCCACAATCCCAGTAATCTTGGGCACTGATAGAATCACTCGAGCTAACCTATTCCCCAGACCACCTGCTCAATATACCATGATCCAGACATTACACACGACAAATGGAGCTAGCTCTCTCACCTGCATGCTCCTTAACTGTAGATCAACAGTGAAACACGCCACAGAAATAGCCAAAACTATACTCTCGGACAGAATCGACATTGCATTCCTAAGGAAAACCTGGCTCAAGAAACAGTCCACCCCTATACTTGACTTGCTCACACCACTTGGCTATGCCATCATTAAATGGGACAGACCAGGGCGAATAGGGGATGGGATAGCGATAGTACAGTAAGATAGAAATCCAACTTAACTCCCTAGAGACCACAAACTACTTGACCTTTGACTACCTTGAGTTGCATACACTACTAAAGGCTCCACTCCTACGAAACTCCACACCATTACCCCCCCCGCCCCACCCCCCGGGGATTGCACACTCTTCTCCGAAGAACTAACCAGCCTCATTACCTAGTTCTCCCTAACTGACACCAATGACTTATTCCTGGGCAACATCAATCTACACTGGAATGACAAAGAAGCTGCAGCCCATAACCTAATAAACCTTCTTGAATTCAACGACCTAAAGCAACTCTGTAATGAACAGAGACAAAATAAAAGCACTAATCTAGATGCGATGATTGTCAGAAGTGAATTAGTCTCCCTTTGATCCATAATAATCATTGACTCACTGTAGGAAGCTGGCTCTGTATATACTTAACCAAAATGAGGTATAGTGTGCACAGAGTCCAGTGGAACCCCAAAGGTAGGCAAAGGTAAAAGTAGATAGTACCTTAATCTCTATTTGTGGTAGTGTGGGCGAGCAGTAAGGCTTTATCAGAGGGTAGTGTTAAGCATTTGTTGTACACACGCAGGCAGCAAATGATGTCACACACTCAAAGACTGAACTCAGACCAATTTGTTTGTATAAAAATATTATTTAGGTATATTTATTTTCTAGAATCAAGCCAGCCTGGTACAGGTAAGTAAGTGTAAATGGTACTTTTCAAGGCAGGTTGAACAATACAAGCAAGTTGAAGGAAAATGTCTTTGTTACAGGTTTGTAAATCTTTTCAATACAGTGGAAATTACTGTTAGATTACTGTTAGATTACTGTTAGATTACTGTTAGATTACTGTTAGATTACTGTTAGATTACTGTTAGATTACTGTTAGATTACTGTTAGATTACTTTTGATTACTTTTGATTACTTTACAGATTACTTTTGATTACTTTACAGATTACTTTTTCTACTCAGTGTGATCTGCCTAGATATCACACTGGGACATTTCCTAGAGAAAAGGTAAGTGCAGCAGTTTTCAGTTATCAGTTTTTCAAGTTCTCATACAAAACCAACTCCACACTTACTACAATTTTCAAGAAAAGCAGTCAATGCAATCCTATGGAAGGAAATTGAGTTTTCAGTTTACAGGTAAGTAGTTATTTGTGGGAGTTGGTATTCTGGGGTTAGAACCAGGGTACCCCCAGGGTCAAGGATTCACTATTGAATATGCCTCGAACATAGTGTTATCGGTTTTAAGGGAAGTATTTGGTAGTGGGAGTTGAGGTTCTGGGGGTAGACTCAGGGGTCCCCCAGGGTCAAGGATGCACTCTCGTTACACCCTCAGCGGCACTAGGGCGGCCGGGTGCAGAGTGCTGAGGCCCAATGTTATCCAATGGGGGATAGAGGGCCTCCGGTTGATGGCTGCTCACGAGCAGGCCACAAGGTTGTGGAGCAACGCTCCTGGTGTTAAGCTCAGGGCAAAGGGGAATCTGAGTTAGCACCCAATGTACACCCGCAGAGGCGCAGGTGCGGCTGGGTGCAGGGTGCTGTTTGGGCGTCGGGTGCCCTGTTTTCAATGGGGATTTTCGGTTTTGGTTTTTAGCTGCAAGCTCGGTCCAGGAAGACTTCCTGGACGAAGCAACAGCTGGGCAGGTAAGTTGGAGGGCTCGGGGACGTAGGTGCACCTCTGGTTCTTTTCTCCAGGGCGGCTGGATGCAGGGGTGTCTTTTGAGGTCGGATTTCACCTTACCCGGCCACTCGCGGTTGGGGGGGGGGAGGGGTCTCCGTGCAGAGGCTGCAGGCGACGTCGTGGGGTCCTGGGGGGGGGGGGGGGGGTCAACCCACGGTGGACTCTGACTCTGGAGCGCTGGGGGACCTCGCTGGGACCGGTGGGCCACTCTAACTCGGGCTGTAGGTGTCGGGTGCAGTGGTGGTTCCCCGCGTCGGGTTTCATTATCTTCAGCAGGCTCATTATTTCTTGGCTGTTTCTTTTGAACAGAGCTGCTGTTTGCAGTAGATCCGGTCTTTGTTGAAGGCAGTCAGTCCTCCCAGGGTTCTGGAGGTCGCTAACTGCAGGACAGGGCGACTTCTGGCGCAGGATCTCTGGAAACTGCAGACGGGCTGGTAGGGCTGGGGCCAAGTCAGTTGTTCTCTGCAGTCTCCTCTGCTGGGTGTCTTCTTTTGTCCTTCGTAGGTTGTGGGAATCGGCCTTCTTGGTTCAGGGCTGCCCCCTAAACACTGTATTTAGGGGGTGTTTTAGGGGTCTTGGGATTAGTAGCCAATGGGCTACTGACCTTAGGGTGATTACACCCTTGGTGTGCTCACCCCACGTGGGGGAGTGAGCACAATCCCTAATCCTGATTGGGGAGTTCCTGCTATCTGCAAGATGGCGGGCACTGAAGAGTGGGCTTCACCTCGCCTCCCCCACCTGAGGGGTGGGGTTGGCAGAGGTGGGCACACCTTCTGGGCTGGCTAATTTTTCCCGCCTGTCTTCCCGCTGGAGAGGAGACAGCAAGTGGACCTGCTCCTGATAGCAGGAGAGGCTGGGGGTAGCATTAGAAAGGCTGCAAGGTCTTTGAAGCTCCCCTGCCACAGTTGATTCTTCCTGGCCTGGGGGAGGTGTGAATACCTCCACCCAGGAAAGGCTTTGTTTCTGGCCTCAGGGAGCGAAGGCTCACACCCCAGGGGTCCAGAAACATGTCTTGTGGTGGCAGGGTGTGTGTACCAGTCGGGGAACCCACCAGAGGCTGGTCGTTTTTCAGGGGGCATCTCTAAGATGCTCTCTGTGTGCATTTTTCATTACATCCCACACTGGCATCAGTGTGGGTTTAATGTGCTGAGAAGTTTGATACCAAACTTCCCAGTTTTCAGTCAAACAATATGGTGCTGTGGAGTTTGTAATCACAAACTCCCAGCACCATATACTCTTAATGGCATTACTGCACTTACAAAGTCTAAGAATTGGCTTATACACTGTAGGGGTACAGGGCTCATGCACCTGTACCCTCACCACTGGTATAGTGCACCCAGTTAGAGGGGTGGCTGACCTATGCCAGGGCAGTGAGTTGTAGGCATGGCACACAGGGATGTGTGCCATGTCGACTCTTCACTTTGTTCTGCACCAAAACACGCAGCCTGCAATGGCAGTGTGTGTGTAAAGGTACAGGGCCTCTAAGGGTGGCACAATATGTGCTGCAGCCCTTAGAGGCCTTCACTGGCCACAGTGCCCTTGGTACCCATGGTACCTTTTACAAGGGACTGACATGTGGCCAGAAAGTTGCCAATTGTGAGTACCAATGTACAGTTTTGGGAAAGAACACAGGCCCTGGGAACCTGATTGGCAGGGACCCAGGGCACATCAAGTCAAAGTGCGTCAGTAGTCTGGCAAAAAGTGGGGGTGTTACTGCAACAGAAACCCAGCTTCCTACACCGCCTAATTCTTTTCGACATGAACATCAAGAAATCTAAGCCCTGCACCTAACCCACATGTGGAAGCACTGGACAAGAAACATGCCTTCAGCTCTGACGCCACCACATACCCCCTTACCAACCGAGGTCGATCTGTACAATCCCAACATCGCAGAATACCGAAGCTGCGGCTGCATCCATCTCCATCCCCAAAAATAACGCAAGGGCGTCTGAATTCGCATTGATATCTGGAAATGAAGTCGCGGGAAATACTATCATCCTTAAATTCTACCACCCACCTCTCGGACCCTCTCCCCTCCTCCTTTGTCAAAAAACTCAATCACATCATTGCTCCAGCTTGGATGAATATCAACTCCTTCTTATCCAGCGGCTCCATGCCGGCTTCCCTGAAACTTGGGCAAATGACCCCGCCTCCCTAGGATGCTGGGTTTCTCTTGCAGTAACCCCCCCCACTTTTTGCCAGATTTCTGATGCGCTTTGACTTGATGTGCTCTGTGCCCTGGGTCCCTGTTAATCAGGTTCCCAGGGCCTGTTTTCTTTCCCAAAACTGTACATTGGTACTCACAATTGGCAACTTTCTGGCCACATGGAAGTCCCTTGTAAAAGGCACCATGGGGTACCAAGGGCACTGTGACCAAGGAAGGCCTCCAAGGGCTGCAGCACATACTGTGCCACCCTTAGAGGTCCTGTACCTTAACACACACACACTGCCATTGCAGGCTGCTTGTTTTGGTGCAGAGAAAAGTGAGGAGTCGACCTGGCACACATACTTGTGTGCCATGCCTGCAACCCCCTGCCTATGGTATAGGTAAGACACCCCTCTAGCTGGTTGCACTCTACCACTGGTGAGGGTACAGTTGCATGAACACTGTCTCCTTAGTGTCCAAGTCCATTCTTAGACATTGTAAGTGCAGTAAAGCCATAAGAGTATATAGTCTGGGAGTTTGTCGTTACGAACTCCATAGCTCCATAATGGCTTTACTCATTTTTGGGAAGTTTAGTAGCAAACATCTCAGCATAATAAACCCACACTAATTGCATTGTATAATAAATCCCACACTGGCATCAGAGGGCATCTTGGAGATGCCTCCTGAAAAACGACCAGCCTCTGGTGGGTTCCCTGACTGGTAAACCACCAGCCTGCCACCACAAGCCAAGTTTCTGGACCCCTGGGGTGGGAGTCTTCACTCCCTGGGTCCAGAAACAAAGCCTTTACTGGGCAGGTCTCTCCCCCTTTTCGGTGGGAAGACAGGTGGGAAAAATTAGAGCAGCCCAGAAGGTGTACCCACCTCTGCCAACCCCATCCCTCAGATGGGGGAGGCGAGGTGAAGCCCACTCTTCAGTGCCCGCCATCTTGCAGATGGCAGGCACTCTCCAATCAGGTTTAGGGATTTTGCCAACTCCCCCACGTGGGGTGAGCACACCAAGGTTGTAGTCCCCCCCCCCCCCCCAGGTCAGTAGCCCATTGGCTACTGACCACGAAACTCCTAAAACACCCCCTAAATACAGTATTTAGGGGGCTGCCCTAAACCAAGAAGACAGATTTCCGCAGCCTACAAAGAAGGACGAAATATGACGCCCAGCAGAGGAGACTGCAGAGAAGAACTGGCTTGGCCCCAGCCCTACCGGCCCGTCTTCAGTTGCTAGAGATCCTGCACTAAAAATCGTCTTGTCCTGCAGCCAGCGACCTCCTGAACCCCTGGGAGGACTGACAGCCTTCAACAAAGACCGGATCTCCTGTGAACAGCAGCTCTGTTCAAAAGAATCTCCAAAGCAAGACCCCGAGCCTGCTGAAGACAAACCCGGCGTCTGGAACCACCACTGCACCCATCGCCTTCAGCCCGAGTGACCCACTGGTCCCAGCGAGGTCCCCCAGCACTCCAGAGTCCGAGTCCTCCGTGGGTTGACCCCTCCATCACTCTCCAACATTGCCTGCAGCCTCTGCACGGAGACCCCCCCCTCCCCCCCCCATTGCAAGTGGCCCGGTAAGGTGACAACCGACCACAAAAGGCACCCCTGCATCGGGCCGCCCTGGAGAAGACAGGAGGTGCACCTGCGTCCCGAGCCCTCCAACTTACCTGCCCAGCTGCTGGTTCCCCCGGAAGACTTCCTGGACCGAGCCTGCAGCCAAATCCCAAAATCGGTAACTCCCATTGAAAACAGGGCACCCGATGCCAAATCTGCACCCGGCCGCCCCTGTACCGCAGTGGTTGCACCTTGTGTGCTAAATCGGATTCCTGTTTGCCCTGAGCTTAACCCTAGGATCTTTGCTACCTCAACCCTGTGGGTTGCCCATGGGCAGCCACCGACCGACAGCCCCCTAGCCCATAGGCTAACATTGGGCCTCAGCACTCTGCACCCGGCCGCCCTTGTGCTGCTGAGGGTGCTTTGAGTGCAGCCTTGACCCTGGGGAAACCCTTGTTCTAACCCCAGAAACTCAACCCTCCAGATCGTTTACTTAGCTGCAATTTAATAACCTAACTTTTCTCCATAAGATTGCATTGACTGTTTTCCTCAGAAAAACTTCTAAGTTTTGAGGGTGTTTTGTATGGAAACCTAAGAAACTGTGTTTTGATCAAAACTGTTTTACTAGCCATTTATCCAGTAAATGTCCCAGTGTGATATCTAGGCATATCACACGGAGTCGAAAAAGTAATCTGAAAAGTAATCTAAAAATAATCAAAAGTAATGGAAAAGTAATTACAACTGTAATTGAATTTTTGCACAAACCTGTAACAAGTCATTCTCATCCAGCTTGCTTTTTGATCAATCTGTCTGGAAAAGTACAATTCTATTTATCTGTACCAAGTCCTGCTTGGTTCTAAAAATAAAGTACAACTAAAGAAATATTTTTACTACAAATTGGTCTGAGTTCCTTCTTTGAGTGTGACATCATTTCTTGCTTGAGTGTGTGGAATAAATGCTTAACACTACCCTCTGATAAAGTCTTACTGCTGGACCACACTACCACAAATAGAAAGAAAGGTATTATCTACTATAACCTCTTTAAGCCTTTGATGATCCACTGGACTCTTTACACACTATACCTTACTTTGGTATAGTATATACAGAGCCAGCTTCCTACTCCCCTCATCAAGAAGCCTGATGCTGAATCTTATGACCTCAATAACTACAGACCCATTACCAACTTCCCTCTGCTTGCTAAAATCATCGAAAAATGTATCCTCTCTCAATTAAACAACCACATTAGAAATTCAACTTACACAACACTTTCCAATCCAGTTTTCGGAAAGGCTGCAGTACAGAGACTGCAATCCTGAACATCACCGGTTACTTACACAAATCCCTCGACGAAGCCGATGCATGTCTCCTCATCCTCCTACACCTTTCAATGGCCTTTGATACCGTCAGCCACAACACTCTTCTCAACACCCTTGCACAATAGGCAGGCATCAGCTGCACCGTTCTACAATTGTTCTCATCGTACCTGAATGAAAGATCGAACCTAATCAAATTAAATAAATTTACGTCGACAGTATCAGCCGTCATCCAAGGATCAATGCTATTCTCTACCCTCTTCAACCTCTACATGGAACCTCTTGCTCAGATCCTGAAACAAGTTTGAATTGCCTACCATCTGTATGCAGATGACACCCAATCCTATTAAAAATCGCTTCTCTCAAAGACCTCCAACATCTCAACAACACACTCTCCCGGATACACACCTGGCTCAACAACAATCTCAAAAAAATAAACCCATACAAAACCGAACTCCTCCTCATCAAGCGTAAAAACAATCCCTGCCCCATCCCACCAGTTGCTTGACAGTCTAACTGCACAATACTGCAAACTTTCTTCTTCCGACTCCATCAAATCACTTGAGGACCTGAAGACCGTAATCCAATCCCTTGTCCTATCCAAGCTGGATTATGGCAACGCAATGAACCCACTTTCTGCCAATGAAGTCCACACTCATTGCAACGGCTAGACTGCTCTATGGAGAGAGACGATTTAACCACATCACTCCCACCATCAAGAAACTGGTTACCAGTTGAAGCGAGGAGTATACTCAAAACAGCTTGCATAACACAAAGCTCTCTACCCTGGAAAACCTACCTACCTCGCCAACAAACTCACTAAAGCACGGAAAAATAGACCTGCGAAGCTCCCCCACACTTCTCTTCATCCCTCCCAAATTCAAGAAAACCAAGGGCCTCACTATATCTTTTCTGGTAATGCACCGAGAATTCGGAATACCCTTCTCAAAGAACTGCGTGACAACCAATCCTACCTCGACTTCAAGAAAAACCTAAAACTATCTCTCCACAAATTCCTAATTTAATCCACCTAAACTACCCTGCATGGTCTACCCAATACCTGCCCAACAAACTATCATTCTGAACTCTATCCCAACCCCTCATCTTTCATCCTGGGTGTGAGAAAGTGTCTCAATTTGCATGGTTAGCCCCCACGTTTTGCCTGTGTTTTAAAAAAAACAAAAAACTTTTTATTAAAGAAGAAAAACAAATTGTTGGCATTAAATAATACAATACAGTGCAAGGCTTATGATCAATCTTCTCATGCTCACAAACCAACATCGTCCGCAACGTCCAGCTTTTACATATATATTTGACCACCCATCGTCAAGTTAACCGTCCCTCTGGTGTGGAGGGGGATGGTTCCAATGGTGCGCACAGCATCCCTCTGTATTTGTTCCAGGCCCCCCAGATCTTTGTCCATTTTTCCGGGCACCCTCTCGCCTCATATATTACCCTCTCCATCTGCATGCACCAGTCCATATCAGTCACCCATTCGTGGAATTTGGGTGCCACCTCTCCTTTCCAAGTTCTCGCTATATTACGTTTACAGACCACATTTCCCAAGGTGACCCAAATGCTTTCTTTCGCTGTCAAGTCAGTGGCATCCCATACATTTAGGAGGCATAACCGGGGGGGTGACCTCCATTGATTTTCCACAAATCTCCCACGTTTTAGTTGTCTCCTTCTCCCAATATAAGTGTACTATCGGGCAATCCCACCACTGGTGAAGATACGTCCCTTCTTGGCCACAGCCTCTAGGGCACAGAGGGGAGCTCAGTGTCTCCATTTTTACCAACCTCACACTGGTATAGTACACTTGATGCAAGAGTTTAAACTGAATCAATTTGAATCTAGATCGAACACCCACTTCTCGGGGGGGGGGGATGCCAGTGCCTACTGCCATTCCTCATCGTCTAAGTCACCCACATCCTCCACCCAGTTGGCTCGGGTTTTCTCCAGTGCATCTGGGGTATTATTTAATATCTTCCTGTAAGTCAAGGAGATTGCTTTATCTTTAAGATCATCATCAAGGAGTCTATCTTCCAATGGCGAGGCGGCTGGCAGGTCTGTTTCCTTGGGAATACCCCTGTACAACGCACTTCTGACCTGTAAGTATCTAAAGGTTTCCCCCACACTCAACTCATAATCTCTCTGAAGGGTACTAAAGGGGACTACCTTACCTCCCGCCCAGACATCTCCAACCCTTGAGAGCCCAATCAAATCCAGCACATTTTGCCAGAAGCCCCAGTTCACCGGTCTCTAGAAAGGGAGTGGCCTGCGTTAACTTATTTTTCCATCCCAATGCGGACGTGGCCATCTGCCAGAGCGTGACAGTAGTCACCGTTGGAGTATACCTTGGGCGATATGTCTTTCCTCCGTATAATACCCTTTGATACGACCCTGGCGTCATGTTATATCCGTCCATTCCATATGCGGGATCAGTCCCCGGCCAGTGTACCCATTGATTCGTGACTACCAGCTGAGAAGCCCAATAGTAACTTTTGAGTGCAGGGAGGGCAATTCCCCCATCGGACCAGCTCTTCGTAAGTTTTGGCAGCGAGATGCGAGGAGGACCGTTATTCCAAAGCAGGGACCGGACCTCTGAGTCCACCGCCTGGAAGTATTGATTTGAGACAAGGTATGGTGTATTTTGAAAAGCATAAACGAATCTGGGCAGGGCCATCATTTTATATAATGCCGCTCTTGCCAGCAACGTCAGTGGCAAGGTTTTCCAATGCTTCACGTTGTCCTGTAGGCGACGGAGCGGAGGGGCCAAGTTATGGTCATAAAACGCTATTGGGTCCGGCGTGGCAAAAATCCCCAAGTATCGAAAGCCATCAGTTACCACTCTGGCGTCAATTCCTGGGAGGAACGAGCCCTCTACCCGTGATTATATATATATATATATATATATATATATATATATATATATATATATATATATATATATATATATATATACCAATTTATGGAATATCCAGAATATTTCTGGAAGTGGGCAAATATATGTAGAATTCTATAAATAGAGCTACGGGTTTGGCCAAAAAGAGTAAAATATCGTCTGCGTAGAGGGAGATTCTATCCTCCCAATTTGGCGTCAAATTCAGTCCCCGTATAAGGGGTTCGGCCCGAATCCAAATTGCCAAGGGTTCCAGGACCAAAGCAAATATTAACGGGGAAAGTGGGCAGCCCTGTCTCGTTCCTTTACGTAGTGTGAAAACAGCCGACCGGGCCCCACTTACCGTGACTCTTGCCAGGGGCTCCGAATACAGGAGGCGCACCCATGCCAAGGACCGCGGTCCAAAGCCGTACCGTTCGAGTGTCGCAAACAGATAGGGCCATTCAATCATGTCAAATGCCATTTTGGCGTCGAGAGACATGACCGCCTCCTCCTCGATTGTCCCAGCCCTACCCAACACCCCATTGAGGCACCTGAGATTCAGTGCTGTGTTCCTGCCAGGCATAAAGCCGGACTGGTCCGGGTGAATCAATTTGTGGAGTAACGGTGACAGCCTTGTGGCCAAGAGTTTTGCCAATATTTTCACCTCCGGATTAAGCAATGATATCGGTCGATAAGAGCCGCATTGCTCAGCCGGTTTCACCTGTTTGTGTATCACTACCACGTTGGCCAATCTTTGCGTCTATGGGAGAATCCCTTTGTTTACACATTCCTCATACATGCCTATCAGGTGGGGGGCAATAGTAGATGCACTCGCCTTGAATAGTTCAATGGGGAGACCACCTGGACCCATTGCCTTGCCCGATTGCAATGCCCCAATTGCCTTTACCACCTCCTCCCTGGTAAGATCTAGCTCTAACTTCTGTCAGGGTCATCTAACACCGGGAGCTTAAGGGTAACCAGCAGTTCCCGTGCTGCTTCATAGGTAGACGTACCAGCCGACTCGTATATCAATTGTAAATGCTTAGCAAAGGCCTCCGCTATACTAGACCTATCATTGAGTCGAACCCCTTCAGTCACTATTTCAAAAACCCATCTGGAAGCCTGCTCCCGTTTATCCAACCACGCCAACAACTTGCTAGCCTTTTCTCCAATCTCGTAAACCCTGCATTGCGATGCACGGAAATTGGCCCTAGCAGCCTCTTCTGCAATATCCCTATAGTCTTTTTGCTTTAGGAGCAGTCTGTTTTATGTCAGGGGCTGAACTACTTTCCAACTCTCGTTCCAATTGGAAGATTTCTTCCTCAATCTCTCGTATCTGCTTACGTTTTTCTTTCTTGTATCCAGCAATCACAGATACACCCTGCCCTCTAATCACTGTTTTGTACGCCTCCCAAAGCGTGGCGGGCGAATCCACCGACCCCTCGTTTTCAGTGAAGTAAAGCTCAGTGGCCTCGATAAGCCCATCCTGTATGTCCGGCACCCGTAAATACCAAGGGTCAAGAATCATCTCAAGTCTCTTAGGCGAGGGGTGACCGGTGAGTGATTGGAGATACCCCTAGGAAGATGTTTCACCTCTCTGAACATAGCGAGCTGTTCCGGTCTGCCAAAAATATATTCTATTCTAGACAGACTTCCATGCACCCCCGAATGGAAGGTATATTGAAGGGATAAAGGGTTATACGTTCTCCATATATCGAGGAGCCCCAGCGCCTTCAGGAACTCCCCAAATGTCTTCCCAGCCACCTCTCCCTCCCTCAAGGGGCATCTATCTAATTCCCCATTCAGAGCAGCTTTACAGTCTCCCCCAATCAACAACTCTCCCTCAGGCAGTTGAAGCAGATGTGATCCCAGATCCTCCAGGGCCGAGGAATGCAATCGGGGCGGGACATAAAGGGAAGTGATATTAAGTACCCTGCCCTCCCAAGTGCCTGTTAGGGTTACAAATCTCCCCATGGTATCATGTCACTGCTTGCACCCTGAAGGGGAACGAGTAACGGAGAAGGATCCCTACCCCTCTTGATCCTCTTGTATAGCCCGCGTGGGCCACCAATTTATACCCCCATCTATTCAAAGCACAGTAAGAAGTTCCTTGTATGTGCGTCTCCTGTAGAAACACTGTAAAGGGTGAGACCGCGCACACCTATTTATGCGTAAACCGCTTACTCCTGTGTACTCTGTATAAATGAATTAAGCGTGCAGGGTGGGAATGGGGTAGCCAACCCCTGGATTAACTGAAGTGTCTGGTGCAAGTGTGAACATGCACTTGCCCCTACCCGCACTGCTGTGGTGCAACACAACTAATTGCACAAAGTATACAATGTTTTCCTCTCACCTATGCAATATTTCATTACCTTCTATACAAAAATCTTAAAATATGCTCTACATTTATTGTCGTAGAAAATTAAACACTTTATTGGGGATCAGTCTCCGCAATCGCATTATTTTTTGACAATACATGCTTGTAATATACATAACATCACATGTGAAAATTTGAATACATGAAAAACATGTCAACACTAAATGATGGTTTCTGTGATCTGTTCCCAATGCATTTCGGGATAACCTTATCCCTTCGTCAGGGGAAATCCAGAAAAAAATGTCGTCATATGTCCAACAATGTACACCTGAGTGTCATCTGGAATTCTGTGAGTTCGGCGACTGTAGAAGCACCACATCAGGGGCCTGTCTCTTGACATATTGCAATACAATTCCTCTCTTTATCCTATCCCCCAACCCATTAACATTCCAGGAAAGAGGGGGCGTGGCCAACTGCCGGGGTAAATGGCCGCTCACTAGCGGAGCTCCCTCAAGACACTCCCTAAATATCCGTACATTCCAGTGTTGCCCCGACTAAAAATACCTGAGACGACCGTCGATCGTTCCCGGGGGGAAGGAGGGTTGCCCAGCCGCGTTTGGACCGGATCCGATGGGCTGAACCGCCGAGCCGGAGCTGGTCCCGAGCTGTGCTGCGGACGACCGAGGTGTGGCCTGGAGGGCGCGTGCCGCCCGACTCCGCTGATCTGCGGCTACAGTGCAGCCCCCGTCTGCTGCTTCCTGGGGGGCCGCTTTGCACCTTGAGCTGGTCCTGCTCCTGCCGGATGAGCGGCGGCGAAGTCCCCGGTGATTTGGGTGCCGGGCGGGCGGCGCGCATATGGGCCTATCGGCAGCCGGCCTGTGCGCTACGCCAACAGCCTGACTGGGCCTAGCGGGAGGTGCGCAGAGGAATACCCGCCGCCCCGAACATCTCCTAGCCGGCGCTGGCCCCCAAACCAGATACCGCGCAGCTGAGTGCGGCTTACTGCTGCCGCTTCCCTGCGGTGAAGGCGCTGGGGGCTGCGGCGCTCCCGACTGCTGCGTGGCACCTGTGGAGGGTGATTTAACTCCGGCTCCCGACTGCTGCTCATCCTGTGTTGCGTGGCCGGACGCCCGCAGAGCGGACGAATACTAACGGCTGCCCCCATATCATCTGCCAGGTATGATCTCTGGTGTGTTGGAGTGGAGAGCCCTGTAATTACTGCGCCTGGTGCACGCCGCACCCATTGTTGTCCCCCGGCCTTGCTGGATGACTGCTTGCGCCTCTTGTTCACCTCCTGGCCGAAGTGCCCAGCAGCTGGGACCTACTTTTGGGACTTGCCCTCCACAGGTAGCCACAGCGACACGCACCGGCGCCACCGCCAAGGACTAACATTGCTGCTTGCATCACAGTGCACACTCAGGGCAGACCTGTTTTGAGCACCTGGGACACTGGGATCGTGCTGCAGCCCTGCACCCCCTCTCTGAAGGGCACGCTTCAGTCACCGCTGCCCCCGGCGCTTTCTGGCTGGCGAAACCCGACAGGCCGGTTTGGAGCTCGCTCCATACGCAGGCGGCAGTGAGTAGCCGGCTGGACCCCTCCTTCTCACCCGGCTGCGATTGAAGCGCCGAAGATAACCTGGCGAGCGGCTGTGGCGGCCGCAACGCGCTCCAGACGAAGCTGGAAAAATATGCTTGGCAGAAGGGGCAGGGAGACGCACAGACCTCTCCCACAGAAGCAAAAATCCCACCAGAACCTACGTTGCATGATATTCTGGCGGCCATCACCACGATGCGTACATCCCTAGAGGGCCGCATTGACACAGTCGCGACTGAGGTCTCCCTGATCAGGGCGGATATGCATAAGACAAACGAGCATCTCTTAGGTGGAATCCACTACCAAAGACCTAGTGACTGACTCTGATCTACTCAAGCGCCAGGTTGCGGACCTGCAGGCCAACCAGGAACTGTTAACACACCAGCTCGACGACTACGAGGGCCGTATGCGCCGCAACAATGTGCGCATTTTGGGTGTCCTTGAACGGGCGGAGGGACAGGCGGCCGATCTCTATGTTGAGAATCTTGTGCTACAACATCTCCAACCTAAGGGACTATCCAACTACTTTTCGATTGAAAGGGCACACAGGGTGCCAGGTGGCAGGCCGAAGCCAGGAGCTCTGCCCCGTCCTCTCCTGGCGCGGGTGTTCAACTTTAGAGATCGAGATGTCATACTACACTCAGCAAGAGTAAGCCCGCCAGTCACAATTGACAACAGCCCAATCACTTTCTTTCCTGACTTTACACTACGGGTGCAGAAACAACGCCGCAGTTTTCCTGAGGTAAAACGAGCTCTGCGAGAGTAAGAGATCAAGTACGTGATGCTGTTCCCCGCAAAGCTACGTGTCGAAGCGGAGGGGAAAACCTGGTTCTTTTCCAGCCCTGAGGACACATGGGACTGGCCTGAGGGATGGCGCACAGTCGAGAAGCGAAACGGGGACCGCCGAGGGACGGGTCGACAGCCATGGTCGGACGATCGTCAATGACTCACAAAGCCTGATAGCGTTGTCGCCGATGCCTCACCGGGTCCGAGTCAAACGGAGGAGCGGTGAGACCCTGGAACTTTCTTAACTGCGATCCACCTTGGTGAACTTATTGTCACTGTACTCTGGGTGCTGCGCCTGCCATCTGTCGGTTGCCTGGGTTCGCCTGTTGCGGATGCAGAAGACAACGGAGACGTAACTATGTATACAATGTGGGGCGATGGGGGTATTCACTGACTGGTACTATTTCACGGCCCTACCTCCTCACTGGGGACAAGTGCTGGGGGCAGAAGTTTGCTACAAAACACTGTTATGGGGAGTGGGGTTGGTACACACTCCTACAAGTTTCCTAGGGTGGGCGAAAGGCACTCTGCAAGTTTGGGGAGGCGGGTGGTTTCTTGCCCGCCATGCAGGGAGGTGGGTGGAAGGGGGTCTTTCGGGGGGGGGGGGGCTGTTCGTTTGTCTTTTTTTGGGTTAATTGTGAGTTTGGGGGGGGTGGACATCCTGTTCACAGCATTTCTCCGTCATGCATCCTATCCGGTGCTTTGTACACAGGGTTTATTCTTGCGAAAGATGGGAGGGGGGGTTGTTTTAGTGTGTATTGTTTTTTCTTTTTTGTGTATGACAAATATGACTTGCTCCGCGGAAAGGCAATCACTGGTTACATGCTTTTGGTATTTGTCTCTGAAGATAAAGTGGTCTACTAATGTGTCCCCCCTTTGGGGCTGTCACGGGAAGCTCCCCCTGCAACTGAATGACCATGCAATGGGGCGCGATGGGTAAGACAACTAAACAGGGGCTCAAGCTGTTGTCGTGGAACGTCAACGGGTTGGGAGACAAGATCAAGCGGGGTATAGTGCTCCAATTTTTGAAGACACTCCCCTGATGTAGTCCTCTTACAAGAGACGCACTTGCTTGGGAATGCTTGTAAGGCCATGTCGCGATGGGGTTTCCAACTGGTGGCACACTCTGCTTTTGGTTCTGGCTCCCGGGGAGTGGGCATAATGGTCCGGAAATCATTCCCCATGACCATCGATCTTGTTCGCACCGACGCCCTGGGTAGATTCGTTGCCGCCTCTGGGACCTGGGAAGGGCGCATACTCAATCTCCTTTCTGTCTACGTGCCGCCGGGATTGCACACCCAAGCCTTTGCAGACATTGGGGTCCTCCTCTTAGCTTTGCCGGTTGGCAGTATATTTTTTCGGGGTCGACTTGAATTCCATTGTCTCTGATTCTCTTGACCGGTGGCCCCAGAAGGCCTTGCCGCCCTCCCGCACGCGGATCCACAGCTTTCTTGGGGCAATGGGTCTGGTAGACGTCTGGAGGAGTCTGCACCCTGCCGAACAGCAGTATACTTTCTACTCAGGTGCTCACCGTAGTATGTCCCGTGTAGACTATGTATTGACGCTCGCACATCAACTTGGCAGCGTGAAGGAAATACAGCACTTGGCCAGGGGAATCTCCGACCACTCACCTATCCTGTGTCGCCTGGAGGTGGGGGAGCCCCCAGTTGGCCGTGTAGCCCCGATCAACTCCTGGTATCTTACGACCCCCCCCCCCAATCAGAGATAAGATCGTAAGTGAGTCAGACCTTTATTTCCAGGAGAACGACGGGACGGTAGAATCTGCGACAACACTATGGGAGGCCTACAAGACTGTCATACGGGGAGTGGTTCTGGCCCAGATCTCGGTACAGCGAAAGGAGAAGTGTGCAGATATTACTCGCTTAGAGTGAGAAATCCTATGTTTAGAGGAAACCCTCCTGCTTGACGACTCTGCGGAGGTACAGCAGAGATTGCGCATTAAAGTCAAGGAATATACCGACTTGGTGACAGAGGCTGCCAAGTCGCACCATAGGGCCACACTCAGCAGAATCTGTGACGTCGGCGACAAGGCTGGCAAACTGTTAGCCTGGCTAGATCGTAGAGATCAGGCCCGTCGAGTGGTGGTTGAAATACAGACACTCTCACTCCCGCCTCACTGCCCCCCAGGACATAGCGGATGCATTCGGCCAATATTACCAGTCACTCTATACGTCTCAAACTCCACACACGGAGGAGGAGGCTTCCTCGCTTTTGCGGGATATTTCTTTGCCCTCGCTCACTGACGAGGAGCGCTCCGATCTTGACCTAGACATCGCAGTCAGAGGTCGAAAAAGCCATCCACGACTTGCGCGGTGGGAAGGCATCGGGCCCTAACGGCTTGCCCATTGAATTGTTTAAGCTCACAGCGGGCAAGACAGCACCCTATCTCACCGAAATGTTTCGTGATAGTAAGAAGGGGGTGTAAGAAAGTGGCTCTGTATATACTGCACCAAAGTGAGGTACAGTGTGTACAGAGTCCAGCAGTCCCCAGAGGTAGGCAGAGGTTAAAGTTGCATCGAACCTTACTCTCTATTTGTGGTTGTGTGGTCGAGCAGTAAGGCAGTATCAGAGGACAGTGTTAATGCATTTATTGTACCCACTCAATCATAAAATGAATTCATACACTGAGACTGAACTCAAGACCAATTGTTTTTGTATAAAAAAAAAATATACAATTAATTTATTTTAGAGCCAAGTAAGCTTGGTGCAGTTGAGCATAAAATACTTTACAGGTTTAAGATGCTGTTGTTGAATACTTTCAATATACAGTAGACTTGGTATGCAATTCGAGTTACAGGGGTTGCAAGGTAATGCAATACTTAGTACACTCAATACATATGAATCAATAGGCTTTTTAAGAAAAATGCAGATAATTACTGTTCGGATTACTTTTTCTACCACAGTGCTGGATCCTAGATTCAGCACCGGGACATTTCCTGAAAACAGTTGAGAAAATGCGTTTTGGTTGGAGGTACGATTTTTAAAGAATATTCTTGTATTTCAAAAGTTGACACTTAGAAACTTTTTCACAGAGAACCACCAAGTTTATCCTATGGAAGGAAATTCAATTCACAGGTAAGTTACTTTTACGTTACTTTTCCTATTCAGTGCTGGGTACCTAGACTCAGCACTGGGACATTTCCTGCAAACAGTTGAAAGAATACAATTTGGTTATTTGTGCGATTTTTTTTTTTTTTTTTTTTTAACGAATATTCTTAGTTTTCAAAAGTCGACACTTAGAAACTTTTTGGGAGATAAAGTGTCAATGTTATCCTATGAGGAAAAACAGGTCATCGGTTTCGAGGAAAGTACTCGGTCTTTGGAGTTAGGGTTCTGGGGTTAAGTCAAGGGTTCCCCCAGGGTCTGTGATGCACTGAGATTGCACCCTCAGCGGCACTAGGGCGGCCGGGTGCAGAGTGTTGAGGCCCAATGTTATCCTATGGAGGATAGGGGGCCTCCGGTTGGTGGCTGCTGGCAAGCAGGCCACAAGGCTGTGGGAGCAAAGCTCCTAGGGTTTAGGTCAGGGCAAATGGGGAAACAGTTGAGCACAAAAAGTGCACCCTCAGCGGCACTAGGGCGGCCGGGTGCAGAGTGCTGTTTCGACGTCGGGCGCCCTGTTATTTTCTATGGAGAGCCTCCGGTTTGCAAACGCGCTGCAGGCAGGGAGACGAAGGGCTTCTGGGTGCGACCACCACTTCGAGAGGTAAGTTGGGAAGTTGGGGGTTGGCTAGGCACCGTTGGTTGGGGCACACAAGACCGTGGGGCGTCTGGTGCAGGGGTGCCTTTTGGGGTCGGATCTTCTTACCAGCTCCGGTCGCGGTTAGGGGGGCCTTCTGGATTTCGACTGCAGGCGTCGGCTTGAGGCAGGTCAGGAGTCACCAGGTCTCGGGTTAGGATCGCCGGGGGGGACCTCCTCTTGGTATTTTTCTGCTCGGGCCGGGTTCGGTGGGTGCAAAGTGGGCTGGATTTGCGGTCTCGGGCTGCTGCTAGAGGTTGCAAAGGTGAACAGTTCTGCTGTTCTCAGGAGACAGTCTTTAGAAGTGAAGGCAGGCAGGTCCTCCGGGTTTGTTGAGGTTGCTGGCTGCAGGACATGCCGAGATTTAGCAGTAGGCAGGTTCGAGGGGAGACAGGCCGGTAGGGCTGGGGCCAAGTCAGTGGGCGTCATCCTCTTGTTAGCTCTGCACTGCTCTTTGTCCTTATCTTCTTTCTTGTTTCTGGATCTGAGGAATCCAGGTTCAGGGTGCCCCTAAATACTAAATTTTGGGGCGTTACAGGTAGGGCAAAGGCAGGGACCAATGGGTCCCTTTCTTGGGGTGAGTACACCCCCCTACTCTGCCACTCTCCAGTGGGAGGGGGGCAGGATCCTGTCCCTGGTTGGCTAGGGCTCCCCATCTTCAAGATGGCGAGAGCCCGGAGTTGTGCTTCACCTCGCCTCCCACACCTGGGGGTTGGGGTTGGCAAAGGCTGGCACACCTCCTTTCTTCACTTGTTTTTCCTGCCTATTCTCCCGCCCAAAGTGGGGGTCAGAACCGGTGGGGACCAGTTGCTGAGTACAGCCAGTGGTCTGGAGAAGCTCACAAAGGCGGCAGGCCTTTGAAGCTTCCCCTGCCAATCCTGGGGGAGGGGGCCTAGCACCTCGTCCCAGGATGTGCATTGTTGCAGGCCCTCGAGAGCGGATGGCTCTCGACCCAGGGGTCCAGCAACATGTCTGGTGGGTGGCAGCCTAAGCAGCCACTCAGTCGGGACACTGGTTGTGGGTAGAGTTCAGGGGGCATTTCTAAAATGCCCTCTGTCGTGCGTTTTACATTGAAACCCACACTGGCATCAGTGTGGGTACAATGTGCTGAGAAGTTTGATACCAAACTTCCCAGACTTCAGTGTATCCATCATGGTACTGTGGCGTTCGTAATGACAAACTCCCAGCACCATATACTCTTTAATGGTACACTGCACTTACAATGTCTGAGAATGGACTTGGGCACTGTAGGGGCACAGGGCTCATGCCTCTGTGCCCTCACCACTGGCATAGTGCACCCAGCTAGAGGGGTGACTGACCTAGGCCAGGGCAGTGGTTTGTAGGCATGGCACACAGGGATGTGTGCCTTGTCGACTCTTCACTTTTGATCGGCACCAAGACGCGCAGCCTGCAAGGCAGTGTGTTTGTGAAAAGGTGCAGGGCCCCTAAGGGTGGCACAATAGGTGCTGCAGCCCTTAGCCTTCTCTGGTCACAGTGCCCTGGGTACATGGGGTACCATTTACCAGGGACCTACCTGTGGCCAGGGTTGCCAATTGGGTTTAGGCATCAATGCAGTTTTAGGGAAGGAACATAGTCCCTGGGCTCCTGATTAGCAGGAACCCAGGGCACACTCAGTCAAAGAACATCAGCAATTCAGCAAAAAGTGGGGGCATACCATGTGGAAAGATGGCACTTTCTCACAGGGGGGGATACTGCCCGAGGATCAGCGGCTTGCTAATATCGTAGTCATTCATAAAGTGGGCAAGCCGAGTAACAAATGTTCCTCTTACAGACCCATCTCGCTGCTCAATTGCGAAGCGAAAATCCTCGCCAAGGTCCTTGCCTCCTGGCTGCTCGGGGTCATTACCCGTCTGGTCCACCCGGACCAGACGCTATTTATGCCCGCAAGAAACACCTCCCTCAATTTGCGTAGGCTCCATGGAGTACTGTGCCGTGGTGACACAATTAGAGAGGACGCTGTTGTGGTCTCCCTTGACGCTGCTTCAGCGTTTGACACCATCGAGTGGCCTTATGTTTGCCGTCCTTCATAAACTGGGCTTTGGACCCGAGTTTACGAGCTGGGTTCGGCTTCTCTACCAACAGCCGCTCGCCCAGGTAGTGGTTAACAGGAAATCTCCCGTTTTCACTCTTAGTAGGGGCACCAGTCAGGGTTGGCCCTTGTCCCCGCTTCTCTTTGCCCTGGCCCTCGAGCCTCTGGCAAGGTGGGTCCGCAACAGCCCCGCCATAAGGGGCCTCAAATGGACGTCCGGCTGGGAAGACCGTATATCGTTGTATGCGGATGACATTTTGCTCTATCTGGCGTCCCCGGCTGCATCCCTCAATGTGGTCCTGGACATATTCCATGTGTTTGGCAGATATGCTGGCTATTCTGTAAACTGGACCAAATCAGTGTTATATGCCCTTTATGGAAAGAGGCCTGCGCTCCCTCGGGGATATCAACTGACGGAAGCTGTTGACGGCTTCAAATACTTTGGGATCTGGGTCTCTAAAGATCTGTCCAGATTTTATGATCGCAATCTCCTGCCGCCTCTAATGCGTCTTAAAGCTGACGTCTTACATTGGAAATCGCTTCCGTTATCTCTTTTGGGGCGTGCTGCCCTGTTCAAAATGATGTCCCTTCCCAGGTTCGTATATGCTCTCCATAATACTCCACACTCCGTTGCACCCTCGTACTTTAAGGAAATCGATTGTATCATAAGAGACCTGCTGTGGGAGGGTAAGCCACCTCGTATCGCGACACACAAGCTTGCGCTAGGTTGGTTCGATGGAGGCATCGGACTTCCAGACATACGGAAGTACTATTGGGCATCACACCTTGCGGCGATTAACCAATGTAATTATAGGCCACAGGGCGACCCAGCCTTCCAGATCGACAGATGGCTCCTCCCGGGGGGAGCTTTGAAGGGGCCCTTTGTGTACGGTCGTTGAAACCCGCCCTGACTGGCCCAACTGGACACGCGGTACAGGTGTGGAAGGCGGCTACCAAAAGTTTGGGATGGGAGGGGAAACTTACACAGGCCACACCACTCTGGTATAGCGAGCAATTGGGCAGGTTGATTCGCTCGAGGGGTTTTGATCGTTGGGACCTTATTGGTATATCGAAGGTGGGTGATCTGTGGAAGTCAGGTGAGGTGGTCCCTTTTTCTTGGCTGCAGCAGGAATGAGTTAGCGCAATCGGAACACTTCAGGTATCTCCAAATTAGACATGCCCTACTGGCGGTTCTCCCTAAAGGTAGTGAACTCCCAGAGTCCTCCTCGCTTGAGGATAAAGTACTAGATGGCGACCCGCCGGAGAAGGCCATATCACTCATTTACAAAAAACTGGTTAATAACATGGCAGATCCCCTGACTCACCTGAGGGTTAAATGGGACCACGATGTAGCTGGATTAGATGATGACGAGTGGTTGGCGGCGATGGCCTCCCCCCGGGAGGTGGCCATATCTTCCAGGCTGCGCCTGGTGCAGTTGAAAATTCTCCATAGATCCTATCTGTCTGGGTCAGTGTTGGTTCGAATGTGGTATGGCTCAGACGGCTACTGTTAGGCGGTGTGGGCAGGATGGAACCTTTGTCCATACACTATGGGAGTGCACGACTATCCAGAGATATTGGGAGGCGGTAGCGAACCTTATGGAAGAAGTGTTGGTGCAGCAGATAGATTGTAACATTAAATTGGCCCTCCTAAACATCTGGGGCCCTACCGACCTAAACTCCAGGGAGCGTACTTGGGTTACCTTGGGGCTGATGGTGGCAAAACACAATATTGCGAGATTGTGGAGGGCTCAGAGCCCACCGGGTATCGAGGACTGGGGCAAAGACATGGACTGGTGTATGGTCACGGAAAAGTCCATATATGAAGCCAGGGGGTGCCCGAATAAATGGACGCAAGTCTGGGGACATTGGAACATTCACAGAGGTGAGATATGTGAAACTCCAAGATCGAGAGAAGATATTGTAAATGGGACCTGAATGTGTCTAAAAGGGGACTGAAAGTATTTTTATGACCGCTATGTCTTAAGTAACATTTGTAGTGTAACAATATTGCCAATGTACATGTACCGTGATATTTTCATCGATCATTGTAGGAAAGTGGCTCTGTATATACTGTACCCAAGTAAGGTTCAGGGTGTACAGAGTCCACAGTCCCCAGAGGGTTGACAGAGGCTAAAGTTAGATATAACCTTACTCTCCAAAGTGGTAGCTTGGTCGAGCAGTAAGGCAGTATCAGAAGGACAGTGTAAAGCATTTGTTGTACACACTCAGTCAGCAAATGAAGCCACACACTCAAGAACTGAACTCTAGGCCAATGGGTTGTATATAAAAAAATATATGCTTGTTTTATTTTAGAACCAACAATAGGATCAAAATATACTTTCTCAGTATGAGATGCTTTGGTTATTCACCTTACAGATAGGCAATAGACTTTTTAGATAGTGGTAATCTCAGTTGGTGCAAGAGGCAACACAGGGTCAAATACAATGCAACATTGAGCTCAATGGAAAATTATGCTTAATTACAATTGATTACTTTGCAGAGCACTTTTCTAACCACAGGACTGGATCCTGGATTCAGTCCTGGGACACTTCCTGTAAACAGGTAAGAAAAAGCGTTTTGGTTATTGTAGTGATTTTTGAAGAATATTACTGTATTTCAAAAGCTGACACTTAGAAACTTTTCTGGGTAAAATTACCAATGTTATCCTATGGAAGGAAATACTGTGTGCAAGTAAAGTATGTTTACGTTACTTTTGTAATCCAGTGCTGGACTCCTAGGTTCAGCACTGGGACATTTACTTAAAACAGGTAAGTAATTACGTTTTTGTAGTTTGTACGATTTTTAAAGAATATTTGTAAAATACAGAAATCGACACTTAGAAGAAATTTCACAGAAAACCAGTCAATGGATCCCTATAGAAGAAAAGTGAGTTAGCGGTAAGTAACGTTGCGATTACTTTTTAGGGCCAGTGTTGGGCACTCGGGTCCAGCACTGAGGCCCCTTCTAATACTAGGTGAGTTTTTTTCGTTTTCGTGACTCGGTTGATTTTTGGTGAATATTCTAAAGTTTCAGAACTCCACACTTAGAAGAAATTTCGCAGAAAACCAGTCAATAGAACCCTATGGAAGAAAAGTGAGTTCTCGGATTTCGGGTAAGTATTTGACTGGCAGAGTTAAGGTTCTGGGCATAGACTCAGGGGTCCCCCAGGATCAGGTAAGTACAGTTGTTACACCCTCAGCGGCACAGGGGCGGCCGGGTGCAGAGTGAGTAGGCCCAATGTTATCCTAAGGCAGGCGGGGGGCCCGGGGTTGGTGGCTGCTGGCAAGCAGGCCACGCGACTGTGGGAGCAGGGCTCCTGGTCACTTACTCAGGGCAAGTGGGGAAGTAGGTTAGGATAGAGGTTGCACTTCCAGGGGCACTCGGGCGGCTGGGTGCAGGGTGCTTTTGAGCCGTCGGGCGCTCAATGTTAACCAATGGAGGTTGTGAAAGGTGAAGAAAGGCTGCAGGCTCGGGGACGGTGATTCTTCAGGGACGACCAACACTTCAGGAGGTAAGTTGGGGTCTTGGAGGATAGGTAGACACCCAGGAGTTGGGCACAGGGGGCCGTGGGGCGCCGGGTGCAGGGGTGTCTTTTGAGGTCGGGAAATCTTACCCCCTGCTGGTCGCGGTTGGAGGGGTCCCTTGTCCTGAGGCTGCAGGCGTCGTCTGGGTCGTCGAGGAGGGTCCTTGGCCACTGGATTCCAGGTCAGAATCGCCGGGGGACGTCCGAGGTCTTTGGTCACTCAGGCACAGGCTGGACTCGGCGGGTGCAGAGTGTGCAGGTTTCGCGGCTCCGTGCCAGGGCCGGGTCTTTGGTAGGTTTTCTTTTGAGCAGTACCACTGCTCGTGGGAGTCCCTGGGTCGAAGGCTGTAGCACAGAAGTCAGGTCCTCCGGGGTTTGTGAGGTTGCTGAGGCCGGGATTCCGCAGGAGCAGGTTCAGAGGTCGACAGGCCGGTAGGGCTGGGGCCAAGTCAGTTGTTGTCGCCTCCTTCTTAGCAGCTGCACGGCTGGTCTTCTTGCTTCGTCTTCTCTTCTTATTTTCGGATTTGGGTACTGAGGAAGGAAGGTTCAGGAGCCCCTAAATACTAAATTTAGGGGTGGTTACAGGTAGGTAAGGGCAGGGACCAATGGGTCCCTTCCCTGGGGTGGGTACACCCCCTATTCTGTTCCTCTCCAGTGGGAGGGGGCAGGAGCCTGTCCCTGGTTGGCCAGGTCCCCCATCCTCAAGATGGCGGGGACTCGAGTTTGTGCCTCGCCTCCCCCACCTTAGGGGTGGAGTTGGCAGAGGTGGGCACAACCCATTTCCTGCCTCTGGTTTTCCCGCCGGTTCTCCCGCCAGGAGTGGGGGTAGAACCAGTGGGGACCAGTTTGCTGGAAGCAGCAAATGGTCTGGGGAAGCTCCAAAGGCGGCAGGCCTTTGAAGCTCCCCCTGCCCATCCTGGGGGAGGAGGCTTTGGCACCTCGCCCCAGGATGTGCATTGTTTCAGGCCCCTGAGAGCAGAGGCTCTCGACCCAGGGGTCCAGAAACATGTCTGGTGGTGGCAGCCTGGGCAGCCACTCAGTCCGGACACTGGAGGTCGGGTTGGTTTCAGGGGCCATCTCTAAGATGCCCTCTGAGTGCGTTTTACATTAAATCCCACACTGGCATCAGTGGGGGTTTAATGTGCTGAGAAGTTTGATACCAAACTTCTTAGTCTTCAGTGGGGCCATTATGGTGCTGTGGAGTTCGTAATGACAGACTACCAGCACCATATACTCTTAATGGCAGCACTGCACTTACAATGCCCAAGAATGGACTTGGGCACTGTAGGAGCACAGGGCTCATGCCTCTATGCCCTCACCACTGGCATAGTGCACCCAGCTAGAGGGGTGGCTGACCTAGGCCAGGGCAGTGGCTTGTAGGCATGGCACACAGGGATGTGAGCCATGTCGACTCTTCACTTTTGTTCTGCACCAAGACACGCAGCCTGCAAAGGCAGTGTGTGTGTGTAAGGTGCAGGGTCCCTAAGGGTGGCACAACAAGTGCTGCAGCCCTTAGGGGCCTTCCCTGGTCACAGTGCCCTGGGTACCCATGGTACCATTTACCAGGGGCTGACCTGTGGCCAGGGATGTCAATTGGGTGTAGGTATCAATGCAATTTTAGGGAAGGAACACAGGCCCTGGGTACCTGGTTGGCAGGAGCCCAGGGCACACTCAGTCAAAGTACATCAGCCATTCAGCAAAAAGTGGGGGCATACCATGTAAGAAAGATGGCACTTTCTCACAATCATGCCTTGATTTCAATAAAAAAGATTTATATAAAAAAAAAAACATTCCAGGAAAGAGGTTTAATACGGTTCATACGCGAACTGTTCCCCAAGTTACTGGTCGTGAGAATAGTATGGACCGCTTCATGGGTTTCTCTAAGGATTGTGGCCATTGAACCCTTATCTTCCCCTTACCAAGTAAGTAGGACGCAGGGATGGCTAGTTGTACAGTTTGTCATATTGTCGGACTGTCGGCTAGGGAGTCAGTTATCCCATGCACTGTCAAAAAATAGCAAAAGGAAACGGAGTAAACAAAAAACTGAACCATAACAATCCCAAAGGGACCACCCCAAACCCTCCCCCCCCCCCCTCCCTGCCTCCCTGCAACGTGGACTCCAAACTGCCCACCCCCCAACTTTGCAGAGCGCCTGTATACCCATACCCTTAAAACCTTCCTTAGGGGAGCGCGGCCTGACCGGCTCCATCATCATGTGCACGTTTATCACATATACTGATAACGTGCCCGTCTACCCAGTCTGCACCAGGAATCTTTCTAAGGTTCTATTGCGACATGTTCACCACTGGTGCATGCAGGGGGGGGGATGGATTATTGGTCATGCTCATCGTCCTTCCACTGATCCCCCGTTCATTCCTTTACTCCGGGCACTAGCATCCCAGATCAGTCTAAATGGTCCAAGTGTTAGCCCATCCCCACATTTAGGTAAACATGGTATCTGTCTCTTTATTTACCGCTGGGTCAATCAAGACTCTTCTTCGACTTGCTGGTCCCTGTCATCTTGGGTGGAGTCTTGCCGTTGTTGCTGCCTGATCCCGCGTCGCTCCTGACGATGGCTCTTCCTGGCCTGGGGGAGGTGTGTACACCTCTGCCCAGGAAAGGCTTTGTTTCTGGGCTCAGGGAGCGTAGGCTCCCACCCTAGGGGTCCAGAAACATGTCTCGTCGTGGCAGGCTGGTGTGTACCAGTCAGGGAACCCACCAGAGGCTGGTCGTTTTTCAGGGGGCATCTCAAGGATGCCCTCTGTGTGCACTTTTCATTAAATCCCACACTGGCATCAGTGTGGGTTTAATGTGCTGAGAAGTTTGATACCAAACTTCTCAGTTTTCAGTGCAGCCATTATGGTGCTGTGGAGTTCGTCATGACAAACTCCCAGCACCATATACTCTTAATGGCAGCACTGCACTTACAATGTCTAAGAATGGACTTAGACACTGTAGGGGTACAGGGCTCATGCACCTGTACCCTCACCACTGGTATAGTGCACCCAGCTAGAGGGGTGACTGACCTATGCCAGGGCAGTGGGTTGTAGGCATGGCCCACAGGGATGTGTGCCATGTCGACTCTTCACTTTGTTCTGCACCAAAACACGCAGCCTGCAAAGGCAGTGTGTGTGTGTAAAGGTACAGGGCCTCTAAGGGTGGCACAATAAGTGCTGCAGCCCTTAGAGGTCTTCCCTGGTCACAGTGCCCTGGGTACCTGTGGTACCATTTACCAGGGGCTGACCTGTGGCCAGAGATGCCAATTGGGTACAGTTTTGGGGAAAGAACACAGGCCCTGGGAACCTGATTGGCAGGGACCCAGGGCACATCAAGTCAAAATGCGTCAGTGGTCCGGCAAAAAGTGGGGGGGGTGGGGTTACTGCAACAGAAACCCACTTCCTTACATCAGTGTTGTGCAATAAATGTCCTATACTCTGTGTTAGGCCTGAGGCTGCTCGCCCACTCTACCACTAAGAGAACTTTGGGTTTTACGTTGAGCCATGTACACTTTTGGGGAACCCCTGGTCTCTGTGTACGGTATAACCCCCTAGTGGCATACCATATACAGAGCCAGCTTCCTACAGCAGTCCTTAACCTAGATGGATGTTTAGGTCTGGCAATTATCACCTGACCTTTTATCCTACACCAATATTATCCTACAGTTCTTTGCTTCCACTACAAATACCTATCCTTCCCATACTACTTACTAGTAATGCGCCATATTAACGTACAGCATTCGTTTAAATCCAGACTTTTTGGCATTAGCAATCACTTGTTTGGGTTTTGTTATGCATACAATTCAGCAACAGCACCAGTCGGCGAAAAATACTCCAGACCAAAATTGTTGAAGGCCTTTAACATTTTTGCTACTTTATCGCACCCCCCAACCCCATGGGAAACGAGGGAATGGATGCAAAAACTTGCTTCTAACAGACAGTTATTTATTATTAACCTTTAATGTTTTAATTGCAGGAAAGGGAAAAACTTCGTGAAGAGAAGCGAAAACATGCAGAGTATGTGAAGTTATGGAGGAAGCCAAGAGAAGACCTGGAATGCGATGACCTCAAGGTTTGTGTGCATGCTTTTATCGGTTGTGGTACATACAGAGCATGTTGTGGTAGTCTCTAGCGCCGTGGTTCCTAACATGTGGTCCTTGGCCCCTGGCGGTCCGCAAAGTCTACTCAGCTGGTCCGCGACTACCTAAAAATTAAATATTAACAGATTAATAAAATGTATGTAAATGAAGAAATTTAAAGTTGAACTTTTTCAAATGTTCTGTAAATGTGACAGAATTTGAAATTGTGGGCTAAAAATTAAGTTTGAATGATTTGTGAGCAGTGTAAGTGCATCAAACAGAATATATTATGGATGATGAGTGGCCTCAAAGTTAGAAAAGTCCCAACATTCCCATTAAATTTTTATTTTATTTTTTATATTGCTTTATGAATTGAATAACAAATTTAATTTGTGTGTTTGTTTGATGAATGCCGATTTCTGTATTGTTTGGGTATTGTTTTGCCATTCAAATCATCGAAAATGCTTTGGTCGTGGTCCCCAGCTTCCAATAATAACTCATTGGGGATCCCTGGAATATAATGGATTAGTAGGGGCCCCTGGGTTCCATTAATGATTAAGTGGCGGTAGTCCAAAAGTTAAGAACCACTGCTCTAGCGTTTAGGCCTATACAGCTCTGATGGACAGACCGTGGATTTCTGCGCATGATTGCTTCTGGTGATAACTGACTTTCAGGCGCAGTGCGTTTTCTGGCAAAGCTGCTGTTTCACTCTTTGGCAGGTCTTTTATGTACAAACTCTTCTCAAGCCTGTCATTTTATCAATAGATTTTTTCAAGGTGTAAACCTGAGATTCATGTTTGGTTCTGAATCTCGAATGTCTGGTGTTGCATCAGTCACTCAGGGTTGCTGAAAGGCTCCTTCTGTTTGTGCATCGGCCTATGGCATGGTCGTTGTGCTCTAGGGTTCCTACAAAACGGCAAGTAGCGATAGTCTGAGCTTCGGACTCTGGGCTCAAAATCAGTTATCTTTGACTTTGACTCACAAGTAGCAGTTCTGTGGTGACAAGTACACTCTAACATTAACCAAGATTCCAGGACCTGAGAGGGACCACTTGAAGGCTAGGACCCCATCTCACGGTTAAACAGCACAGTCCAGGGCCAGCCCAGGGTGAACTGGTCAGCTGGCACTTTGCCGGTGCAGGACGTCTTTAATTTTTGTGTCTTTGAAACATAACAGGAGGTTGGCCAACAAACCCTTGTAGTCCACTCACTGGTGATTGGCACAGGTGAGAGCAGTTCCAGCCCTTGTGGTCTCTCCAGCCCTTGGGATGTCGATCCACAAAGTCAACAATTGGAGCAGCGCTCTAAAATCCTGTCTTGGTTCACCAGGTGCAGCCTTTCTTTTTAAGGTCACAGGTTCAGCAGGTGCCATCCTGCTTCTGTCATTTCCGAGTCCAGCAGTGATCTGAGACTAAGAGCCAGGTGTTGCCACTTGTATGTCAATTTCGATTTTGTGGGTGGGGAGGACTTAATGCCAATGGGGATATAATTCCCACGTGGCAGTCCTACCCACTTTTACATAATTTCCTGTGGGCTTGCCACTAAATAATTCCACAGTGTACCTCTGCCCAAATCCAATCTGTCAGGACCTTTCTTCCCTGTCACAGAGCCCATGGGCACACCCCTTAGGTGTGTCCAGTATAATTAGCCACCTCTTCTGCAAAACTGGTATTGCAACGGAATTTCCCCCCTCTGGGGGAGATGCCAGAATATCTACTTGCACAAAGGAGCATGCAGGCTAAGGTGTGATTCACATTTGCCTCTCAGGGGTGGTAGCTGCTTTGAATCTGCGCCATCTGTGGCCTGCCAGGAGTAGGTACACCTCCTCCCACCAGCAGATCCTTTGTTTCCCTTCCTGGGAGTGCTTCACTCCTCTTAGCATGAAGGCAGTAGGCTTCTCAGGTGAGAACTGCTGCAGTAAGCGAGAAACAGTTACCAGCAGTTTGGGGCAGGAAGTTTGTGGTTTTGCAGCGTGAATCTTTCTGGATTCACTATGCTGTGCATTATTCCGCGGTCTAGTGGTTGGGTCTGGAATCGTAGACTTTTTTCTGTTTTAAAAAAAAAAAAAAATTTGTGTAGCCCAGGTGGGCGTCGACGCCCCACCATTTGGTGTCCTTCCGTGACGTCGGCGCACTTCCTCCGGAAGCTCCCACCCTTGGGCGCCATCTTCAGATTATTTTTTCCGCCGTTGGGTCTGGATCGTCGTGAAGAGCTCCAGAGTTGGAAGAGGAGAGAAGAAGTAAGAGAAAAGCAGAAAGAACCGAGAAAATTGGAGATCTTCATCACAAGACAAAGAACATACTACCGGGACGACAAAGCTGGTGAGAGGTAGAAGAAACTTCGACGTCCAACGGAGAATGCGCACACAGGGGCTCCCTGAGCGCGGCAATGGACAAGACACCATTCAAGTTCTGTCGTAACTGCCACCACAAGTTCGCACAGAAAGACCAACATCCAGTCTGCAACCTCTGCCTACCGATCGACCATCGAAGCGACGACTGCAACGCCTGCGCAGCATTCGCCGCCAAGACCCTCAGGGTGAGGGACAGACGGAGGACAGCAAACTACAGCATGCAGGGCCAAGGGCCACCTCCGTCGCTGCGGGACCTGGGCCTCTCCAGTGGGGAAGAGGACAACATCGCCGAGGGACCAGAGGACTGCACGGTCGTAGAGACCGATAACACTTCCAGGAAGGAGGTAAGAGACACGTCGACCCAAAGAACCCCAACAGACTCTCGAAAATCCGAGCCAAAGTCCGCGAAAGGAGCACCGGCGTCGAAGCACTCGACGACCGAAGCTGCATCTAGGGACAAACAGCCCAGCGGATCCTTCGAAAAGGACTCCCGGTCGGCGAAAGCTCTTGACACACCCAGGTCGTCGAAGCACGGTTCCGAGAAACCGCACTCGACGCCGAAGGGGAAAGAGCAGAAGGCACCTCCGACGTCAACTACGACCTCGAAGAGAACTGCCGAAACTCTCGACGCCGATCAAGCGGCGGAGATGGAGAGGAAGAAGAAAAGGCTCGAGGCCGAAATGGCCAGTATCATCCAAAAGAAGGACTTCGACGACCGGATGAGTAGATACACCATCCCTTCGAAGCCCTCGACGGCCGTCGAAGCGGAAACGCAAGAGGAGTTCGACAGCACTGAGCCGCCAAACTCCCGAACCGTCGGAAAAACAGGACGAAGAGGTCCTGTACGATTATACGGAGGGTAATGACGACCAGCAGACGCACTACGGCTCGACACCCTCGGAGGCTCAAGACCTGGAATGGCAGGATCTCGACGCCGAAGACCCGGAGGAGGCCGTGGAGGCCTTCGCCGCCGGACGACATAGGAGTGTACAACATGGTCGTCAGGAACGCGGCAGCCACCTATAGAGTGGAAATGGAGGAGGAAAAGCCTAAAGCCTGTTTTCTCCTGGAAACACTGCTACCAACACAAACTAGGAGCCAATTCCTTCCTATCTCCCTAGTGTGCTAGACCAAGGCAGGGAAGCTTTCAAGGAGCCATCTACCTGCAGATCGGTCACACCCAGAACTGAGAAAAATATAAACACTCTTCAAAGGATCCACCATATATCCAGGGATCTGTGCCAGCTGATTCAATAATAACAGCAACAGCCAGGAAGAGGGCCAACGTTCCCACAAACTCCGGTCCGCCCCCAGACAAGGAGAGCAAGAGGATAGACCTCACAGGGAGGAAAATTGAAAGGAATGCGGCAATACATTGGCGCATTGCCAACTCCAATGCCCATATAAATAGGCACGCCTACCAGCACTGGGAAGAAGTTGGGCAGTTGCTCAAACTGCTCCCCACAGAAAACCAGCAGAGAGCGGCACACCTGGTGGAGGAGGGGAAGAACATGGCCAACACCTGCCTAAAGTCGGCCCTAGACGCAGCTGATACATCAAGCAGGCTGATGATGATCGGGGTGACAGAGAGGAGACATGCCTGGCTCAGGATCTCCGGGTTCAAGCCGGAGGTACAAAACAACATCCTGAAGTTGCCCTTCAACGGGGAAAAGCTGTTCGGCACGCCCGTGGACGAGACGCTGACGCATCTCAAAAAAGATAATGAAACGGCAAGGTCCATGGGAGCACTACAGTTCAGGGGTATGAGAAGGGGCACCCCCTCACGAAGACCAAACGGCAGAGGTGGAAACCAGCCGGGAACATCGCACCAGGCCTTCCAGCAAACATTTCAGGGAAGCAGCCAGGCACAACAGGGTCAGCAGCAACAAGGCTGGCAGAACCACCAGAGGGGCCAGTCCTTTCGTAGCCGACCAAACGGACGAGGCAATACAAGAAGAGGCGGCCAGCAGCCGCCCCCAAGTGACTCCACACTACAACACGTGCCCGCACCCCCGACATCGCTAGTGCCGCGGCACAACAAAGGACACAGACAAAATTTACCATCATACAACGCCGGTAGGAGGAAGACTAAAACACTTCTCCCAGGAGTGGGAGAAGATAACCGACAAGTGGATACTCAACATCATACAGTTCGGCTACTGCATAGAACTCGTAAAGAGGCCACCAAACAAGAGGCCAACAAACAAACATTCAACAAAAGAGCTGTCACTATTGTGGCAGGAAGCACAAGCACTCCTCCACAAACAGGCTATAGAAAAGGTGCCGTACAGAGAAAAGGGCACAGGAGTGTACTCCAACTACTTCCTCGTACCAAAAAATAGACGAAACGTTAAGGCCCATACTGGACCTACGGTTCCTAAACAAATACATCAAAACTCAAAAGTTCAAGATGACGTCCTTACAAGAGGTCATACCTCAAATAAGGCACGGGGATTTTATGTCCACAATAGACCTCAAGGATGCCTACCTACACATCCCCATAAACCAAGGACACAAGCGTCTGCTCAGATTCACCATCAGCATGACGCACTACCAGTTCACGGCCCTAGCCTTCGGCCTCAAATCAGTGCCAAGAGTATTCACCAAATGCCTAGCTGCCGTAGCAGCACATCTGCGAAGACAGGGGATGCACGTATACCCCACCTAGACGACTGGTTGGTAAAAGCGAACTCCTACAACCAATGCAAACTACATACTCAGCAAGTCACACAAACGCTGACAAAACTAGGCTTCTCCATACACAAGGAGAAGTCATCGCTGGAACCAGAACAAGTGAAGATCTTCCTGGGTGCGAAGATCGACACCATTCAGGGGAGAGAGTTCCCCAGCGAGAAAAGGATCCTCGCACTACTGAAGGAGACTCGCCGCTACCTGAAGGGGCAACGTCTGACAGTGAGGACAGTGAGCAAGCTCATGGGCATGATGGCATCCTGCATACATTTAGTCCCCAATATTCGGCTACACATGAGACCATTCCAGGAATGGCTGCAACAGCAATGGTCAGTCAACAGGGAGATGGGAAGATCTAGTGGTTGTAACGCACGCAGTGTAGGAAGAGATAGCATGGTGGAACAGGGGCAACATAACAAGGGGAAACCCATTCACACCACCAACTCCAACAGTGACAATCACAACAGACGCATCCCAGATGGGGTGGGGAGCGCACATGAAACTGCTCAAGGTAAGGGGGTTATGGACACCAACAGATGCCGTCAAACACATCAACTACCTAGAACTCAAGACCGTGTTCCTTGCCCTAAAATCGTTCCAGAAACAGCTGTACGGCCAAAGGGTGTTAGTACAAACAGACAACACCACAACGATGTTCTACATCAACAAGCAGGGAGGAATACACTCAGTGGCGCTCTCAGATCTAGCGCAACAGATATGGAAATGGGCAATTCCATTACAAATAGACGACCTGGCAATACATCTGCCAGGGAAGGACAATGTGGAAGCAGACAGACTGAGCAGACAGACGTCAATCTCACACGAGTGGGAGCTCAACCCGCAGGAGACGCAAAAACTATTCAAGAAGTGGGGGACCCCACAACTAGACCTGTTTGCAACACACCAGAATGCAAAATGCCAATACTTCGCAGCCAGGCCATCAATCCCAAGGAAATGCCCTATGGATGAGCTGGTCAAAGACATTTGCCTACGCTTTTCCACCGATACCGCTGATACACAAAGTGCTCAGCAAATGCAGAACAAGCAACATGACACTAATTCTGGTAGCACCACAGTGGGCCAGGCAGTCCTGGTTCTCGCAGATCGTGGAGATGGCACAGGGACCACCACACAAGTTCCCAAGAAGGAAAGACCTGCTCTCGCTACAAAACGGAAGGGTACTCCATCCAGAACCAGAGAGCCTCAGCCTAGCAGCGTGGCTCCTGAGGACTTAGAGTTCGCTCACCTCAAGCTTCCACAAAGCACGCTGGCAGTGCTGCGAGAAGCGAGGAGACCCACCACACGGAAATGCTATGCAGCAAAGTGGAAGAGATTCACTGAATGGTGCATCAACAAAAAGCTCCACAGGAGAATCACTAAAGAATCAACTGTGCTAAAATACTTAACACACTTATTAAAAAGTAACCTAAGCTGCACTTCTCTAAGAGTGCACCTGGCAGCAATAGTAGCCTATACAAGAGGAGAAACAGGGAAAAGCTTCTTTACATCTCAAGTAGTAAAAAGATTCCTAGAAGGAGCCAAAAGAATAGCACCGCCAAAGAGGATGCCACCGCCTGCATGGAACCTCAATGTAGTTCTAACACAGCTTATGAAAGCACCGTTCGAACCCATCCACAAGGCATCGCTACATATGCTCACAATAAAGACGGCCTTTCTGGTAGCGATTACCTCGCTACGTAGGGTCAGCGAGTTGCAGGCACTCACACTACAAGAACCCTACATTCAGATTCACAATGACAGGGTGGTAATGAGGACGGACCCACACTTCATGCCAAAGGTGGTGTCCAGGTTCCATATAAACCAAACTATACAAATTCCCAGTTTCTTCCAGAAACCATCCACCAGCGCTGAGAGGGCACTGCACACTCTGGATGCCAGGAGAGCAGTAATGCATTACATCGAAAGGACTAAAGATTGTAGAAAAACAAAGCAGTTCTTTGTGTCCTTCGCAAGCAGTTTCCTGGGCAGACCAGTGACGAAAAATACCATTGCACGATGGATCGCACAAACAATTCAATACTGCCACAAACAGGCAGGCCAAGAGCTACAGGGAGCAGCTCAGGCTCACTCAACCAGGAAAAAGGGAGCAACAATAGCCTTCCTAGCAAACACACCTATCCAAGACATTTGCCTGGCGGCAACATGGGCTTCAGTGCACACATTCACTAAGCACTACTGCGTGGATATACAGATGAACAAGGAAGCACAAGTAGGTCAAAAAGTGCTTCAACATATATTCAACAACCAACGCTCATCTTCCACCCAGCCGCTAAAAATATAGCAAACCGCTACAAAATATATGCACAGCATAGTGAATCCAGAAAGATTTACGCTGCAAAACGAATAGTTTCTTACCTGTCGGTATAGTTTTGCAGCTTGAAGACTTTCTGGATTCACTAGCGAACCCACCCGCCTCCGCCAGAAAGATGAGACAGGAGGAAGATGGGACTAACAAATGGAAAACACCTTTAAAAAGGGTAAAAGGATAAACTACACAAGCACAAGACAAGAAAAAAAGAATCCGAAGATGGCGCCCAAGGGTGGGAGCTTCCGGAGGAAGCGCGCCGACGTCACGGAAGGACACCAAATGGTGGGGCGTCAACGCCCACCTGGGCTACAAAAAAAACAGAAAAAAGACTACGATTCCGGACCCAACCACTAGACCGCGGAATAATGCACAGCATAGTGAATCCAGAAAGTCTTCAAGCTGCAAAACTATACCGACAGGTAAACTATTCGTTTTCTAAAGTCACCTTTGCATTAAAAGTTACTTTCATTCAAACTTTAGCAATAAGTCAGGTGACATCTTTTTGGTGTTGGAGGAGGCTGCAGTGGCGTAGCTGGAGTAGGTGGTTTTGGAGGAACTTGCTCATCCTGTGCAGGATCTGGAAATCTTTTCCGATAAACTTGTAGCATCTCCTGTAAGTCTTGCACTAATGAGAGAGGCATATGAATTTGAGATGGAGGAGGCGGATATTCTGGGTTGTAAGGGTAATGATGTCGTACATTATAATAGTGTCCATTGTAGGAAAGTGGGTTTCTATTGCAGTAACCCCCCACTTTTTGCCAGACTACTGATGCACTTTGACTTGATGTGCCCTGGGTCCCTGCCAATCAGGTTCTCAGGGCCTGTGTTCTTTCCCAAAACTTACCCAATTGGCATCTCTGGCCACACGTCAGCCCCTGATAAATGGTACCACAGGTACCCAGGGCACTGTGACCAGGGAAGACCTCTAAGGGCTGCAGCACTTATTGTGCCACCCTTAGAGGCCCTGTACTTTTACACACACACACACACACTGCCTTTGCAGGCTGCGTGTTTTGGTGCAGAATAAAGTGAAGTCAACATGGCACACATCCCTGTGTGCCATGCCTACAACCCACTGCCCTGGCATAGATCAGTAACCCCTCTAGCTGGGTGCCCTATACCAGTGGTGAGGGTACAGGTGCATGAGCCCTGTACCCCTACAGTGTCTGTCTATTCTTAGACATTGTAAGTGCAGTGCTGCCATTAAGAATATATGGTGCTAGGAGCTTGTCAATACGAACTCCACAGCACCAGAATGGCTACACTGAAAACTGAGAAGTTTGGTATCAAACGTCTCAGCACATTAAACCCACACTGATGCCAGTGTGGGATTTAATGAAAAATGCACACAGAGGGCATCTTAGAGATGCCCCTGAAAAACGACCAGCCTCTGGTGGGTTCCCTGACTGCTACACACCAGCCTGCCACCACGAGACATGTTTCTGGACCCCTAGGGTGGGAGCCTTCGCTCCCTGAGCCCAGAAACAAAGCCTTTCCTGGGCGAGGTATTCACACCTCCCGCAGTCCAGGAAGAGTTATCTGTGGCAGGGGAGCTTCAAAGACCTTGCAGCCTTTGTAATGCGACCCCCAGCCTCTCCTGCTATCAGGAGCAGGCCTCCTTCCTGTCTCCCCTCCTTTTCGGCGGGAAGACAGGCGGGAAAATTTAGCCAGCCCAGAAGGTGTGCCCACCTCTACCAACCCCACCCCTCAGGTGGGGGGGTGGGGGGCGAGGTGAAGCCCACTCTTCAGTGCTCACCATCTTGCAGATGGCAGGCACTCCACAATCAGGGTTAGAGATTGTGCTCAACCCTCCACGTGGGGTGAGCACACCAAGGGTGTAGTCACCCGAAGGCCAGTAGCCCATTGGCTACTGACCCCGAGACCCCTAAAACGCCCCCTAAATACAGTATTTGGCGGGCAGCCCTGAACCAAGAAAGCAGATTCCTGCAACCTGCGAAGGACAAAAGAAGACGCCCAGCAGAGGAGACAGCAGAGAAGAACTGACTTGGCCCCAGCCCTTCCGGCCCGTCTGCAGTCTCCGGAGATCCTGCGCCAAAAGTCGACTTGTCCTGCAACCAGCGACCTCCAAAACCCCTGGGAGGACAGACTGCCTTCAACAAAGACCGGATCTCCTGCGAACAGCAGTCCTGTTCAAAAGAAACTCCAAAGACAGACTCCGAGCCTGCTGAGGACAAAGAAACCTGTCGCCTGGAACCACCACTGCACCCGTCGCCTATGGCCCGAGTTCGAGTGGCTCACCGGTCCCAGCGAGGTCCCCCAGCGCTCCAGTCAGTCCACCGTGGGCTGACCCCTCCAGGACTCCCCAACATCGCCTGCAGCCTCTGCACGGAGACCCCCCTAACCGGGAGTGACCGGGTAAGGTGAAATCAGACCTCAAGACACCCCTGCATCCAGCCGCCCTGCGCCCTGGAGAAGAAAACCCGAGGTGCACCTACGTCCCTCCAACTTACCTGCCCAGCTGTTGGTTCCTCCCGGAGGTCTTCCTGGACTGAGCCTGCAGCTGAAAACCGAAAATCCCCATTGAAAACAGGGCTCCCGACATCAAACCAGCAACCTGCACCCAGCCACCCCTGCGCTGCTGCGGGTACACTTTTTGTGCTAAACAATATCTCCCTTTGCCCTGAGCTTAACACCAGGAGCTGTGCTCCCACAACCCAGTGGCCTGCTCGTAAGCAGCCACCAACCGGAGGCTCCCTATCCCCCATTGGATAGCATTGGGCCTCAGCACTCTGCACCCGGCTGCCCTAGTGCCGCTGAGGGTGTAACGAGAGTGCATCCTTGACCCTGGGGGACCCCTGAGTCTACCCCCAGAACCTCAACTCCCACTACCAAATACTTCCCTTAAAACCGATAACACTATGTTCGAGGCATATGAGCTGTAGATCATATGCTATGCATATTTCGCCATCTAGTGATGGGTCCGGATGTTTGCAAGTTGTTTTTCTTCTAAGAAGTCTTTCCAGTCACGAGGTAGGTGACTCCTCCTTTCGGTGATAGTCCGCATGGGCATCGACTCCGTTGTTAGATTGTTTTTTTCCGCCATTGGGTTCGGATGTATATCGTTGCGCTCCGGTTCGACACCGTTTCCTTCGGGTTTCCCCCGGCGCGCAAGATGCTCACCCTCGACGGTATTGTTTCGATCGCGTTTCCCTTTCTATCATGTATCGTAATTCCTTAAACTAATCTTTTGAACGGAAAGTTTGTGGAATGCCTTCGGGCCTACCCGTGTCTGGTCAACCTGCAGTCGATGGAACAAACTCCCTTTAAATTCTGCCCTCTGTCACGCGAAATACCCGCGCACCGACTCACACAAAGTGTGCAACCTGTGTTTGTCACCCGAACACAAAGAAGACTGCGACGTGTGCCAGGCTTTCAGCTCCAAGAAAACACTTCGCGACCGTCGGGCTCGATGTCGCAACATGCAGAGCCAGCTCACAAGCTCCATTCCGGACGTCTTCGGTCAACAGTCGGACGAAGTAGCCGGCGAGGCCATGGGAACAGAGGAGGACCAAGAGCCGGTCGACATCGTAGATTTCGAAGCCGACCAAGAGGAGGACATCCCACTGTTATGTTTCGTATATAGGCCCTAATGTAGACCCGTTCATATATGCCATAATGTAGAAATACTCGTATATGCCCTATTTTGGTCATACTCGTATATGCCCTATTTTGGTCATACTCGTATATGCCCTATTATGGTCATACTCGTATATGCCCTATTATGGTCATACTCGTATATGCCCTAGTATGGTCATACTCGTACATGCCCTATTATAGTCATGGCTGCTAATATAGGCATGATCTTTCACCTACATTAGTTCCTTACCGTACACAATGAGCTCTGAGGGCTGAACGTTATCTAGTCTGTGGTTAGAACACTGCAAGGTCTTTCCAGAACACAGGCCTACAATGTACTCATAAATTATGCATGAGCATTCACCAGCTACATCTCCCGCATAATATGTATGTACAAAGTTCACCCCTGACGTCTTCCTCATGTCCAACAAAGACCAATACAAACCATATTGAGGGACGAGACACTTTAGGGTATAAATACACCACATCTTGCCACGGTAAGAGAGAGGGAACTGAGACTTCCATGCTGACACACTGACCAGAGACGCTGAGGCTCCTGAATGCATTCGCTCCAGCTGACAGCTGTCTAACACAGCCCTTGCGGGGTGTCCAACTCGAGACCAGGACGGGGTCCCACACTCTCTATTCAGGTATGGGGGTTCGACTAAATCCTAGAGGGATTCTTGGCTCTTAGGCTTTAGACCTACACATATGCTAGGTACACTCAGGTACATCTAGTTAGGCATCGTAGGAGTACGCGCACTTTCATAATGCTTTTTATATTCATGTATGTATTCATGATTATTGCAATATCGTAGAACTATTCTACCCCTTCACTTTTATCGTACTGCTGATAATATATCTCTGCTATTGTCTGCTGGTTACTGCAGCACATATATTTTACACTAGAATAACAACTGTTCAATAAATACTTATTGAAACGCCCAGACTGTTTATTCTGTGTAACTCTTAGACAAACCGAATAAGTAAGCACGAGTGACTGAGCGAAAGGTAGTACATTGTTTCCACGATTCTGAGGAATTTGGGTTGTCATGATCGAAGGTTGCCAGAAACTAATCTCTCCCCGATAAGAGGAGATTCTAGTGGCACTGTGAGCTAGCTAATGCAAATCCGGCTAACATATGCGGTGGGGGTGCACAGTCAAACACCAAGCCCACAGTTTGTTATTCAAACGCGCAGGTCCTACATGGGTACTATAGGAACTACACAACACCACAGGGTCAACGTACCGTGAGTAAACCTCCCCCCTCATCCCAAGAGACTATTTCAGTTAAAAAAAAGAAGGCTACGGTCCAACTCTGGCCCCGGTCGGCACCGAGAACGCTTCTGACGCCCCGCCCTCCGGCTCGGCACCAAAGCCTTCCAAAAAGCCTTCTGGCTCCGAAAAAGACTCCCTCCAAGCCAAGTTCGGAACCCAAGCCTTCGGGGTCGAAACACAGGTCCGGCACCGACCCCCACCATTCGGCCTCGAAAAAGTCGTCGGACCCGAAAACATCAACGGTTTCGACTCCGGCACCGAAACAGAAGGAAGTGCAGAAAACCACTACAAAGCCTAGTTTCGATGCCCCAATTGAAAAACTGGATCCGAAACAAAAGCTTTTGTATATCCATCCACAGACTGGACATATCACTACTAAAGTGACTCTGAAAAGAAGGGCTGATGTTCAAGAAGAATATCACATCCCTTTAAAGAAATCTGTTGGAATTAACCCTTCCCCTCCTCCTCTTCCTTCATCACCACCTTCCCCTCAGCTTCAACCAATTTCACCTGAACATTCACCACCACATACACCTGACAACCAGGATGATGGGGATGATGACCAGGATAAGGATGATGATCAGCCATTACAAGACCCATGGGAAGATTATAACACCAATTCGCCCACGGGCAATGATCCCGACCTGTACCCTACCAAACCCTCTCCACCAGATGATAGTGTAGGCTACATTGAGTTACTGGGTAGAGCTGCCAACTACCATGGGGTGCAACTACATAAGGAGTCATTAGAAGAGGATTTCCTCTTTGAAACCCTCAGTACAACACAGAAGTCATCACATACACTACCCATGCTCAAAGGGATGGTCGGGCATGTAGATGACGTTTTTAATGACCCAGTCAGGGCTCGTATTCTTACCCCGAGAGTGGACAAGAAGTAGAAGCCAGCACCATCAGACCCAGTATATATAAGGGGACAGTTGCCACTAGACTCCCTGGTGGTGTCCAATGCAAGAAAAAGAGGCAACTCACAAACAGGAGAGGCTCCACCTCCTGATAAGGAATCAAAACTTATTGGTGCTTCGGGGTAAAGGGTAGCTTCTCAAGCAGCTAATTTCTGGCGCGCCTCCAACACCCAGGCACTATTAGCGTGATATGACCGTGCGCACTGGGATGAAATGGAACAACTGATCCAATATTTACCCCCAGAACACAAATCAAAAGCACATGATCTAGTTCATGAAGGGCAACTTATTGCTAACGATCAAATAAGATGCTCTCTAAATGCTGCAGACACTGCTGCTATAGCCATAAATACTAGTGTCCTCTTAAGGAGACACGCCTGGCTCCGTGTATCTTGTTTTAAACCTGAGGTTCAAACCTCCATTTTAAATACCCCATTCAATAAGGAACATCTATTTGGCCCAGCGGTAGATTCTTCACTTGAGAAAATGAAGAAAGATACTGAGGTAGCCAAGTCTATGGGAGCCCTTCTTTCCACACAGGGTTGTGCTTCCTTTCGACGCTCCTTCTACAGAGGAGGTTCCAAAAATACCTCATCAGAAGCCACCTCCACCTACAAGGGCAATAACCAACCCTCTCCATCTAAGGGTTATTTCAGAGGAGGGTACAGGGGTAACAATGGTAAGGGCAGGGGACGGGGTTCAAATTCACGCATCTACCCCGCCAACACAAAGCAGTGACTTGCCTTCACTTCCCCCCGACCACTCAACACCTGTCGGGGGAAGACTGGCAGATTTTCTACCAATCTGGCAATCAATAACAGACAATTGGGTACTCCAAATTATCCGTTCTGGTTACTGCCTGGAATTTATCGACACGCCTCCAAATATTCCACCAAAACCCCACAAACTGTCACCAGACCATCTAAACTTCCTGAAACAGGAGGTTGTCTCTACTTCTAAAACGGGCCATAGAACCTGTGCCGCCTCAACATCAAGGGTCGGGCGTATACTCTTTATTTCCTGATTCCCAAAAAAGACGGTTCTCTCAGACCGATCTTAGATCTCAGAGAACTCAACAGGTACATTCATTCAGACCATTCCACATGGTGACACTTCAACAGGTGCTTCCTCTCCTACAACAAGGCGACTTTCTATCTACTCTAGATCTAAAAGACGCCTACTTTCATATACCAGTTCACCCTGCTCATCTCAAATTCCTCAGGTTTGTGGTAGCGGGTCAACACTATCAGTTCAGGGTACTCCCATTCGGGGTCACCACCGCCCCCCAGAGTCTTCACAAAGTGTCTCGCGGTAGTAGCTGCTTACCTAAGGAGACGAAGCATCCACGTCTTCCCATACTTAGACGATTGGCTCATAAAAGCCAGCACGTACCAACAATGTCGGCAGCACACTTTCAATACAATTCGGCTACTGCATCAACTAGGGTTCACAATCAATGTGCCAAAGTCACATCTCCAACCAACCAATACAAAAGACTACCTAGGAGCCACAATAGATACTCAAAAAACTCACTTTTCCCAGCTCAGACAGAATTCGAAATATTCAGGCTTTAGTTCTCCGCTTTCAACCCAACAGTTGGATTCCAGCTCGAACTTGCATGCAGCTACTGGGAATGATGTCATCCTGCATCGTGATAGTTCCCCATGCCAGACTACACATGCGTCCACTTCAAGAATGCTTAGCCAGTCATTGGAACCAGTCTCAAGGTCTATTAACCGATCTAGTGTTGGTAAGCGGCCGTACTCATCGCTCTCTGCAGTGGTGGAACACACAAAATTTATCAAAAGGACGGCCGTTCATAGACCCGGTTCCACAGATAGTACTGACAGCGGACGCGTCCCTCACTGGCTGGGGGGCTCATCTACAACAGCACACAGTGCAAGGCTTGTGGAGCCAACTACAGAAGTTGCTCCACATCAATCACCTAGAGCTGCTTGCAATATTTCTAGCACTCAAGGCGTTTCAAACTCACCTACAGGGCAAAGCTGTCCTAATTCGCACAGACAACATGACAGCCATGTATTACATACAAAAACATGGGGGGGACACACTCTAGAATTGTCCCACTTAGCCCAAAACATCTGGAAGTGGGCCATTCAGCACAAACTTTATCTCCTAGCAGAACATCTCCCAGGAGTCAACAACCAGATTGCAGATCTCAGCAGGCAGAGACATCAAATACACGAATGGGAACTCCACCCTCAGGTCCTCCTTCCATACGTTCAACATTGGGGAGTCCCTCACATAGACCTGTTTGCCACATACCAAAACGCAAAATGCCCAAACTTCGCGTCCAGGTATCCACACCCATTCTCTGAAGGCAATGCACTATAAATGAATTGGTCAGGGATATTTGCTTACGCTTTTCTGCCTCTCCCACTCATTCCATTAGTGGTTCAGAAACTCAAACAAGCGTCCCTGACACTAATGCTAGTTGCTCCCACATGGGCATGGCAACCTTGGTTCACAACCCTATTGGAGCTATCAGTAGTCCCTCACCAAAAACTACGTCTTGCACCCAATCTTCTCACACAGAGCAATGGAGACATAAGACATCCGGACCCCAGTCAGCTCAATCTGGCGATCTGGCTCCTGAAGTCTTAGAGTTTGGCTATCTTAATTTAGCGCCAGACTGCATGAATATTATCAAAGAAGCTAGACGACCTTCTATAAGAGCCTGCTATGCAGCAAAGTGGAAGCGGTTTGTAATATACTGTAATAACCACATCAACCCGCTTGATGCTTCTGTACAGAATATTATGTTATTTGTTACATCTGCAACGATCCGATTTAGCGTACACTTCCAAACGCTTACATCTGGCTGCCATAGCTGCATACCTCTAAAATGGACAACATCCATCTCTTTTTAGAGTGCCTGTTATCAAAGCCTTTATGGAGGGACTCGAGTCATTCCCCCGAGACGTCCACCTGCTCCAGTATGAAATCTCAACATTGTTCTCACTAGACTAATGGGTCCACCCTTTGAGCCATTGCACAAATGTGAACTGCAATTTCTCACATGGAAAACTGCTTTCCTTGTGGCTATCACATCACTCAGAAGAGTGGGTGAGCTTCAGGCGTTAACTATAGAAGAACTTCTTTTACAAATGCACCAAAATAAAGTGGTTCTTCGGTCTAATCCTAAATTCCTTCCTAAAGTCATTTCTGCTTTTCATATCAATCAATCGGTTGAGTTACCCATGTTCTTCCCTCAACCAGATTCAGTGGCAGAACGTGCCCTACACACATTAGATGTGAAGAGAGCATTGCTTTATTACATACAGGACAAAACCTTTCCGTAACACAAATCAACTTTTTGTTGCTTTTGCTCCACCACACAAAGGCAATCCCATATCAAAATCAGGTATTGCAAGGTGGATAGTCCAGTGCATTCAAATATGTTATGCTAAAGCAAAACGAATGCTAACAGTCCCCCCCCAGAGCACACTCCACGCAAACTGGGGGCTTCTATGGCCTTCTTAGGAAATATACCCATAGATGACATATGCAAAGCTGCAACATGGTCTACTCCTCACACATTCACAAAACACAACAAACACAACAGCAAGCTAGAGTGGGCCAGGCAGTTTTACATACACTATTTCAAACCACTGCAACAGATACAGGTTAGCCACCGCTTTGGGAGATAACTGCTACATAGTCTATGCATAGCATATGATCTACAGCTCGTATGCCTCGAACGGAAAATGCTACTTACCCAGTATTCATCTGTTCTTGGCATATGGAGCTGTAGAGTCATTTGCGCCTACCCGCCTCCCCGGGTACCTATACCTGTTGCAGTAATATCTTACTTAGATACATGCATTCATGGACGTCTCCTTTTACTACTCTTACTAACTCCATTATCACCCTCTGCGGGAAAACAATCTAACAATGAAGTCGATGCCCATGCGTACTATCACCGAAAGGAGGAGTCACCTACCTTGTGACTGGAAAGACTTCTTCGAAGAAAAACAAAGTGCAAACATCCGGACCCAACACTAGATGGCGATATATGCATAGCATCACTCTACAGCTCTATATGCCAAGAACAGATGCATACTGGGTAAGTAGCATTTTCCTTTCCTCCATAGGATAACATTGACTGTTTTTCTTGGAAAAGTTTCTAAGTGTGGAGTTTGAAAACCTAAAGAAATTCTTTAAAATTGTACTGTTTAACAAAAACGATTTTACTTTACCTGTTTACAGGAAATGTCCCAGAGTAGTATCCAGGTATACTACTCTGAGTAGGCAAAGTAATCTCAAAAGTAACTTGCCTGTAATTTTACTCAATCCCATTCAAAGTATATGTACTGTATTTACAAAGCATTGCATTTCTTAATAAAACTGTAAGTCAGACCAAAGTACATTTACAATTGCAATTTAAACTGTTTACAAACTGCATTATTACTGTAAAGTATTTATTGCTTACCTGTGCCAGCCTTGCTTGGTTCTAGAAAATAAAATAACTAAAGGAATATTTTTATACAAAAACAATTGATCTGAAGTTCAGTCTTTGAGTGTGTGAATTCATTTGCTGACTGAATGGGTAGAACAAATGCTTAACACTGTCCTCTGATACTGCCTTACTGCTCGACCACACTACCACAAATAGAGAGTGAGGTGCTATCTAACTTTACCTCTGCCTACATTTGGGGTTCCACTGGACTCTGTGCACACTATACCTCACTTTGGTATAGTATATACAGAGCCAGCTTCCTACATTTGTGGCAGCGGTGAGATGCAACTTTGCATTTGTTAGACTACTTGGTTACCACCTGATCACATGACAGAACTCTTAAATTGTCTTTAGAATTCTGATTTTTCAAAATGGTAATTTTTTTGCAAAATGACAAAGTCTTGCTAGGGCCTTGGTTAAGTCCCTGTAGAATTTTAGAAAAATAAAAAGTCACTGTAGCTAGGGTTAGAGGGGTTAGAAGTTTTTTTTAACAATGTCTCAAAACAAGAACCCAGCTGTTAGTGAAAATAACCACAATGGCATAGAGGACCAGGTTGAGGAGCTCAACCTCACCCCTTACCTTTACTTGTCTTTAAAGGAGGTAAGGTCCCTATGTAAAATTAAAAATATAACCATGGGGTCCCATCCCACCAAACAAAAGCTCCAGGAGCTGTTGGCTGGGTTTGCTAAGGACCACCCATCTGAAAATGGTGAAGACCAATCGGATGAGGAAGAAGATGGAGGGGATGAGGATGCTATCCAACCCCCCCCTCCCCACTTCATATGGAGAAAAGGTCCCAGGTGCCCCTGACTCGAACCATCAACCTCTCAGTACCTAGATCCCACACAGGTGGGTCAGGCACTACTGAGGACATTGAGGACAGCCTCAATGAGGAGGACATCCTGCTAGCCAGGTTGACCAAAAGATTAGACTTGGAGACCAGACTCCGGACTCTAGAAAAAGAAAAAGCAGAGATAGGCCTAGGACCCATCAATGGTGGCAGCAATTTAAAAAATATGGAAAAAGAAGGATCCTATGATCCCAAAATCCCCAAAGGGATTGTCCCTAAATTTGAGGAGGGCGATGATATCACCAAGTGGTTCAAAGCCTTTGAGAGGGCTTGTGAAGCCAGAAGGGTGAAGAAAACTCACTGGGGGGCACTTCTTTGGGAACTGTTCTCTGGTAAGTGCAGAGACAGACTTCTGACCCTTAGTGGGGCAGATGCTGGGTCTTATGACCTCATGAAGAGAACTTTGATTGAGGGATTTGGACTCACAAATGAAGAGTATAGAATTAGATTCAGGGGGGGCTCAGAAAACCCAGAGTCAGCCCTGGGTGGAATTTGTAGACTAATCAGTTAAGACACTAGATGGCTGGTTGACTGGAAGCAAAGTGCAAGATTATGATGGTCTTTATAATTTGTTTATGAAAGAACACGTATTAAGTAAATGCATTGATGAAAAGTTGCATCAGTGTCTGGTAGACCTATGTCCAATTTCTCCCCAAGAATTGGGAAAGAAGGCGGACTATTGGGTCGAGACCAGGGTAACTAGGACGTCCACTGGGGGTGACCAAAAGAAAGGGGTTACAAAACCTCCCCAGAGGAAAGACAGTGAGCCTCTAAAAGATCAAAATAAGGAGTCCCAGGTAGCCCCCCAAAAACTTGACCAGGAGGGAGGGCCCAAAGACACCTCACAAACAAAAACTGGGTACCAAGGTAAGAATTGGGATCCCAACAGGGTATGGTGTGTCAACTGCCAAAAGGCAGGACACCACACCAAGGTATAGTGTGCACAGAGTCCAGTCGAACCCAAAAGGTAGGCAGAGGTAAAGTAGATAGCACCTCACTCTCTATTTGTGGTAGTGTGGTCAAGCAGTAAGGCTTTATCAGAGGACAGTGTTAAGCATTTGTTGTACCCTCTCAGTCCGCAAATTAATTCACACACTCAAAGACTGAACTTCAGACCAATTGTTTTTGTATAAAAATATTCTTTTAGTTAATTTCCTAGAACCAAGCAAGCCTGGCACAGGTAAGTGATAAGTACTTTGCAGTAAATATACAGATGTAACAGTTTGGATTGTAATTGTATATGCACTCTGTTTTGTTTTACAGTATTGTTGCAGAGAAATGCAATGCTTTGTAAATACATTACATATACTTTGAATGGGCTTTTAGTAAAATGACCAGTACAATATTTTCAGATTACTTTTTCTTACACAGTGTAGTATACCTGGATACTACACTGGGACATTTCCTGTAAACAGGTAAGTAAAAGCGTATTTGTTATTTAGTACAGTTGTGAAAGGATTTCTTAGATTTTCCAACTCCACACGTAGAAACTTTTCATAGAAAAACAGTCAATGTTATCCTGTGGAGGAAAATAGTGTTATCGGTTTAAAGGCAAGTACTTTGTTGTGGGAGTTGGTGTTCTGGGGTTAGACTCCAGGGTCTCCCAGGGTCAAGGATGCACTCTTGGCCCCAGCCCTACTGGCCTGTCTCGAGCTTCGACGACCCTGCAACCTGTCTTTCATCCAGCGACCTCTGAAACCCCTGGAGGACTGCTGCCTTCAACAAAGACTACAATCTCCTGTGGACAGTGGATCTGTCCAGAAGAGAAACAGACTCTGAATCCAGGCGGTACGCGACGCGTGCCCACTCTGCACCAGACACCCACGGCCCGAGTCTGATTGGCCCAACTGCCAGTGAAGTCTCCCCAGAAACCAGGACTCCGAATCCAGTGTTGGCCGACTTCTTCCCCCCTCCCCCCCCCCCGAACGGCGCCTGCAGAGTGAATCTGAAGGCCCCCACCAACCCCCCTCCCTTGCAACCTCTAAGACGATTTCTGACGTCTAAAGGTACCCCTGCACCCGCAGCCCCCGGGCTTTGGTGAGCTCGACCAGCGTGCCCCTGTGGCCCCCAACACCTCAACTTACCTGTTCTGTTGCTGGTGTTCTGTCTGGGCTTTCCGGTTCAATACCTGCCACCTGTTTCCATTGAGCCCTGTACAATTTTGGGGAGCGCCTGGACTCTGTGCACGGTATGATCACCCGGTGGGTTTACCATATACAGAGCCAGCTTTCTACACACACTAAACTCAATAAAATGTCATAACCAATTTTAAAATGAAGAGAAACAAATTATGAGTAAAATAGGACCAATACTAAAAAACAAGGTGTTGAGTCCTGAAACCCGGGATGACTGCCTGCCTTCGAAAAAGACTCAAGACCTCCCGTGAGCAGCAGACCTGTTCTGAAGAAACTTCCAAAGAGAAGACCCTGAGGCCTCCGGAGCTGCCAAAACCCCACACCTGAAGTCCCCACTGCACCAGTCGCCTCCGGTCCCAGTTGAAGTGGGCCACCGGTGTCAACAAGGTTCCCCAGCCCTCCAGAGCTCTAGTCCATCGTGGTTTGTCCTCCTGGACTCCCCGACGTTGCCTGCAGCCTCTGCACGCAGGCCCCCCCAGTCCCTCCAACCCCCACCCTCCCACGAGCATCGCAAGTCCTGAGCCCACTTGCTGGCTCAGCCCGACTGGCTCCTGGCCAGACCATGGAGCCTCTTTCCAGAGTGACTGATCTCCATTGAAATACATTGGGCTACCAATGGGTTTTTGCACCCTGCCCCCGGCTGCCCTCATGCCGCTGGTGGTGTACTGCTGGTGCTGCCTTGGACAGTGCCCACCACTCACCTTAACTCCTGGAGATTGGTCTTGTAAGTCGCTGTACTATACCTGTTGGAAGAACTTGTTCTTCCTGCCATAGGATAACCTTTCAGAACTCAGAAATTGCACTGTCCACTTTTTGATCTGAAAAGAATTTATATTTAAAAACGTACTTACTGAACAATTTTCAGTATGCTAAGCATGTGAATCTACAGTACTGCACTCTATGAACAAATGCTGCAGGATAAGTAGCGTATTCATTACTGTCGGGACACTTTGTCCTCTTTGTCTTCTTCCTGCACATCCGTTATAACTATTTTTCCCCATGCACGGAACTGCAAGAAATTTATCTTGCGGAACCTTAGATGGCTATGCTCAGCAAGAGACAGATAATCTATGGCTAGCAGAGTATAGTCAAATTAAAAAGCTCGGTGTCAATGAGACAAGTTTTTTTTAATGTAACTAAAGCTTTGTGTGATAGCACGTTGTCATTTAGAGTCAGCACATTTTTCATTGAAATGGTCATGATTAAAGCTATGTTTCATTCAAATAACGTGTGAAATCAGGTTTCAGTGAATATTTATTGTTTGTGCATCAAAGTGTCTTAGTCCCGATCCCATTAAAATGTTTGTTTCCATCACACTTCAGAGTTAATAAAAAAGTCCTATTTTTTGGTTTCATAACTGATGAATGTGTACAGTTTATTCACATTTTGTCGCGAATAAATGACATCCTGCAGCCTTTCCGTTCATATTTCATTTTCCCCAACTAGATTGACATAATTCACTTTACATTTCTTTCTCTGACTGAAAAATAAGGAGTTTGTAAACACCAGTGCCCATGTTAAAAAAGTAAATAGCAGAAAACATAGCCTGATATTTACCCCTTGTCTTTGCAATGCAGCAAATGTGAGAAAGTAATTACAGAATTTAAAAGCATCTTTATATAATGTTTGGACTTTTGCGACCCACAGTTTGTGAAACACTGCCTTATTGATGATTTAAACCTAACCTACTGTTACCCAACTGTAAACCTAACTCTCCATTTTTACCTAATTAAACAAGTTACATTTTGATCTAAAATATTGACTATTTTTCTGATGTACATTGTGAATTATTTTCCTTATATTTAAGTCAAAGTAATGGCAGTACAAGTAATGGATTTGAAGTAGAGAGGATATCAGGATTTGCATGGCAGCCCTTTCTAGAAGGGGTCATGTATTTATCAGCTTGTCCATGTTTTTAATGTAGGAGCTGCCAGCCCCCACTCCGGTGAAGACTCGCCTGCCTCCGGAGTGTTTTGGCGATGCCCTAATGGTGTTGGAGTTTCTGCACGCTTTTGGCGAACTCTTTGATCTTCAAGACGAGTTTCCTGAAGGAATCTCCGTGGGTAAGTGTTTTTTTTCTTTTTTTTTTTTTTTAATATCTCAGGCTTGTTTTATTTGTGGCTTTGTCTTCAGTGAAATGTTTTGACTGCATCTGGATCTACTGTTATGGGATCTCCCTTGTTGAATTTTCTCCTTTAGTATTCTGTTTGTTCCTGATGTCTTCCTTTTTCTTTGGAGCCTCATGTTACTAGAGCATCATGTTGCATGTTTGGGGGAGTGCTGTAGTGTGGCGGAGGTCAGGTTGTCTTAGGATGCATTTCCCTGAAAGCTGCATCTTTCCCTTTTGGGCTTCTGAAATATTTGTTGTGAAGACAAGAAAATATGCTACCCTACAAAGTTATTTATTTTTAAAAACTGGAGAAATTATGACTTTGGTAATAGGATAGAAGTCTACCCCAGCCCCTCTCCCCCCAAACCAGAAACATTCAGGCATTTAAATCTTAAAAAGTATTGAAAATCTGCATGAGGCCTTTTTTGGGGATCCTAGGACGGTCTGGGCTACTTGGTAGTGCACTTTGTGTTACTAGTGTAGGAAGCTGGGTTTCTGTTGCAGTAACCCCCTCACTTTTTGCCATTTTTCTGATGCACTTTGACTTGATTTGCCCTGGTTCCCTGCCAATCAGGTTCCCAGGGCCTGTGTTCTTTCCCAAAACTGTACCTTTATACCCCCAGTTGGCATCTCTGGCCACATGCAAGTCCCTTGTGAAAGGTACCATGGGTACCAAGGGCAATGTGCCCTCTAAGGGCTGCAGCACATATTGTGCCACCCTTAGTGGTGCTGTACCTTAACACACACACACACACTGCCATTGCAGGCTGCATATTTTGGTGGAGAGAAAAGTGAAGAGTCGACATGGCACACATTACTGTGTGCCATGCCTGCAACCCACTGCCTATGACAGGGTGCACTATACCACTGGTGAATGTAGTTGCATGAGCACTGTACCCCTACATTGTCTAAGTCCATTCTTAGACAGTGTAAGTGCAGTAAAGCCATAAAGAATACATGGTTTAGGAGTTTGTCATTATGAACTCCACAGCACCATAATGGCTTTACTGAATTCTGGGAAGTTTGGTAGCAAACTTCTCAGCATAATAAACCCACACTGATGCCAATGTGGTATTTATTATACAATGCACTCAGAGGGCATCTTAGAGATGCCCCCTGAAAAACAACCAGCCTCTGGTGGGTTCCCTGACTGGCAAACACTAGCCTGCCACCATGAGACTTTTTTGAGGCATGTGTGCTGTAGATACACATGCTTTGCATACTCCTGCCATCTAGTGTTTGCAAGTTGTTTTTCTTCGAAGAAGTCTTTCCTAGTCACGAGGTAAGGTGACTCCTCCTTTCGGTGATAGTGCACATCGGCATCGACTCCATTGTTAGATAGTTTTTTTTCCGCCATCTGGTTTTGGACGTGTATTGCTGCGCTCCGGTTCGAAACCATCCTTCGGGTTCACCTCGGTGCGCAATCGACTGTACCCTCGACGGTATTATCGTACGCGTTTCCCCCTCTCCGCATATCCATTAGATCGGGAAAGTCTCCTCTTCGATCGAAAACATTGTGGGCGGCCTTTGGACCTAGCTGCGTCGGTACATTTTTCTGCCGATGGAACCGACCACATTTCAATTCTGTCCTCTGTGCCGCGCCAAATACCCTAGCACCGATCTACACCAAGTCTGCAACTTGTGCCCCTCACCGGAGCACAAGGAAGAAGGTTGCGAGGCCTGTCGGTCGTTCTGATCCAAAAAGACTCAAGATCGTCTGGCTCAACTAGAAATGCAGCGCCAAAGCACTCAACATACTCCGGATATCTTCGGAGAAGAATCCGAACATGAAGCGACAGCTGCGGAAGAAGAGGAGGCCTTCTCGGTCGCAGAATCCTATTCTGACCTAGAGATCGATTTGGAGTCCGAAGACATTCCAGCAGGACAGGTGGCCCCCGTATCCCATAAGCTATCTTCCACTAAACATAAGGCTTCGGCACCACCTCTGCCTTTGGACCTTGCACCAAGATGACATTTCTGACGCTCGGGCCTGGCACTGCCCCTTTCTGGAGGATCCCCCCGACCGGAGAAGGTAAGGAAAACTCGAAGCCAGAAGACACGCCTGTACCTGATGCCCCACTGCCGTGGGTGGCCCAACCGACTGTGTCCTGGCATCCCACAACATCCCAGCTTACCTCTCCAACCAGTGATCGCCTCCAGAAGATCTTCGTCCCCGAGCCTGCAGTGTTAGTTGAAACCAGAGAATCATAATAGAAACAGGGCACCCAACGCCAAAACAGCACCCGGCTGCCCCTGTGCCGCTGTGGGTGCACTTTTGTGCTAACTTGAACCCCCCCCCCCCTTTTGTCCTGAGCTTAACTCCAGGAGCTTTGCTCCCACAACCTTGTGGCCTGCTCGTGAGCAGCCACCAACCGGAGGCCTCCTATTCCCCATTGGGCCTCGGCACCCGGCCGCCCTAGTGCCGCTGAGGGTGCTTTTGGACTTCATCCTTGACCCTGGGGGAACCCTTGTTCTAACCCCAGAAACCCAACTCCCAAAACCACATACTTGCCTGTAAACTGATAACTTCATGTTCGAGGCATGTGAGCTGTAGATCACATGCTTTGCATACTCCTGCCATCTAGTGTTGGGTCCAGATGCTTGCAAGTTGTTTTTCTTCGAAGAAGTCTTTCCAGTCACGAGGTAGGTGACTCCTCCTTTCGGTGATAGTGCGCATGGGCATCGTCTCCATTGTTTTTTTTTTTTTTTCGCCATCGGGTTCGGAAGTGTATTGCTGTGCTCCGGTTCGAAACCGTTTTTCGGGTTCCCCTCTGTGTGCAATCCACTCTACCCTCGACTGTATTGTTTTCGTACGCGTATCCCACTTCTGCGCGTATCGGGCGAGACAACTATTTCGATCCGAAAACTCATGGAAGGCCGTCGGGCCTCACTGTGTCGGTCCACCTCGCAGTCGATGGAACGGGCTCCATTCAAATTCTGTCCTCTGTGCCACGCGAAGTATCCGCGCACCAACTCGCACGAAGTGTGCAACTTGTGCTTATCTCCGGAGCACAACGAACAGAGCTGCGACGCGCGCAAATTTTTCCATTAGAAGAAAACGCTCGGCAATCGTCTGGCTCGACGTCGTGAAGTGCAGAGCCAAAACATCCACGCCGGGCATCTTTGGAGAAGGTTCCGAGCAAGAAGATTACGACGCGCAAGGGGCCGAAGATGAACAGGAAGAACCTGTATCCATTTCGGAATCTGACTCTGACAAGGAAGAACACGTGTCGTAAGGTCAACGTATCGTGAGTACTGTACACCCCTTGCCCCAAATATCTATTCAGCCGAAGCAAAAGGCTCCGGTCCGACCTCCGCCTTCGGGCCACGGTCGGCACCACGAAGATGTTTCCAACGCCCCGCCTTTCGGCTCGGCACAGAAACACGCACTAAAGCCTTGGAGTCAGCCAAAGTCGGGCACCGAGCCGAAACTTTCGGCCTCGAAACTGAAAACCGCTTCGGAGCCGAAACATTCGACACCAAAACCGGCTTCTGAACTTAAACCTTCGGCACCGAAAATTAATCTGACCCCGGCACCGAAACTTTAGGGTCCGAAACAGAAAGATGCTCCTCTGCAGCAGCAGGACCCCTGTTTCGAAGTCCCACCCCCGAAATCTGACCTCAAAGCGAAAGAACTCTATATTAATCTTCAGACAGGACATCTTTCTTCCAAATTGCCTGAAACGTAAACCAGAGTCAGAGGACACTTATCATATTCCTTTGAATAGGAAGCATGTTGATACTAATCCCTCTCCTCCTCCTCCATCACCTCCTTCCCCACAGTTACATCACTTACTAATTACACCAACTAACTCTCCTCAACAACCTGATGAGGATGGTGGGGATGGTCCTTTACCAGCAGATCCCTGGAAAGGCTATAACACTGACTCACCCACAGATAATGACCCAGACAGTTACCCTACAAAGCCTTCCCCACCTGACAACAATGTAGGGTACATAGAATTACTATCTAGAGCTGCAGAGTATCATGGGGTACAATTACATAAAGAATTCCTAGAAGAGGACTTACTATTTGAAACCCTTAGTAGCTCACAAAGGTCTACTCACACACTCCCTATGCTCAAAGGCATGATGAGACATGCAGACGATATATTCAAAGACCTTGTTCGAGCTTGCATTCTCACCCCCAGGATAGACTAAGTACAAGCCTTCCCCATCAGATCCAGCTATTATCAAAGGGCAGTTACCACTGGACTCTTTAGTAGTCAATGATGCCCGTAAACGGGCCAATTCACAAACTTCAGGTTCCGGACAAAGAGTCCAAACTGATAGACGCCTCCGGTAAAAGGCTAGCCGCCCAAGCAGCAAATCACTATTGCCAACACACAGGCCCTTCTAGCCAGGTATGATAGGGCACACTGGGAGCAAATGCTCCAATTTCTACCAGATGAGCATAAGGCTAAAGCTCAAGACCTAGTCCAAGAGGGAAAGCTCATCTCAAATGTATCAATTTGGTGTGCTTTAGATGCTGCTGACACTGGAGTTAGAGCAATCAATACTAGTGTATTAATGAGGCATGCATGGTTAAGGATCTCTGGATTTAAACCTGAATTCCAGCAATCCATTTTCAATACACCATTCGATAAACAGCATCTCTTTGGACCCGTAGTAGATAAGTCCTTAGAAAAGATGAAAAAGGATACTGAAGTAGCTAAATCAATGGGAGCCCTACAGTCTCCTTCTAATTGTGGCTCCTTTCGTCGCTCCTTCTATCGTGGGGGGGTCCAAGACCATCTCTTCAGACACTACTGCTGAACCCTACAAGGGCAACAATCAATCCTCCTCCTCAAGAGGCTTCTTTAGAGGAGGGTACATGGGTAACAATGGCAAGAGTTGAGGTAAAGGTTCCACAATACGTACCTCCCCCCCTCTCCTAACAAGCAGTGACTTGCCTATGCTTCCCCCGACCATTTAACACATGTCGAGGGACGTCTTTTACAATTCTTCCCCATCTGGCAATCGATAACTAAAGACAGATGGGTGCTAGGAATTATCCAACATGGTTTTGCAGCGTGAATCCTTTTCTGGATTCACATGCTGTGCATCATTCCGCCATCTAGTGGTTGGGTCCGGAATTGTCTTTGTGTTTTTGTTTTTTTTCCGTCTTGTTTTGGTCGCTGTCGACCACCGTTTGGTGTCAGGTACGTCCCCTGTATGACGTCAGACGGCATCCTGGAGGTCGACATGCGTGGTGGCCATCTTCAGATTCTTTTTTCCGCCGTTGGGTCTGGAAGCAAGACTGGAAGCTCCGAAGAAAAGTTTGTTTTTCCCGAAAAAACTTCAAGAAAAGATCGTCGTCGATAGGATCAACGAGAAGAGACCGATCATCGACGCAGTCTCGTAGACAGAAGCACAGCGGCCCACACCAGAGGAACACTCCGGGCCACAAATGGCGAGTTAGGGGCCATGGAGAAGACCCCTTTTAAATTCTGCCCCAAGTGCCATCACAGATACGCACAGCGGGATCCACACACCGTGTGCAACCTCTGCCTACCCAAGGATCACCAGGATAAAAACAGAGGCCTGTGCAGCGTTCCTGCTGAAAACTCTCAGGACAACCCAAAATCGGAGACAGGCCTACTACGCCGCTATGTCGATGCCAGCGAAGAAACCTTCCATGAGCGAGATGGGTTTCCCGAGCGACTAAGAGGAACACGCAGCTCCTGCGGAATACACACATGAAGGATCGGACGCCGAAGTTATAGAAAAGGACGCCGAGAAAAGACGTGCCGAAAAGAAGGCGAAGGAATCGAAGAAAAAGACGGACAAGGTAAGAACCAAGGATCCGTCGGAACCGAAGAGCCACGAACCAAAAACAGCCAAGGCAGCCCCGACGCCGAACAGAAAGGCGATCGAAGGTCAGCCGCGACCGAAAGAAACCCACGGCACCCACCCAAAGTTTGCCGAAGAGGGGAAGTCGCACAAGGCTCCTAAGCCAAGGGTCGACGACACCGAACCCGCTAAAAAGGCATCGACGCCGAAGACTAACGTCGAAAAGAAAAGGAAGACCCCGGCATCCGACGCCGAACGAGCCCTCGAAGTCGAAAAGAAGAAAAGACTCGAAGAAATGGCTGCGCTATTCCACAGGAAAAAGGAGTTCGACGACTCACTAAGGGAGTATCGAATCCCTAAAGCCCCGGAAGTCGAACCTGAAGCCGTCAACGCCGAAGAGGCGGAGGACGCCGAAGAGGAGGAAGATGGTATCCTCCAATCCCCACCAACGCCGGAACCTCGAGGCGAAGACCCTGAGGAATACGATAACGTACCGGAGGAGGAAAACGAAAAACTTGGAGGACGAATGGAACGATCTCGACACAGTCCGGAGGAAGAGATCTGCAACTATACCTCGAAGGCATCTCCCCCAGATGACATTGCCTCCTACAATGAAATTGTTAAAAGGGCTGCAAACCAGTTTGGGGTGCCCCTAGAGGAAGAAAAGGGGATACATGTTTCCTGTTGGAAACCCTGGCACCTGCAACTAAAGGAACACTATCTTCCCATGTTGCCAAGTATTCTAGACCAAGGCAAGGAAGCCTTCAAAGAGCCAGCCTCTAACAGAGGGGTAACTCCTAGAGTGGAGAAAAAATATAAACCCTCTACAAAGGACCCAAAATATATACAGGGAAACGTTACGCCAGATTCCATCATCGTAACAATGGCCAGAAGGAGAGCTAACGCAGTCTCCAATACAGGACCTCCTCCAGAAAGGGAGAGTAAAAGGATGGACTTAGTGGGCAGAAGAATGGAGAAAGAGGCAGCAACGCAGTGCTAACTCAAATGCCCTGCTGAACAGGTACACCACCAACAGTGGGATGAAATGGAGGAGTTTATAAACAAACTCCCAGAGGAGGACAGATGGAGAGCAAGAGCGGTGTTCCAAGAGGGAAAGAATGTAGCTAATACCTGCCTCAAATCTGCACTAGATGCAGCAGACACCGCACGTAGGCAAATGTGCACAGGAACCATACTCCGAAGACATGCCTGGCTCAGGATCTCTGGGTTCAAACAAGAAGTCCAGGCATCTATTATCAACAGACCTCTTAACGGACGAGTTATTTGGCAAGGAAGTTGATGAATCCCTTCAGCAGATCAAGAAGGATAATGAAACAGCCAGGGCAATGGGGGCCCTACAGCAAAGAGGATCTTTCAAGAGGAGGTTTCTCTAACAGAGACCACAGGAAGAGGCCGCTTCGGCCAAAACCAGCAGATGCCACAACAATCGCAGGGGTAAAACACGAGCCAACAAACGGGTCAACAATCTGGTTACCAGGGCTGGCAACAACAGAAGCAGCCCTTTCGAGGGCGAGGAAACGGCAAAGGACGAGGCCAAACCTCCCGAGGGAGGGGTAATACCTCAAACTGACTTCCACACAAAACACCAGTGGGGGGAAGAATATCCTTCTTCCACAACCAGTGGGAAAGGATTACAACGGACAAATGGATATTAAATTTGGTACAACACGGATATTGCATAGAGCTAACAAAGACCACCTGCAAATCCACCAAGAATAAGAAAATTATCCAAAAAAGAACAAACACTGCTAAACGCAGAAATCAAGGAACTGTGTCTAAAACAGGCAATAGAAACAGTACCAAAACAGGAATGGCACAAAGGAAACTACTCCCCATACTTCCTGGTACCAAAACAAGACTTAACCCTGAGACCAATCTTGGACTTAAGATTCATAAACAAGTTCATACGGACACAACACTTCAAAATGTGCACCCTTCAAGAAATAATCCCACAAGTACAAAAAGGAGATTTCCTACCAACAATGGACCTCAAAGACGCCTATTTACATATTCCAATGAACAAGACACACGAGTACCTAAGATTCCTACACAACGGAACACACTACCAATTCAAGGTACTCCCGTTCGGAATAAAATCAGCTCCACGGGTGTTCACAAAGTGTCTGGCCGCAGTGGCCACCTACCTAAGAAGAGAAAAGATCCATGTATACCCCTATCAGGACGATTGGCTAATAAGGGGACGCACAAGGCAAATATGCCACAAACGGGTTCAGAAAACAATTCAAACACTTCAAGGCCCAGGTTTCTCAATAAACAACAAAAAATTATCAACAAACCCACAAAGGGAAAAAACCTTTCTGGGGGCAAGACTAAATACAAAGAATGCAAGGGCGTACCCCACGCAAAACAGGATACAAGCCATCTACAAGGAAACAGCCCTCTACCAGAAGGGACAGTCTCTGACAGTGAGGAAGGTAATGAAACTTATGGGCATGATGGCATCATGCATCCCACTCATCCCTCACGCTCGCCTACACATGCGGCCATTCCAAGAATGGATCGCCAACAGCTGGTCACAAGCCACAGGGAGTTGGGAAGATCTAGTGGTTGTTACACAAAGGATACAGACAGACACAATGGTGGGCATCCAACAACATAGTACAGGGGAGACCTTTCAAGAACACAACTCCATCTGTGACAATCACCACAGATGCATCCCTCAACAGTTGGGGAGCACATCTGAATCAACTACAGATTCATGGGCGATGGAGCGAAGAGGACTCCATAAAACACATCAACTTCTTCGAGATGAAAACTGTTCTTCTGGCGCTCAAAGCATTCCAGAAACCGATTCGGGGAAAAACCGTCTTGATACAAACCGACAACACAACAACAATGTTTTACCTGAACAAACAGGGTGGAACGAAGTCTTTTCCCCTAAGCAAACTGGCGCAAGAAATCTGGCAATGGGCAATACCACAGCAAATCAATCTGCAAACAGTACATCTACCAGGGGTAGACAACATCACAGCAGACCGGCTAAGCAGGCAAAACAGTTGCATACACGAATGGGAGATAAAGCAAACAACAGTACAATACCTGTTCAACATCTGGGGGACGCCAGTGTTGGATCTCTTTGCAACAATGCAGAACAAGAAATGCCGGAACTTTGCATCCAGGTTTCCACATATGAGAAAGTGCCCTCTTTCTTGCATGGTATGCCCCCACTTTTTGCTGAATTGCTGATGTGCTTTGACTGAGTGTGCCCTGGGCTCCTGCCAATCAGGTACCCAGGGCCTGTGTGTAAGAAAGTGGCTCTGTATATACTGCACCAAAGTAAGGTTCAGTGTGCAGAGTCCACAGTCCCCAGAGGTTTGGCAGAGGCTAAAGTTAGATATAACCTTACTCTCTAAAGTGGTAGCTTGGTCGAGCAGTAAGGCAGTATCAGAGGACCGTGTAAAGCATTTGATGTACACACTCAGTCAGCAAATGAAGCCACACACTCAAGAACTGAACTCTAGGCCAATTGTTTTGTATAAAAAAATATACTGTTTTATTTTAGAACCACAGGTTTGCATAAAATTCTTTCTCAAGATAAGATGCTGTTTGTTGAATACTTTCAATGAACAATAGACTTTAAATGCAATATGGCACAGGGGTTGCACTAGGCAACACAATACTTGGTATACTTTAACATTGAGCTCAATGGGATTTTTAAGTAAACTGCAATAGAATTACTTTACGAAGGTTTTTCTTACTCAGGGCTGGATCCTGGATTCAGCCCTGGTGCATTTCCTGTAAACAGTTGAAAGAAATCGTTTTGTTACACAAGCGATTTTTAAGGAATATTTGTATGTTGCAAAAATCGACACTTAGAAGAATTTCTGGCAAAAACCAGGCAATGTTATCCTATGGAGGAAAATCAAGTTATTGGAAAATCACAGTTGTGGTCACTTTTTCTAATCAGTGCTGGGTACCTAGATCCAGCACTGGGATCTCTCCTGAGAACAGGTGAGTAATTTCGTTTTTGATACACAGGCGATTTTTAAGGAATATTTGTGTGTTGGAAAAATCGACACTTAGAAACTTTTTCGAACAGTCCATTGAAATGCATTGACTTTTACTGTAATATGCAGGTAGGTAATTATCGCGTTACTTTTCTAACCTCAGGACTGGGTCCTAGATTCAGTCCTGGGACATTTCCTGCAAACAGGTGAGTAAAGTCGTTTTGGTTAAACACAATTTTTAAGCAATATTTTTAGTTTTTGAAACTCCACACTTAGTCGTTTTTTCAGAGAAAAATACCCAATGTTATCCTATGGAATGAAAACAAGTTATCGGTTTGCAGGTAAGTTTTTGACTGTGGGAGTCCAGGTTCTGGGGTTAGACTCAGGGGTCCCCCAGGGTCAGTGATGCACTCTTGTTGCACCCACAGTGGCACTAGGGCGGCCGGATGCAGAGTGTTGAGGCCCCAATGTTATCCTATGGGGGCTAGGGGGCCTTCGGTTGGTGGCTGCTGGCTAGCAGGCCACTGGGTTGTGGGAGCAAAGCTCCTGGCTGTAGACTTGGCACAAAGGGGGAAGCAAGTGAGCACCAAAAGCGCACCCACAGCGGCACTCAGGCGGCTGGGTGCAGGTGGCTATTATGGCGTCGGGTTCCCTGTTGAAGTCTATGGAGATTCTCCGGACTGGACAAACACTGCAGGCTTGGAAACGGGAGTCTCCTGGGATCTACCAACACTTCGAGGGGTAAGTTGAGATGTCTTGGCTTAGGTAGGCACCCTGGGTTTGGGCACACAAGGCCGTGGCGCGTCGGGTGCAGGGGTGCCTTTTAGTGTCGGATTTTTCTTACCCGCTCTGGTCGCGGTAAGGGGGACCCTCTGGATTGAGGCTGCAGGCTTCGTCTGGAGGCTTGAGGCAGGTCGGGAGTCGCCGGATTCCAGGTCAGGATCGCCGGGGAGACTTCCTCTTGGTGTTTTTTTGCTCGGGCCGGGTTCGGCGGGTGCAGAGTGGGCTAGATTCGCGATCCCGGGCTGGTGCCAGGGGTGCTGGTTTTGAACAAATCCGGTTTTCACGGGAGAAGCAGGCGGTTCAAGTGAAGGCAGGCAGGTCCTCTGGGGTTTGTGAGGTTGCTGGCTGCAGGACACACCGGGATTTCGCAGAAAGCAGGTTCGAGGGGAGACAGGCCGGTAGGGCTGGGGCCAAGTCAGTTGTTGTCTTCCTCTTGTTAGCAGGCTGCACGGCTGTTTGGTCCTTGTTCTTCTTTTCTTGTCGTTGCTGGATCTAAGGAAGGAAGGTTCAGGGTGCCCCTAAATACTGAATTTAGGGGCGTTACAGGTAGGTAAAGGGCAGGGACCAATGGGTCCCTTCCCTGGGGTGGGTACACCCCCTACTCTGCCACTCTCCAGTGGGAGGGGGGCAGGAGCCTGTCCTGGGTTGGCTGGGTCCCCCCCATCCTCAAGATGGCGGGGACTTGAGGTTGTGCTTCACCTCGCCTCCCCACCTTAGGGGTGGAGTTGGCAGAGGTGGGCACACCTCTCTTCCTCACTTTGTTTTTCCCGCCGGGTTTCCCGCCCAAAGGGGGGGGTGGAACCAGTGGGGACCAGTTGCTGAGTACAGCAAGTGGTCTGGGGAGGCTTGGCACCTCGTCCCAGGATGTGCATTGTTTCAGGCCCCCGAGAGCGGCAAGCTCTCGACCCAGGGGTCCAGAAACATGTCTGGTGGTGGCAGCCTCGGCACACACACATTTACAAAGCATTATTGTGTGGATATACAGATAAATAAGGAAGCTCAAATTGGACAAAGGGTGCTTCAACACCTGTTTGCTAAGTCTTCCTCTCACCACAGCCTCCCAAACACGGGAGAAACGGCTACATAATCTGATGCACAGCATGTGAATCCAGAAAAGGATTCACGCTGCAAAACAAAATGGTTACTTACCAGTAGGAGTAGTTTTGCAGCTTGAAGAGTTTTCTGGATTCACATGCGACCCACCCAGCCTTCCCCTAGTAGGAACACAAACGGGTGGGGAAGCAAAGTACAACGTTAAGAACTATAAATAAGGACCATCACAAGGATTAAACAGCATAAAAACAGAAAAAAGAATCCGAAGATGTTCACCACGCACGTTGACCTCCAGGATGCCGTCTGACGTCATACAGGGGACGTACCTGACACCAAATGGTGGTCGACAGCGACCAAAAAAACCAGACAATTCCGGACCCAACCACTAGATGGCGGAATGATGCACAGCATGTGAATCCAGAAAACTCTTCAAGCTGCAAAACTACTCCTACTGGTAAGTAACCATTTCGTTATTGCCTGGAGCTTACCAACAATCCTCCAAACATTCCACCACGTTCTCACAAAATGTCACCAGAACATTTACATCTACTTCAGTAAGAGGTACAGTCTCTCCTGTCCAAAGGAGCCATAGAACCTGTGTCGTTACAACATCAAGGAACAGGTGTGTACTCACTGTACTTTCTCATCCTCAAAAAGGACGGCTTCCTGTGACCTATTCTAGACCTCAGAGAACTAAACCTCTACATACTGTCAGAGCATTTTCACATGGTAACACTTCAACAAGTGCTCCCACTTTTACAGCAGGGCGATTTTATGTCTACTCTTGACTTACGACGCATATTTCCACATTCCAATTCATCCCGCTCACCGCAAATACCTCAAATTCATGATAGCGGGTCATCATTACCAATTCAAAGTACTCCCGTTTGGAGTCACCACTGCTCCCAGGGTATTTACCAAATGCCTGGCAGTAGTCGCAGCACATGTAAGAAGACAACACATCCATGTCTTCCCAAACCTGGACGACTGGCTCATCAAAGCCAGAAATTACCAAATGTGTCTCCAACACACTCAAACCACTATTCACTCACTTCACCTTCTAGGGTTTACAGTGAATGCATTGAAGTCTCATCTACAGCCTTCCAACACACAAACTTATCTGGGAGCCACAAAAGACGCTCAGGAAGCTTTAGCCTCTCCCAATGCAGCCAGGATTCACAATATTCAGTCCATTCTCACTCAATTTCAGTCCAACCAGTCATTACCAGTGAACGTATTCATGCAACTGCTAGGAATGATGGCGTCTTGCATTATAATTGTTCCCCACGCAATACTTCACATGCGTCCCCTTCAAGAATGCTTAGCAAGTCAGTGGAGCCAGTCGCAAGGTCGATTAACCGATCTAGTGTTGGTAGACGGCCGCACCCATCGCTCTCTGCAGTGGTGGAACCCACAAAATGTATCCAAAGGGCGGCCCTTTCTTGACCCTGCTCCACAGACCGTGCTAACAGCAGACGCATCGCTCACTGGTTGGGGTGCTCACCTACAGTGTGTCACAATCCAAGGATTATGGACTCTAAAGTACAGAAGCCTACATATCAATCACCTAGAGCTACTAGCAGTGTTTCTAGCGCTCAAAGCCTTTCAAACTCGCCTTATAGGCAAAACTGTCTTAGTCCGCACAGACATGACAGCTATGTACTATATACAAAAACGGGGGGGCACACTCTCTCCAACTGTCACGCCTAGCACAAGCCATTTAGAAATGGGCCATACATCACAACATTTATCCTCCTAGTAGAACACCTTCCAGGAGTAAACAATCAAATTGCAGACCTTCTCAGAAGACAAACAGCAAATCCACGAGTGGGAACTTGTAGGAAGCTGGCTCTGTATATACTATACCAAAGTGAGGTATAGTGTGCACAGTCCAGTGGATCCCCAAAGGTAGGCAGAGGTAAAGTTAGATAGCACCTCACTTTCTATTTGTGGTCGAGCAGTAAGGCAGTATCGGAGGACGGTGTTAAGCATTTGTTGTACCCACTCAATCATCAAATGATTTCACACACTCCACGACTGAACTTCAGGCCAATTGGTTTTGTATAAAAATATTCTTTTAGTTATTGTATTTCCTAGAACCAAGCAAGCCTGGCACAGGTAAAGTGATAAATACTTTGCAGTAAATGCACAGTTTGAAATGCAGTTGTAAATGTACTTTGAAATGGTTACAGTTTGAATTATTGGTAATGCAATACTGTGAAATGCTGTACATATACATTGTATCGATTTTGCAATAAGAATTACAGGTAAGTTTTACGTTACTTTTGAGATTACTTTTAGATTACTTTTTCTACTCCGTGTGAGATGCCTAGATATCACACTGGGACATTTCCTAGAGAACAGGTAAGTAAAATCAGTTTTGCACAATTGTTATTTTTCAGGTTTCCAAACAAATTAACTCCACACTTAGAACATTTTTCAGAGAAAAAACAGTCAATAGGTTCCTATGGAGAGAAATTAAGTTAACGGTTAAAGGTAAGTAATCGGTCTTTGGAGTTGAGCTTCTGGGGTTAGAACAAGGGCTCCTCCAGGGTCAAGGATGCACTCTCGTTACACCCTCAGCGGCACTTGGGCGGCCGGGTGCAGAGTGCTTAGGCCCAATGTTATCCAATGGGGGATAGGGGGCCTCCGGTTGGTGGCTGCTGGCGAGCAGGCCACAAGGTTGTGGGAGCCAAGCTCCTGGTGTTGGGCTCAGGGCAGAAAGGGGATCCTGTTTAACACAAAGTGCACCCGCAGCGGCGGCTGGGTGCAGGGTGCTTGTTTGGCGTCTGGTGCCCTGTTTTCAATGGGGATTTTCGGTTTTGGTTTTCAGCTGCAGGCTCGGTCCAGGAAGATTTCCAGGAGGAACCAACAGCTGGGCAGGTAAGTTGGAGGGCTCGGGGGCGTTGGTGCACCTCTGGTTCTGTTCTCCAGGGCGCAGGGGTGTCTTTTGAGGTCGGATTTCACCTTACCGGGCCACTCGCGGTTGGGGGGGTCTCCGTGCAGAGGCCGCAGGTGACGTCGGGGAGTCCTGGAGGGGTCAACCCACGGTGGACTCGGACTCTGGAGCGCTGGGGGACCTCGCTGGGACCGGTGGGCCACTCTAACTCGGGCCGTGGGCGAAGGGTGCAGTGGTGGTTCCAGGCGTCTGGTTTCTTTTTCCTCAGCAGGCTCGGAGTCTTTTTTGGGGTTTCTTCTGAACAGAACTGCTGCTCACAGGAGATCCGGTCTTTGTTGAAGGCAGTCAGTACTCACAGGAGTTCTGGAGGTCGCTGGCAGGCAGGACAAGACGATTTTTGGCGCAGGATCTCTGGAAACTGCAGACGGGCCGGTAGGGCTGCGGCCAAGTCAGTTGTTCTCTGCAGTCTCCTCTGCTGGGCCTCTTCTTTCGTCTTAGGTTGAGGGAATTTGCCTTCTTGGTTCAGGGCTGCCCCCTAAATACTGTATTTATGGGGCGTTTTAGGGGTCTCGAGGTCAGTAGCCAATGGGCTACTGACCTTAGGGTGACTACACCCTTGGTGTGCTCACCCCACTTGGGGGAGTGAGCACAATCCCTAATCCTGATTGGGGAGTGCCTGCCATCTGCAAGATGGCGGGCACTGAAGAGTGGGCTTCACCTCGCCTCCCCCACCTGAGGGGTGGAGTTGGCAGAGGTGGGCACACCTTCTGGGCTGGCTAGTTTTCCCGCCTGTCTTCCTGCCGAAAAGGAGGGGAGACAGGAAGGGGGCCTGCTCCTGATAGCAGGAGAGGCTGGGGGTCTCATTACAAAGGCTGCCAGGCCTTTGAAGCTCCCCTGCCACAGATGGCTCTTCCTGGCCTGGGGGAGGTGTGAACACCTCCGCCCAGGAAAGGCTTTGTTTCTGGGCTCAGGGAGCGAAGGCTCCCACCCTAGGGGTCCAGAAACATGTCTCGTGTTGGCAGGCTGGTGTGTAGCAGTCAGGGAACCCACCAGAGGCTGGTCGTTTTTCAGAGGGCATCTATAAGATGCCCTCTGTGTGCATTTTTCATTAAATCCCACACTGGCATCAGTGTGGGTTTCATGTGCTGAAAAGTTTGATACCAAACTTCTCAGTTTTCAGTGTAGCCATTATGGTGCTGTGGCGTTCGTAATGACAAGCTCCCAGCACCATATACTCTTAATAGCAGCACTGCACTTACAATGTCTAAGAATGGACTTAGACACTGTAGGAGTACAGGGCTCATGCACCTGTACCCTCACCACTGGCATAGGGCACCCAGCTAGAGGGGTGACTGATCTATGCCAGGGCTGTGGGTTGTAGGCATGGCACACAGTGATGTGTGCCATGTCGACTCTTCACTTTGTTCTGCACCAAGACACGCAGCCTGCAAAGGCAGTGTGTGAGTGTAATGGTACAGGGCCTCTAAGGGTGGCACAATGAGTGCTGCAGCCCTTAGAGGTCTTCCCTGGTCACAGTGCCCTGGGTACCTGTGGTACCATTTACGAGGGGCTGTGTGCCATGTCGACTCTTCACTTTGTTCTGCACCAAAACGCGCAGCCTGCATAGGCAGTGTGTGTTAAGGTACAGGGCCTCTAAGGGTGGCACAATAAGTGCTGCAGCCCTTAGAGGTCTTCCCTGGTCACAGTGCCCTGGGTACCTGTGGTACCATGTACCAGGGGCTGACCTGTGGCCAGAGATGCCAATTGGGTTAGTTTTGGGGAAAGAACACAGGCCCTGGGAACCTGATTGGCAGGGACCCAAGGCACATCAAGTCAAAAGTGCATCCGTAGTCTGGCAAAAAATGGGGGTTTACTGCAACAGAAACCCACTTTCCTACAACCACCACTTGAAGAGGTAAGTTGGGATCTTGGGGGGGTTGGTTAGGCACCGTCTGTTGTGCCACCCAAGGCCGTGGGGTGTCGGGTGCAGGATTGCCTTTTAGGGTCGGATCTTCTTACCAGCTCCTGGTCGCGGTTGGGGGGACCTTCCGGTTTGAGGCTGCAGGCGTCGGCTGGAGGCTTGAGGCAGGTCAGGGGTCGCCATATCTCGTGTCAGGATCGCTGGGGGGGGACCTCCTCTTGGTGTTGGG